>CM024591.1:2319998-2524942 GCA_014182565.1 Eucalyptus marginata | reverse complement strand
GACATTCTGAACTTGAACTTGCTGCCATATCTCATGAGCATTCATGTGACACAGGTCGCTGCTTCTCTTTTCAACAATTAAAATTGTTGGTCTCGAAGTGCAGTGACTTCTAATAAAAGAACAGATGATTCAATTACTTCCGACATAAGAATTCAGTTCTAACTATTGAGGACAAACTATACAAACCTGCAGATTTTCATTATCTACTTTGCCCAGAGTGGCAACTATGCCTTCGACTTTCTTGGATAGAGCAAGAATGGGAGCCTGAGTGCCATGACAAGTTTTGAGTCGGCACAAAACTGTAAGAAGATGAAGAGAAACAGAGATATACGAGAATGTAGAGAAGGGTTTTCTGTGTTGTATTCTCTTCATTAAAGAATTGATGTACATCTTCTGTAATTATAATGCAAAGGAATGAATAGACAAGGAAATTAATTATCCTATGAATCAATCTAGAATAGAAATCTAATCCTAATTGATATTTACAAATCAGATCAGAATCAATAAATATTCTGTCAAGTTGCATATCTTCCAACACTCCCCCTCAAGCTGGTGGCTTGTATATGTCTAAGACACCTAGCTTGCGAAGAAGATATGTGTGTTGTCTTTGGCATAGAGGTTTGGTGAAGATGTCTGCAGGCTGTTCTGTTGTCCCAATCCCTCTTGCTTCAATGATTCCCTTTAAGATCTTGTCTCGAGTAAAGTGGCAATCTACCTCTATGTGCTTAGTTCTTTCATGCACTATAGGGTTTGCTGCAAGTTTCAAAGCTGCATCATTGTCACAGAATAGCTTGGTTGCCCCTTGTATCTGTATTCCAAAATCTTTAAGAAGACCCCGGATCCATACTATCTGACAAGTGGTTTTGGCCATAGCTCGATACTCTGCTTCAGCTGAAGATAGAGAAACAGTGGGCTGTTTTTTAGTCTTCCAAGAGAGTAAAGAATCTCCCAACTTGATGCAATATCCAGTTACAGATCTTCGACTCATGGGACAAGTTGCATAATCTGCATCACAATATGCTGTCATTTCCATGTTGCACTTTCTGGACAAGAGTATCCCAAGACCTGGACATTTCTTCAGATATTTCACAACTTTAAATGCAGCATTCAGATGTGATTGCTTCGGACTGTGCATGAACTAACTTAGAGTTTGCACTACATAAGTGATGTCAGGTATATGAGTTTCCCGACAAGCCTTTGATAGCTGGAAGGATCTTCCAAAATAAGGTCATTTTCTTGGGAAATTCCCTTATCATAATCTGTGGTGGTCAATTTTGTGTTCTGTTCAATGGGAATCACAGCTGGCTTGCAACCTGACAAACCTATTTCTGAAATAATCTCCAACACGAATTTTCGCTGACTAAGCGAAATCCCTTGTTCAGAACGAGCAATTTCAATGCCAAGAAAGTACTTAGGTGCTCCTAAGTCTTTAATGTGAAAATTGCATGTAGATACTTCTTAAAATCTTCTATGGCAGCTTCATCATTTCCGGTAATAAGAATGTCATCAACATATATCATCAAATAAATAGATGACATACCTTTAGTTCGTGTGAATAAGGCATAATCATGTCGGGACTGTTGGAAGCCTGCCGTTGTGAGAGCACTTGTAAATTTGGCATACCATTGTCTGGATGCTTGTTTTAACCCATAAAGGGATTTTCGGAGGCGACATACTTTCTTCTCCCCCTGTCTCCGTAATCCTTGAGGAACATCCATATATATTTCTTCACCTAAATCTCCGTGAAGAAAGGCATTATGAACGTCCATCTGGTGTAAGGACCAGTCACGAACAGCTGCAACTGTTAAGAAAGAACGTACTGTAACGTCCTTGGCGACGGGTGAGAATGTTTCGTGATAATCGAATCCTTCCCGTTGAGTGAAACCTTTAGCAACCAATCGTGCTTTAAATCGTTCCACGAAGCCATCAGCTCGATATTTGATCTTGTACACCCATTTACAGCCAATTGGTTTATAATTGGGTGGCAATGTGACGAGATCCCAGGTCTTATTGACAATCAATGCCTGTAATTCTGCTTCCATGGTCTTCTGCCATCTTGGATCAACAGATGCCTCATTATAATTGGTAGGTTCCTTATCCTCCGATAATTTTGTGATACAGCACCTATGTTCTGATGATAAATTTTGAAAAGCAACATAGGATGAAACTGGATATTTAATACCCGGCGAATCAAGAGCAGCACATACATAATCTTTGGTCCAGGTAGGAGGTCATGTAGCTCGACCAGATCGTCGTGGAGGATCGATGCTCGGAGATGAAGATTTTGTTTCTCCTGCTGATGTAGGAAGAATTTCTTCAAGTATTTCATTAGTGGAAGAGTCTGCTCCCGAGACATTCATCGGAACTTGATCTTCATTAGAAATAGATCCTGCTGCTGGAGGATTTGTTGACATATGATGATCATGAGTAGGTATTGCTAATGGTATATAATCAGGAACCTGATATGTTGTATCATCTGTTCCAAGCCGATGAGGAATGTTGACTGTAGCTGACTCTTCATGTGAGAATGTTTGGAAAGGAAAGACATTTTCATGGAATTTAACATCTCTACTTACGAAGAATTCCTTTGTTGATAGCTCCAGAACTCTATATCCCTTCCGTAGATTAGGATATCCCATGAATACGCAGCGACGTGCACGAGGATCCAATTTGTCCCGGGGACCCATTATAGCTGCATAACATAGACAACCGAAGACTTTGAGGTGTGTCTCCATGTCTGAGCTTTGCCAAATAATACCTCAAAAGGTGTCTTCCCATCTAGTACCCGAGTGGGCATTCGATTAATAAGATAGGCTGCTGTAAGAACGCATTCTCCCCAATACTCATCTGGGATGGTTGCTTGAAATTTAAGAGCTCTAGCAACTTCCAGAAGGTGTCTATGTTTATGCTCAACTACCCCATTCTGTTGTGGGGTGTATATACAAGAGCTTTTATGTTGAATCCCATGAGATGAGAATAAGGAAATGCAATCATGGCTGAAAAATTCCCTTCCGTTATCGGTTGATTCTCTTAATAGACTTTCCGAATTGATTTTTGAAAGAGC
Source organism: Eucalyptus marginata (assembly GCA_014182565.1). Classification (NCBI taxonomy): domain Eukaryota; kingdom Viridiplantae; phylum Streptophyta; class Magnoliopsida; order Myrtales; family Myrtaceae; genus Eucalyptus; species Eucalyptus marginata. Next base: position 2,521,878 of record CM024591.1, on the reverse strand, counting down.
AAGAAACGCCTTTAAATGAGAATAGGTTTGACCTTTAGACTGCATTAAAAATCCATGTTGCGCGAGAACAATCATCCACTATAGTGAAAAATAACGACAGCCATCGTGATTTGTTATGTGGTAAGGTCCCCGGATATCCACATGAATTAAAGACAAAATTTTATTTGCACGAGTCTGCCCTAAAGGAAATGGATTACGTGGATATTTGTTTGGCAAGAGGGCATATGGAGCATTGTGCATAGGGAAAGAAATTGCTATGTCCCATCCTTAAATGCATAATGAAATTCTTTTCATTGGTAGTCAAATTACACAATGATGTCTTATTGAAAGATGTGCTAGAAAAACTGAAATTACTTGAAAAATGTGTCCAGAAATAGAGGCCTTCGAAAGGCTACCCAAGCCCATTAATTCTACCGCGGTGAAAGGGCCCGAAAGAAGCATGTGTCAATATCGAAGAATACCCCGCATGAATTTTCCTTGCATACTCTTGATACAGAAATGAGATTAAATTGGAATTCCGGGACATAAAGAACATTCTCAAGTGTAATTTGAGGACTAAGCTACACTTTCCCTGTCACATTTACATGTGTGATATTTCCGTTGGGCAATTGTACCGTAACGGGAAAGAGTTAATTCCTCATTTATACTTGTAAAAAATCCCTTATCACAAATAATGTGATCACTTGCACCTGAGTCAATAATTCATGCATTCCTTGAAATTGAATTAATGAGGCAATGTGAAATACCTGAGAAACTTCCTCCTTTGTTGGAGGTTTCCATTTTCTGTAGAGCATGCATCAATTGTTGATATTGACCATAAGATATAGGTTGGTCAGCACTTTGACTGGTAGGTCCAGACACTTGATAGGCAGCAGATTTTTTTTTTTTCCTTTTCTCTTGGTTTTCCATGTAATTTCCAACAGCTGTCAATCAAATGGTTAGAACGTTTGCAATAATCGCAAAACATTTTACCCTTGCCCTTAAAATTAGGTCGAAATTTGTTCGATGACGTGGCAAAAATTTGGCCATCCACTCCTTTGGTCGCGAGTTCATATCCACCGTTGGATCCATCCGCGTTTTCAAAGGTAAGAAGACCGTCCGATCCGCGTCCACGATCTGGGCCGTCCGATTCGCGCATGTAATCTCGACCGTTGATGCCATCCCTTTTAAAGGGTCGGGCCATTTCTCCTCCTCCGAACCCTACGAACCCTAATCCGCCTCTTCTCTCTCGATTTAGGGTTAGGGTTTTCGCAGGTCTGTCTCTTTGTTCCCCGTGGGCTGCGAGGGCGATGCTATTGCCGTTCCTTGCATGCTCCGGTGACGCGAGACGTTGGCTTTCTTCCTGCACAGCCAACTGGTAGATTCGTCCGATCGGAGGAACGGGCTCCATTGCCAGAATCTGTGATCGAAAAGTGCCGTAAGTTTCGTTCAAAATCAGTAAGAAATGCGTTGTTTTTTCCCTGTCTTTGATGGAACGGTATTGTTTTAACGTGGACTCTGTTCCTTCGAGCTTTTCCTCGACGGCCTCCAGTTCGTTCCACAATGACGATAGCTTGTTAAAACAAGCCGTGACCGTCATGTTCCCCTGCTTTAGATTGCTTAATTCCTGCATGAGTGAGAAAATTTTTGCACGGTCGAGTTTGCCGTACATTTCTCTGATATTCTCCCACATCCTTTGAGCGTCTTACGTGGGCGGAAGTCCGGCCGCGACTTCGGAGAAATGCAATTACCGATCCAGGTTCGGATAAGTTGATTGCATTTCCTCCGGTGTCGTGCCGACGCTCATCCGTGGGGAACAAAGATGGTTCCATCAAGGAATCCATCTTTATCCTTAGTCACCAGTGCGCGCCGGAATCCCTGTGACCACCTGCAGTAATTTTCATGCCCGGTAAGTTGTAGACTGATTAACTTCAGTTCAGGACCGTCGGCGGTGGAAACGAACAGGGGGTTGCCGGATTCTCGGCCGTTCGTGAAAATCGATCCTGAAACGGCAAAAATCCGGGCGAGAAACCCGGGTAGGGATTCGCTCCCATACCCAGATTTGAACCGGCTCCATAACCCACATTGAAATTGGTCGGGGATGGATTTCCTCCATTACCCGCACCTTTGGATCCATCGGTTTGTCCCGTATTTGCTCCATTCGACCCATCGGTCATGCTTGCCTCGCTTATGGCTGGTAGGCTGCCGTCGGGTTGACCAGAGGCCAACGGCCCTTGATTTCCTGGCGATGATGTATTCGGGCTAAGCCCAAACAACCACGGGTTGGGCTGCATCTGAAAAAAATGGCCACCGGTAAGGATGACCTCGCTATTGGTTGGCCGGAATGGGCCGAACCAAGTAAGGTTGCCCCAGATTTGAAGGTTGCCCCAGATTTGACTGAGCCAGAGGATTATGAATTTCTTGAGTTCGAACAGGTGGTTCGAGAGATCTGGTGACTTCGGCAGTGGAGATAGTATCCCGACTTTCTATGATGTGCGCAGGATCTTCATGCTGCGGAAGTCCACCAGAAATTGAAGGTATGTTTTTTGACATGTTGAAAGAGATACTGAGATGTCAATTTTATGCAGGTTTTGACAGTCTCGATGGAGATAAAGAAGAGAATGCTAGAAGAGAACTCGACAGAAGCGATGAGGTGAAGAAGGCGGAAGCAAAACAGAATCCTCTACCGCTCTGATACCATGTAAGCAGATGAAGAGAAACAGAGATATACGAGAATGTAGAGAAGGGTTTTCTGTGTTGTATTCTCTTCATTAAAGAATTGATGTACATCTTCTGTAATTATAATGCAAAGGAATGAATAGACAAGGAAATTAATTATCCTATGAATCAATCTAGAATAGAAATCTAATCCTAATTGATATTTACAAATCAGATCAGAATCAATAAATATTCTGTCAAGTTGCATATCTTCCAACAAAAACTCCAACGGCAGATTTATCATGCTTTGGTATTTGCCCGTTTATTTCCTCCTCACCTCCGTTGGAAAGGCTATTATCTTCAGTGCTATGTATTGCAGGAGAATGATACTTCCCAAGAATGACTGAGAAATGGCAAGTCAGCAATAAAAATGTTAGAGGATGCCATAACAAATCAAAGAAGTGAAAATTGTGCTTTGCATTTTCTTTGAGAAAATCTATGATCTCACTCCACGTTTTGATGTGCATATTGGGCTAACTGCCACAGATGAGGCTTTTTTCAAGGTCTAGCCTTCTGATTTATTTTCACTTGTATTCTGTTTGATAAGTGACCATATTACAAAGGAAAGACACCCAGAGTTCAACCGGCATTTAAGAGGGCCTGCAAGGTGCAATAGGCATCCACGGGCATCAGATTTCAGATAACATACCTAGCTTATCAATAATAGAGTCCTCCAATATGTTTTTCCAAGCCTTCAGAGATTTTACGTTGTCCGCATGCTTTTTGGTGTTTACAAGAAGAGAATATAGATCATCTCGAAATCTCTACAGAAATACAGGTAAATATCAGTTGGATTGCCCAGTCCAATCTAAAGTAAGATCTCATCCCTCTATGGATATAGAACAAAGTTTGACTTATACAACTCTCCAAGAACCTTGGAATTGTTAATCAACGTAGGGGGCGGTTGAGGGTTGAGCCCTCGCTGCCGCTCCCTCCCCGCCAGCCCTCGCCCAAATCTGAGGCGAGGATCACGGCCCTCGCTGCGATTCAACGAGGGCTCGCGGTCCTCGCCGCCGGTCGGCCGGGGGCCGGCGACCTCGGCCAACCCTTCCCCCTCCGTCGTTGGCCCTTCCTAGCAGCGATGGGGAGGCGGCGGCGGCGGGGCTCAGCCCTCACCACCCCTTCAAAGATCCTTTTTTTTTTTTTTTTTTTAATTTAACTTTTTAATTTTTAGAATATTAAATAAATTTAAGTTTAAATTAAATTTAATTAATTTTATATTAATTATTTACACATTTTTATTTTTTAGAATATTTTAAATAAATTTAGTTTTAATTTTATTTCTCAGCCGCCCCCTTTTTTAATTTTAAGTTTTTAATTTTTAGAATATTTAATAAATTTAAGTTTAAATTAAATTTAATTAATTTTATATTGATTATTTACACATTTTTATTTTTTAGAATATTTTAAATAAATTTAGTTTTAATTTTATTTCTCAGCCGCCCCCTTTTTTTTAATTTTAAGTTTTTAATTTTTAGAATATTAAATAAATTTAAGTTTAAATTAAATTTAATTAATTTTATATTGATTATTTACACATTTTTATTTTTTAGAATATTTTAAATAAATTTAGTTTTAATTTTATTTCTCAGCCGCCCCCTTTTTTTTTTAATTTTAAGTTTTTAATTTTAATTTTTAATTTTTAGAATATTTAATAAATTTAAGTTTAAATTAAATTTAATTAATTCTATATTAATTATTTACACATTTTTAGAATATTTTAAATAAATTTAGTTTTAATTTTATTTCTCAGCCGCCCTTTTTTTTAATTTTAAGTTTTTAATTTTTAGAATATTAAATAAAGTTAAGTTTAAATTAAATTAAATTAATTTTATATTAATTATTTACACATTTTTTAGCTGGTAGTTTAATTTTTATTTTGTAGACGACGTTGTTTTGGGTGAGTTTGATTTGAGTCGGCTCTCAAATGCGGCCACGTAGGCAAGCAAAAATAATAAAATATTGCTACGTAGGATTTCCGGCAAGATTCGCCAAATGTGGCACTTAAGTATCCCACTTTTCAAAGAAAGTGGCACTTAAGTATACATTTTCAAAGTTTTGGCATTTAAAATGTCCCCTCGTGCCAAGTTTTGGCACTTGGGCTATACTTCTGCCGAAAAGTGTCACAAAAGTCCAAAACTATTGTATTGGTGTCAATTTAGTACTAAATCTATTGACTTGGTGCTAATTCAATTATAAATCTTTTAATAGCGCCAATTTAGTCCCAAACCTTTTGACTTGATGCCAATTTAGTTATTTGGATGAATTTTGGCTGGATTTTGCTGATATGGATGCCAGCCTAGCTTATGTGGCACCGTTGACATTGGAGTGAATAATTTTTTAATAATTTATTGATTTTTTATTATTTTTCTAACTTATTATTATTTTTCCTCTCTCTCCTTCCTTTCTTCTTCCTCTCGGCGATGGCTAGCCATGGCCAAGGCAGGCGGAGCCTTGGTGAGGGTTCCCCTCACCAAATTCGGCGAGGTTGCTCTAGCTTGGGTGAGGGCAACCCTACCGAGGGCTTGCCTAGCTAAATCCAAGTGAGAGCTGACTTGGTACCCTCGTTGAAGCTCATCCTCGCCCGACTAGGTTAGGCCAACTTGCCTAGCCATGGCCGGTGGCTAATTATCGCCCGTCGGCTAGTCATTGCCTAAAGGAAAAAGATAATAAGGTAAGAGAAAAAAAAGAAAGAAAAAAAAGAAACAAATTAGAAAAGAGTAATAAAAAATCATTAAAATAATATTAAAAATTATCAACATTAGTGTTGATAATGCCTCATAAGTTGGCTGTCATCCATGTTAGTAAAATCTGGCCAAAATTAGCTTGAAGGACTAAATTGACAATAGGTAATAAAGTTTAGAACTAAATTGACATTAATTTACAATGTTTATAACTAAATTGACACCATTGAAATGTTTAGGATTGAATTGGCACTAAGTCAAAAGATTTAGGATTAAATTGATAATATTAAAAGATTTATGACTAAATTGGCACTAATGCAATAGGTTTCTGACTTTTTTGACAATTTTCCCATTGATTCTCCATTCAAGCTTTAGGCCATTGGAATGGAAAACCTTGCTTATAATATCAATATCTGTTTAATTGACTTGACCACGAATGATAATTGTTGTACATAGAAATACAATTAATTTTACTATTGGTTGTCCTCGACAAAACAGGAAAAACGGATGTTTGATTTTAAAATAGGAAAATAGGCCAGATATAAATGCAAAGGCCAATACTATTGGAAAAGATTTCTTTCTTTTTTCTTTTTTTACCAACATGAGCTAAAAAAGAGAATACAAAAATGAAAGCCGTAATTCAACATAGTGCATTGCGCTTAACTCGTATTGTGCACTAATGGTCGCAATTTTCCTTATAATTTAATCATTCAACTTGATTAATCAAATTTATACATTATAATGCTTTACGTCCAGCATAATGAAAACGAGTTACAAGTAGTGATATAGCATACCGATGTTAATTTCTCAAATTTGCCCATCATGCATGTGGGAAGCCTGACTAAAGGCGAGCGCACGATAATTGCTCTCCTTCGTTGGCAAGGTTCGCTTCCCTCCAAATTCGCTTTGACAATTGGGACGCCTTGTTAGATGTATGAACTATTCCATTTATAAATACACACCAACTTTTATCGGTTGGTAAATTTTACATTAATAATGAGTTATAGGCACATAATTATGATAAATAGATTTCAAAAATCATATCCATAACAAAAGAATTAGTTGAGATGAGAAATTTGGTGTTAACTTAATTTTCTTTACTTAGCTTCAACCGGGAAACTATTAAATAAGGCTAAAAGAGGAAAGGTAGATAAGCATAAAGACTATATTAGAGTAGAAACAATAATGATAACAGCCCGATTTTATTGAACCAATTTCGGAGAGCCCTCAACGATCGTCTTGTTCTCATTGCCCAAACAAGCCAAACCTACTCCGATTCGCGGAAACGGAGGTCGCATGAGAAAATATTCAGTAATATTAAAGTGCGATGGGAATAAACTTTCTTTGTAAGAGATCTCCCTATCTGCTAGCCTAACGGCCATCATTATCCAAGATGATGACAGTGGATTGTGGGCTGCAATTTCCATTTCAAAGAAATGGGCAACCGATTGGACTTTCGTTAGAATTTAAACATCGACATTATGATGTTTGCTCACCTTAATTAATTCAACAAGGAAGACAGATTTTTTAACCCAAAAAAAAAAAAAAAAAGAGACAAGGAAGCTACATAAAAATCAATGCATACCATGGAATGAAGGTTTTGTTCTTTTATTTTATTTGAGGAATAATATCACCATTGTTACTTTATTTTTGTTCAAAAATAAAAATCGTTCTTCTATCCTTTTTTTTTAATATGAAAAAGCATCCCTCAACTTTTTAGAAAATGTCAACCTACAATCCTTTATAATTTTGCTCTTACTTGTTGGTTTTTGTTGACATGGGTTGCGGAATTAATGATATAGATGTTGGTGAATGCAAGTGCCACACTGAAATACACATTTCATGTTATGATTCATTGAATATTATTATGAGCCAAATATAAACCACATTAAACAATATTAAAAAAAAATTGAGAGAGAGATGGATGATCATTGTAGCTGCCATAGCCGCTAGCTCAAGCTCTAAGCTTGTGGCGGCCACAATTGCTTGAGTTTCAAGTTGCAAAACTCGAGGTCATAGTTGCTTGATATAAGCTCACAGATATAGCAGCTCAATTGGTGGTCATAAGTGGTTAAAAATCATAATTTTTATATTTGGATGTTTCGTGGGTTTTTTTTTTTTTTTTTTAAAGTTTATCATTTTTCTTAATTTGTTTTCGTTGTACTCAAATTTAAGAAATTTTACTTTGAGGGATTAAAGGAAATCCTTGGGATTTCATTCCAAATTTCCCTAAGTAACCGAATGTTACATTGGGAAGAGGAGGCACCATCTCTTTTTCATCAGAGAGGATATTGTTAAATAATCATTTTTCTTTTTCAAATAGACAATGAAATTAACAAAAGGAAACTTTTATTTATTTAATTTATGGATTTTAATCTAAAGAACCCCATTTGGGTGGAATTCACGATTTTCTTAGAAAACCGTTGATTTCCTTGAAAAAAACTTGCGATGGGAAGAGCATTGTTACTCCTATGGTGCTGTTACCCTGTTATTTTCCTTTTCTTTATAAAAGATCGTGAGAGAGGAAGTAAAATAAATTGCCACAGAAAATTGAAACGTGGGTAGAAACTGTATAAAAAGCAAATCCGCAGTGATAGCGAGGAATGATTATTCAGTTTTCCGTCGACATTGTGAATATCTGAAAAGATAAAACAGATATCAAGGAAATTGCGTATTTTATCGATGCCAATTTTTTTTTTTTTTTTGGTCATCCTACTCTATTCCTTATTCTACACTCACTCTCAGACTTTTGCCCTGCCTCTTGCAGGGCATGGGAGTCGAAACCCACTCTTGAAACTTACGCGTCCCCACCCCATCCCCCCCTGAGAAGGTGGGGATTTGAACCCCTCACCTCCCCCTTCCATGTTGGAAAGTCAATCAGCAGGTGTAGAACTCTAGCTTTATCAAGTAAAAACTGCAGAGTAAGCAAACATGTGAAGCTAGAACGAAGGCAAAATATGTCCATCGACAGGATCCGGGACTACAGGGTATTAAGAATGTCACGCCTCGATCCTCCAAGCGCGTTCCCATCCCTCATTAGTCGATTAAAAAGCGACATCCCAGGATGCATCGCCGACCCATTCATTTTAATACACATGCAAAAGTGAATAAATAATCTCCAGACAACAACAAGATAGGATAGAAAAGTAGAGCCATAAATTTTTCGAATTGAAAATCACAACACGCTTATATATATATATGTTATAAAATACATGAATGAATATTCATTATATTCATCTTATCAAATGTATTTATTATGGTACATTTGTATCATACTTTCTAAGTACATCTCCCTATACAATGAACGTTCATCTCCCTTATCTAGTACATGTATCATTCGATACATTAATATTAATGATAAATACATTCTTATTCTCCTATAAATAGGAGTTTAGTTTTGATGTACAATTACAACCATCAGAACAACAATCGCAATATAGTGAAATATCTGGCTTTCTCTACTATCTCTAGTGTTCACTTGCTTTCTCTTCTCAATCTCTTCTCTATTATATATTCGCAACGTAATATTTACAACACGTTATCAGCACGAAGATCTACCGACTGAGTAACTAATTTTTGCAAGGTGGGTCTTCTTTTCATTAATCAACTTATACTTCATCTTCTTTTATCAATTCTTCATTTTTATTTTTCTTGGCCCGAAGCCAAATTTCAAATCTAAAAGTATCATTCTGCTCCTGAAGTAGCGGTGGATATTTGGAAATCCTTTTAATTAATTTAAGGATTTACTTTTGCAAGCATTATGACAAATATTGAAAAGCCCAAATTCCACATCCTGGAAGTGAGTGGAAAGAATTATCTATCCTAGTGCCTTGACATGGAAATGCATCTCCAAGGGCAAGGTCTCGCTAATACAATTATAGATGATGGAACCTCAAATGAAAATGATAAAGCAAATGCGCTGATTTTTATTCGTCGTCATTTGCATGAGAGTCTACAGACTCAATATTTATCCGTTTGAGACCCTCAGATCCTGTGGAGGAGGTTAAAGGATAGGTATGATCATACCAAGACTGTTATCCTCCCTCAAGCATAAAATGACTAGCAAAATCTCAGACTACAAGATTTTAAATCAGTGTCTGATTATAATTCCGCTTTATTTGATATTGTTTCTCGGCTTAAGTTATGCGGTATCAGACTCGCTGATGCGGAATTGTTAGAGAAAACTTTCTCTACCTTCCATGCTTCAAATATTGTATTGCAACAGCAATACCGGCAGCGTCAGTTTGCCACATACTTTGAATTAATTTCTGTGCTTCTTACTGTCGAGCAAACTAATGAATTGCTACTCAAAAATCATGATCTTAGATCTTCTGGCTCAAAAGCATTGCTTGAAGCACATGCTAACTTTGAGAAAAATACTGGCCGTTTTAAGGGCTATAAGTGCAGGCAATAACATAATCCTAGAAGGGATGGTAGGAAATTTAACCGCCCTAGGAAATCTAACTTTGGCCCGAATCATGGCAAAGAAAAGAAACCAAAGAAGGTGATTAATGAAAGTATTTGTCATCACTATGGCATGACAGGGCACTGGTCACGTACTTGTCGTATGCCAAAGCACTTTGTTGACCTATACCAAGCATCTTTAAAAAATATGGGCAAGCGTGGTGAATATCATGCCATTGAAATCAATCCTATTGCCATAACCACTGTTGAGGCCAACAATATCTCCATTGGTGGGACTGCACTTGCTCCTGAAGTAGCAAATGCATCCTTGGATGTCTCTGATTTCTTTAAGGACCTCTGATTACTTTGATGAGGCATCATATTGAAAGATGATAATTTGAACTTCGAATTCTATGATTTAATAATTTATTCTTTTAGTTGTTTCACTTTAAATGTATTACTTTTTATTGTTCTTTAATATGGTTATGAAATGCTTATATAATATTTATTTTGAAATTTTATTCGACTCTATAACTAATATGCAACTTTTGTGATACTTGACACCTGAAGTTGTTAATATAAATGCAAATGGAAAGTATTGAGAAAAAGGAAGATGTTTGTTTGCTTGATAGTGCAACAACACATACTATATTTCATAGTAGACACTTTTTCTCGAGTATGACATTGCGGAAGGCACAAATTCATACAATATCAGGTCATGTTCCGATTATTGATGGTTTTGGGAATGCCACAATTATTTTGCTAAATGGCACAATCCTACATATTGAGAATGCGTTTCTAAACATTAGATCAAAAAGGAATCTGCTCAGTTTCAAAGATGTACGCCGTAATGGGTATCATATTGAGACTATTTATGAACAAGATAAGGAATATATTGGCATTTCCTCTTATAAGATGGGCCTGAAGACCATCCATGAAAAGCTATAAGCTTCTTCTATAGGTTTGTATTGTGTCATGATTAAGGCTGTTGAAACCTACGCCACCACATCCTGGAGATTGGTAAGCCCTGATAAGTTTGGACTGTGGCATGATTGCCTTGGTCGTCTTGGCACTTCAATGATGCGTAGGATAATTCAAAATACAAAAGGGCACCCTTTAAAGGATATAAATGTATTGTTGTCCAATGATTATAATTGTGAGGCTTGCTTACAAGGAAAGCTCATTATCAAACCTTCTATAACAAATGTTAATCTTGAATCCCCTTTATTCTTGTAAAGAATTCAGGGTGATATATGTGGACCAATACAACCACTAAGTTGACCATTTCGATATTTTATGGTATTAGTGGACACATCCTGTAGATGGTCCCATGTTTGCCTATTATCTACGCGCAATGACACATTTGCACATTTATTTGCACTATTATCATAGTCTAGCTGCAAATACTCCAGCTAGGATAGTTGTTCCCGAAGGACAGACTAAAATGGATCAAAATCCTCCTCACTTGAAGTGTGGTAGACCGATAGGATCAAAAGATATTGCTCCTCGAAAACAAGGGAGAAAGAATCAAGAATCCGCTTCAGAAGAGCCTGGCGTTGTGCTCACTCCCAAAGAGCTTATTGCCCATAAAGTGGCACAAATCCATGAAAGGAACAGCAATCTCGGGAATACTAAGAATTCTATTACATATTGTAATGAGATTTGAGATCGAAATGAAATCATCATTGATGTTACTTTTGCATTTTTAGTTGCTCATAAAATTATGGATGATGATTATAAGCCGCAATCTATTATTAAATGCCATCAAAGACAAGATTGACCTAAGTGGGAGGAAGTAATTAAGGCTGAATTAGTTTCCCTAGCTAAACGAGAGGTTTTTGGACCTGTAACTCGTATCCCTGATAATGTAAAGCCCGTTGGATATAAATAGGTATTTATCTGAAAACGAAATGAGAAAAATGAGGTTGTTAGGTATAAAGCTCTACTCGTTACCCTAGGATTCTCCTAGAGACCTGGGATTGATTATAATGAGACATATTCACCTGTGATGGATATGATTATATTTCGTTTTCTCATTAGCCTAGCAATCTTTGAAAGATTGGAAATGCGTCTTATGGACGTTGTGACGGCATATTTATATGGCTCATTAGACTATGATATTTATATGAAAATTCCCAAGGGATTCAAAATGCCTGAAGCATGCACTCCCTGCAATTTATTCTCAATAAAATTGCAAAGATCATTGTACGGGTTAAAACAATTCGGTCGCATGTGGTATCAACGCCTAAGTGAGTACCTAATTAAGGAAATGTACAAGAATGATCCTATCTGCCCATGCGTGTTTATTAATAAATCAGAAACATGATTTGCTATTGTAGCAGTTTATGTCGACGATATAAATTTAATTGGGACTCCAGAAGAGTTAGTTGAAACTGCTGAGTATTTGAAAAGGGAGTTTGAAGTTAAAGATTTGGGTAAAACCCAACTTTGTCTTGGTCTAGAGCTTGAGCATAAAGCAAATGGAATAATCGTCTATCAATCAGCATACGTTGAAAGATTGCTTAAACGTTTCAACATGGACAAAGCTCACCCATTGAGCACCCCTATGGTTGTAAGGTCTCTAGATCCCCAAAATGACCCATTTCGTCCTAGAGAATCTAATGAAGAGATACTTGGTCCTGAAGTACCATATCTCAATGCAATTGGGGCTTTGATATACTTGGCACAATGTACGAGACCAGATATCGCTTTTGCGGTAAATTTATTGGCATGTTTTTGTTCTGAGCCAACTCAGAGACATTGGAATGGAGTTAAACATATTTTCCGTTATCTTCGAGGAACCATAGATTTGAGATTATATTATTCCAAGGATTCCACTAACTCTAGTTTAGTTGGATATGTTGATGTTGGATATAGATCCGATCCACATAAGGCTCGCTCTCAAAATAGCCCGTATTTTATTATTTCAATTTCCCGAGTGGTCTGAGGACTTAAAAGATTGGAATAAAGAAATGCATGTTAAATGCACCTATAATGGTGTTCAATTATCAGAAACCGAATTTCCAAAAAATTGGTTGACAGACGGTTTATTTTATTATAATGACACTGCTATTTCTTGGCGTTCTACGAAGCAATCACTAGTAGCTACATCTTCTAACCACTCTGAGATTATTGCTTTATATGAAGCTGGAAGAGAGTGTGTTTGGTTAAGATCCGTTATAACACATATTCATAATTCTTATTGCTTAATACCGGTTACAAATTCTCCCACTATAATTTATGAAGATAATGCTGCTTGTGTTGCATAGGTCAGGGGATGATATATCAAAGGTGATAGGACCAAGCATATCTCGCCGAAATTTTTCTATACTCATGAACTCCAAGAAAGTCGACAAATTGATGTTAAACAGATTCAATCCATAAATAATCTTGCAGATCTTTTTACCAAATCATTGCTAATATCAAGTTTTGAAAAATTAGTATATGGCATTGGTATGCGGCGACTTCACAAGATGCAAGATTGATTAGCTCAAGAAGTGGCTATATGGCTCAATTGAGGGGGAGATATTATGAACTATGCATTGCAACATTGATATGCGGCGAGTTCACAAGATGTAAGAATGATTAGCCCCAGCAGTGGCTATATATGCATTACACTCTTTTTTCTTTTTGTCCGATTTTTTTCCACAGGGTTTTTCCGGCTTAAAATTTTTAACGAGGCAATTAATGCATCCATAAAAGGGAGAGATCATAACATTTGTACTCTGCACTATTTTTCCCTTTTGTCCGGTTTTTATCCCACTGGGTTTTTCTGGCTTAAGGTTTTTAATGAGGCAGTATCATTCGATACACAATTCTTAATGAATATAATGAATATTCAAGGGGGAGTGTTATGAAATACATGAATGACGAGATACATGAATAAATATTCATTTTATTCATCTTATCAAATGTACTTATTATGGTACATTTGTATCATACTTTCTAAGTACATCTCCCTATACAATGAATGTTCATCTCCCTTATCCAGTACATGTATCATTCGATACATTGATATTAATGATAAGTACATTCTTGTTCTCCTATAAATAGGAGTTTAGTTTTGATGTACAATTACAATCATCAGAACAACAATCATAATACAGTGAAATATCTGGCTTTCTCTACTATCTATAGTGTTCACTTGCTTTCTCTTCTCAATCTCTTCTCTATTATATATTCGCAATGCAATATGTTACAACAATATCAAGTCATGTCGTATACAATACCAGTTTATAAAAACAAGGTCCGTAAAAACCGGGGGTTCACGAAATACATATCCTACTCTTCATCCTCATTGGAGCTTTCAGCTGAATACTCTGGAGACTTAGGTTTCGACAAACTCGGATCCACTACTGAACCACCAGGAGGATCTGCCGTGCCTTTCTCAAAAGCAACCTCCAGTACATAAAAAAGAACCTCGGACTCTAATATGGGCCCTTCTCTCTATCCATTTCACTCCTAGCGATACCATGATCCGTATTGATGGGGCACCTTTTTGGGCAGACCCGCATCGACCCAGACCACGGACTTCACCAACTCATATACCCATCCCCTTGGGTCTCCATGAAGCGGAATGAAACACTTCTACTTAGTGACCTTCTTTAGCTGTCCAAAATGCTTGGGAGGAGCTGCCATCTAGGGACCTGAAATTGTTATTCCACAATAGGGTGAGACGACGTCTCAGCAAGTTCACCCCTTAAGATCCGACTAAGAAGAAAATATGCCCCAAGGGCCGCCTAAGCACAAGCACAAGTCAGAGGACTTACTTTTGCCTCGGTTTCCTCCTACAAGTTAGTATAATTCATATTTCATATACGTGCAATCATCACTCAACAATTGGAACACATCATACTATATCTCAATCGATCACTTGTTCCAACTATTAATCACGGCCCCACGGGCACGGCCTACTAAATGTTTAGCAGTAAACACAGCTCGATGGGCATAGCCATACTTCGGCGGTTAATCACGGCCCAATGGGCACATCCATACTTCGACGGTTAATCACGGCCCCATGGGCATAGCCTACTAGAAGTTTCGCTGTTTTCTTGACCCATCCCATATCGTCACGCACAACATACATCACCTCATCTTTCAATAGTCATCTTACTATGACTATTAACCATCACACGAGTATTGTGACATCCTGAAATTCGAGTCCTCTGAGGAATGAATGGATGTGAATTTCGTCAATGCATTGTTGGTTGATCTCACTCGGAATTGATCACTCTTGAGATACTGACCTTGAGGGGAAAGGTTAATGAGGACGGAACTCGTACGACTATAGAACTTGACCTGGGAAAACGACTTGACCATCAGACTTACGTGAGGACAATCCTGTAGATAGGCAGGCCGATTCTAAGGACGACTAGAAGTCGATTCGCGGACAGAACATAATGGAACAACGGGTGATTCCGTTTATTGTTATCGAACCCGTGAACGACCCTATATCGATCCTCAGTAAACGTGTACTTTGAAATGAGAATCTATCCTCTGTAATTTCATGCAGTCAAGGACGTCCATGCGTCGAGATGTCTTGAACGTGGTTTGACACGAGTCGATCACGCGGGAATCCTCGGAGCCGCCCGTCAGTTTGAGTTGTACCCAAAATGGCATTGGGAAAAATTTACATGGCATGAGAACTAAAGATTGGGCTTCGAATTATTGGGAATGTCCAAGACAGACATTAGATGAAGCTGCTTCAATAGTCGACAAAGCCAGTGAAGTCGAGCAATTGCAAAAGGGATTTTCGGACCAAGAAAGTAAGCCCATGAGGACGTGGGCCGGGCTAAGCCAGTATGGGCCTAAGACAATCAAATGAGCCCATTGGGCCTAAACCAACTATTCATCTTTCAAAGCCCATGGTCCAACTTTGAGCCCAATAAATTTCTAAGCCCACTTCTATTCATGGCCAAGCCCAATTCCTAGGCCCATCCACCAATTTCAGCCCAAGGTTAGATTGGTAAATTGGTGCAAGGTGAAATGACCAAATTGCCCCTAAAAGCAAGTGGATAAGGGCAAAGGAAGAGAGAGAAGGTGAGGGGACTTGCATGGGGAGTTGGGCAAGCATTGATGAGGCCTTCACATCCCTCACTTCATTCTCTCTCTCTCCTCATTCGGCTCTCCCTCGACGGAGCTCTCTCTCTCCTCGTTCTCCTTCCTCCAGTTTTGCTCCTGCAGACCTTCCTCCAACGATCCGAGTTGATTGTTGGCTTACCGGATGAATTAGCCTTTGTTCCACCCACCATTGTTTTCAGTAGATCCATACCTTGTAGGGGGACTTGGCTGTTTACCGAAACGATTCTTAGGTCGTCCCGAATTTCGGACAAAAGCCAGCGGCAGTCCGACCGCCTGAAACTGTTCTGCTCCAGACTGACCTTTCGTAAAAAACTCGAGTTAAAAGTGGTCTTTACGTAAGAATCAGGCTACACTCCACCCACCACCGTAAATAAGACTTCGACTCCGTATCGAGGCATTCAACCGCTCGTCGGAACGATTCTCCGGCCATCCCGAAATCCGATGACAAGCCATTGGCCGCGGTACCGCCCGGTTCCGCCCAGTTTCGCTTGGTTCGCGATTTCGGCCTGTTTTCTCCCATTTCGATCCTTCTTTCACCTAGCCCAGCTACCAGTCACTCCCCCTTGACCTCCTGGTGCCACCGGTTGCCGGCCAACCCCTTCGTCGGAGCTCCGGCCAAGCCGTTCAACTTGTTTTCTCCTCCAGCAGGGCTATTTTTCAGAATTTCAGAGGGAGACAGAGGCTATGGTTGCTGTGTTGAGCTTGAGATTGTCTTGGATCATCGTTGTTGAGTTCCCGGTGCGTAGCCACCATTGTCGCCGCCGCGTCGGTGCCTCCGGCCCGCTTAACGGGTGAGTTTAGCTCCTAATCCTTCGATTAGTGCCTAAACTTGCTTAGGGTTGGTTTAGTTAGATTTAATTCTAGTTTATGTGATTTAATTAAGTTGTATTAGTCCTAAGATAGGTGGTTAGATTAATGATTAATATTAGTTTAGCTTAATTTTACTTTATTAGCCTAATGATGCTTATGTGATTAATTAAGCATGTTTATCTTAATTAATTGGTTTCCTTAATTTAATCATTATTTTAATGATTTATCAATATAATTGATTGTTTATTAAATTCTGGAAAATTACTGTTCACGCGCATTGTTCACGCGCACTGTTCACCGATTACTGTTCATCCGAATGCGAAAAATGTCCAAAATTCATGTGTGTTGATTTTATGAAGTAAATGAATGTGTAAATCTATGGACATCCGCATGAATTGAGTGATGATTGTGCAATTGTGTGGTGATTGGAAATTTAGTATTTATTCAGAAAATCCCAAGTGTCGGGTTTTGATACTGAAAATGGATTTTTAAGTATTATATCAAATAGTGGGATTTGAAAATGTAAAGTATTTGCTTTCTTGTTTGAAATGACGTGTACCCACACACAACTACTTTCTTGGATGTTTTTAATACGAAGAAAAGAGGCCAGGATAACTATTTTAATCGAGACATTTGAGTGAAATGCAAAGTATCCTGGGCTGATGTTGAATTGTCGTGTGTTGGTTAAGAGAACCTATCCTAAGCTGATGAGCTAGACGTGCCCCTATATGGGATGCCCGCACAACGGATGCCAGTCACAGTAGAGGCTAGGCTGATTGGACCGATGCTCCTTCGGGAATGTCGTCGACGTAGTGACGAAGCCGTGCTCAAAGGGGTGAGACGATGCTTGGCTACGCCAGAAGACCGCCGAACTGCGAGTAGGCCGTGCCCATGTGTGGCCGTGATTAATGAGACGATGCTTGGCTAAATGCCAATAGATAGCCGAACTGCGAGTAGGCTATGCCCTTGTGTGGTAGTGGTTAACAATTGGAACGCATGCTGAGTGTTATTGACGCGCCAAATTATGGGATGAAATTGTGTGGCACGGTATGGGACATGTCATAACGATTTGGTCTTATAATCAGGACCCCTGTGATTGATTGGGTTAAGACCCCTGTGATTAATTGAGTGGATAAGGCGTTTCAATTGTCGTATGCATTGAGTATATGCATTGTGTTTTCGATCTGTGCCAATGTGCAAGAATGCATGAGAATCATGGCATTTGTGATTTCGGTCATACATGCGTTAAGCACATTACTTATGGCACGCACACACGAATCGATAACGTGCAGGGTGTGGCAATGGCCAGGTGAGATCGCTTGTGATGCGACTCGTATGTGATTGATGAGATGCATCATCTAATGGCCATGTGCATTGCGTGTATCGTGCTGAATTATAACGTGCAGGGTATGGCATACCAGGTAAGGTTGTATGTGAATCGACCATTGATTGTTGGTTGTTAGTTGTGGGTCGTTGGTTGTTTGTGGTGTGATTCTAGAGAGATACCCTGAGTTGAGTTGGTGTACTGACCGGGGCTTAGGGGTGGAACTTCGCCGAGATTTATATCTCACCTGGTTATTGAATAACCATTTTCAGGTCCCTAGTGTGAAGAACTAGGAGCTTGAAGCGAGGGGTCAAGAGCATGGGTGGCTCAATAGTTCTTGTTGGAGATAGGTCTCCCGTACTTGGACCTTAGAGATGGACTCGTTTATAAACCGCTTGTTTATGAAAGTGTGGCTTGTAATGAAATTGTTGTTCTCGCTTTTCTATCCCATGTTTGTTATTGTCAGGGATTAGTTAATTTGCTTCCGCATGTGCAATAAAATGTAAAGGGTCGGCGACGAGTCCTGGGAACGTCGCAAAATTCTATCGACCACCGAGGGATGTGCGCGCGCTCGAGGTTCGGGGCGTGACAAGTATCCACCCACGGCCAAGGACATTGTGCTTCCCACTCAAATTCCTCAATTAAAATAATGTCTTGGCCTATTTTCTTCATGTTAAACATACCTAATGAAAATAATCGTGTGTGGGTACACGGTCGGTCTGAGCCAAAAATATAATATCTTTAATTTATAAAATCCCACTATTTTTAGTAGTCCACAAACATATTTTTGGCGCTGTAAACCAACACCCAGTAATTTTCTAATTAAATACTGAAATTAATAAATTTTGGGATAAATAACCAAAATTACATATCACACTCAATTTGCACAATCCATCTCTCAATTAATTAAACAAATCACACCATTGTGATCAGCATAAAATTTCGGTCACCGACTATCCTGGTCTAATTTCTAGAACATAATAATTAATTAAATAATTACCAAAATTAATTATTAAATACCAATAAATAGCAAAAATGCACACTTAGGCCGGAAAAGCCTAATTAAAAGCCGAGATGGGCCCGGAAAATTTCCGAACCACTCTAGATAAATACTAGAGCTTGTATAGGCTCTAATTACACTACTCTAACCACCTAACATGCAACAACAATCAATCAATACACTAATATATTCTAACTATCCATCTAATCCATACTCAACTTAAACTAATCAACCCTTAAGCATAATTAACTTTCCTAAACAAGGATTAATGAGTAAACTCACTTGGTTAGTGATCCAATGGGCTCACTTGGACGGGGATGTGGAGACGGGCTACAAACTCCGAAGTGGGTGCACCTTTTGAGGTCCTGAAGGGCACCAAAGCAGGCCAAACAGTGCTGGTGAGACCCATGGCTTCGGTTTCTGCTCTTAGTCGAGAAAGGTGGAATCGGTAGTTGGTTCGGTGAGATAAGAGTGGTAGAGGTAGGTGCGGGTCCAGGCGGCTGCTGGACGGTGGCGAGCTAAGCTCTGGCGACTTCCACGATGGCCAGGGGACACGGGGGACGGTGGTTGAGCGTGACAGGAGGTGAGACGGCACGGTGGACTCGTGGGACTCCAGCGGCAGGGATGGGCGAGCGACAATCCACGACGATGGTCAAACGGGCAATGGGGTTGGTCGGACGGCGAGGGCTGGCTGCTGGTCGGTTTTCTGGGTTGCTGGAAGCTTTAAGGAGCTGAAATGGAGGGGAGGGGTTGATGGTGAGGGAAGGAAGAAGGAGGAGGGGGAACCGGTTGGCTAAGGAGGGGGCCACCTTGGTCTCCTATATCCTCTTTGGTCCCCTTGGCTTGGTCCCACCATGCTAGCTGGTTTCCTCTACAATTTCCAGCCTGAAAGCTTCCTCTACAAGCTCTTGAGAAGGTCTAAAGGTTGAAGGCCAGGAATGGCTACGAATTTGCATGAGATTTCCCTCAAATTGAAACAAAATCCCACTTGAATTAAATCAATTCGACTCCCATAAATTCAACCATCGAATCCTCGATCAAATTGGTATTTTTCCTCACTAATAGAACCTACTTGCATTCCAATTTCACGATAAAAAACGGTTCTCGGAATTTTCCGGACAAAAAGGCCTTACTTTGAAATTTCGCCGAAAATCTCGTTCGGCAGAAAAATCTTTGGAAGGTGAGTCGACGTTCTAAAATGACTTGTGACATGACAGAACTTTTAATTTTTGAAATCGGATTCAAATTTGCAGTTAATTTCAATCCGGCGCAATTTTAGCGTGACCTAGGCTACCGGGTAACTTTCATAAATTTTTAGTGCAAATGACCCGTGGTCGATTTTCTTCGAGCCACAATGAACCTCCTGAACACATTAGTGACTCTCAGTTGTTGTGAAAATCTCAAGGTTTCAAATACAAACACAGAGTACCAAAAATATACAAATCGCTTTAGTACCGGTCGACAAAAAGTTTGTAATTTAGTGGAATCACCCACGTTTAACCACACATCTATGTGGAACCAACCTATTTCTGATCTCTAATCGACTTTTAATTGTGCCGTAATGATCTCTGCAGATGAGCACGATCGAGTAGTCGATTCCTGGTCGAATTCACAAGTTTATTGCATTAAAATCCCTTAATAACTTACCCAGATAGTCTAGTTATCACAGGAGTAATCAGCTTTGAGAATAGCACTATAGACACGTCGATGAAATGCCTGATTAATTAAATTGAGAGCAGAATAAAAATTTCGTCCTCGAAATTTAAACCATTGCAATACTTAAGCAAAAAGGTGCGGGTACAATTGTCTCATCGACTCTTCATTCTCCCAAGTTGCTCCTTCAGTGCCGTGGTGTTGCTAGACCACTTTGACCAACGGGATGGTCTTGGTGTGCATAACTTGTTATTTTTTATCCACAATTTGAATCGGGTTTTCAACATCGACACGTGAAAGACATTATGTACTTGCGCCAGTCTTGGCAGTAATGCAAGATGATAAGATAGGATCCCGATTCTCTCTAGAATCTCAAAGGGACCTACGTACCTCAGACTCAGTTTTCCCTTTTTGCCAAAGCATGAAGTACCCCTCATTGGTGACACATTCAGAAAAATGTGATCACCAACTTGGAACTCCAATGGCCTCCAGCTTTTATCTACACAACTTTTTATGCGGCTTTGAGTGGTCTTTAATATGTTCCCGATGACTGTAACTGCATCCACTGACAATTGAACCAACTCTAGGCTTGCGATATTTCTTTCCTTGGCTTCATCCCAACACATTGGCATTTTGCATGTGATGCCATACAACGCTTCGAAAGGAGCCATTTGAATGCTCTGTTGGTAGTTGTTGTTGTAGGCAAATTCGACAATGTGAAGTTTTTCCTCCCAACTTCCCTTGAAATCCAATACGCAAGCTCGCAGCATGTTTTCAAGGGTTTGGATTGTCCTCTCAGACTGGCCATCCATTTGAGAATGATATGCCGTTTTGTATTATAGCTTGGTTCCTAAAGAAGCCTGCAAACTCTTCTAGAAAGCAGCCGTAAATCTCGAGTCTCGATATGATGTTATCGTCATCGGCACTCCATGCAAAGGAACAATCTTACGCACGTACAATGAAGTGGGCCAACTTTGTCAAATTGTCGACCACTACCCAAATGGAATCATTACCTCTATGATTCCTTGGTAATCCTGTTACGAAATCCATTGTGATGTGCTCCCATTTCCACTTTGGGATCTCGAGAGGTTGCATAAGTCCTCTCGGCTTACAATGTTGAGCCTTCACTTACTGACACGTTAGACACTTGGTGACATGCTTGGTGATATCCGTCTTCATACTAAACCACCAGTAGTGTTGACGCAGATTCTGATACATCTTAGTACTGCCAGGATGAATGCTGTATTGCTACGACGAGCTTTTGATAAAATCTCCTCTCTATCGTCAGGTACACACAATCGTCCTCGGAACCTTAATGTTTCGTCCTTAGAGATCCGAAAGTCAGCTTTTCTCTTATCGATATCCTCTTGTAGAATCTTCTGAACATTTGGGTTTGTTAGCTGAAGTAATTTGATCCTGATCTACACACTCGGCTTAATTCTGAGGGTAGCCATAAGATTTGAAATGTGGCCTACTTCAAATGTGAAAACTGAATCTCGAGCTCTCTCGATTAAATTTCACTCCTTAACTAGCATATGCGCGATTGAAGACTTCTAACTCAAAGCGTTGGCGACCTTATTCACCTTTTCAAGGTGATATAGGATATCACAATCGGAGTCCTTCAGAAGTTCCATCCAGCGACGCTGTCTCATATTCAACTCCTTTTGAGAGAATAAATTCTTGAGACTTTGATGGTTAGTGAAGATCTGGAATCTTTCTCCACACAAATAATGTCTCCAAATCTTCAAAGTGAAAATGATTGCTGAGAGTTCTAAGTCATGCGTCGAGTAATTTTGCTCATGAGGTCTCAACTGGCGAGAGGTGTATGCAACAACCTTACCATGTTGCATCAACACGCAACTCAGTCCTCTGAACGACGCATCGATGTAGATCTCGTATCCTCCAAGACTAGATGGAATGGTCAGCACAGGTGCGGTAGTCAACTTTTACTTAAGCTCTTGAAAACAACGCTTGCACTTGTCTGTCTACACAAACTTCTCTTCTTTCTTTAAGAGTTGAGTTAACGGCGATGCTAAAGCCGAAAATCCTTCTACGAACCTTCTATAGTAACTGTCAAACCCAAAAACTTCGATCTTTATCATTGTAGTTGGTCTTGGCTAGTTGATCACTACTTCAATCTTGGTCAGGTCAACGGAGATTCCTTCGCCTGAAATCATGTGACTTAGGAAAGCAACACGAGTTAACCAAAACTCGCACTTGCTAAACTTGGCGTATAACTTGTGAGTCCTTAGACTCTGCAGTACCATTCTCAAATGACTCTCATGCTCCTCATCACTCCTCGAATATACCAGAATATCATCGATGAACACGATCACAAATTGATCCAGATATTCTTTGAATACTCAGTTCATTAAGTCCATAAAGCAGCTGAAGCATTCGTCAAACTAAACGACATTACAGTGAATTTATAATGGCCGTATCGAGTATGAAACGCTGACTTTGGAATGTCCCCATTCTTGATTCTCAACTGATGATATCCTGTCCTCAAGTCAATCTTTGAAAATATTGACACTCCTTGTAACTGATCAAACAAGTCGCTGATCCTTGGGAGCGGATACTTGTTCTTGATCGTCACCTGATTGGGTTGACGATAGTCGATGCATAATCGCAATGAACCATCTTTCTTCTTTATGAAAAGAACTAGTGCTCTGGTGATGCATTGGGACGCGTGAATCCCTTATTCAACAACTCTTGCATATGCACCTTCAGTTCTTTCAACTCAAATAACGCCATCCGATAAGGAGTCTTAGAGATTGGCTTTGTCTCGAGTGTTAATTCAATCACAAACTTGATCTCTCTCCCTGGTGGTAAACCTGGTAATTTCTTCGGGAATACATCATGAAATTCTTGTACTACTGAGATATCTTCAATCTTCAGCTCCTCAACTGTCGTATCCATGACAGTTGCTAGGTAACCTTGACAACCCCCGTCTAACAAACGGGTTGCCTCAAGTGACGAGATTAAGGTAATCGAGGGTTCTCATCGACTTCAAACAAACTCGAAACTCTCACCCTCTAATGGGTCAAATTGAATCGCTTTACGATAACAGTCCATCTTAGCTCGTTGCTTGGTGAGCTAGTTCATGCCAATTATCAAGTCAAAGTCATACATGGCTAGGACTAATAAATCTATCCTTCCCTCTCACTCACCAATCGCTAACTTACAACCAGAACAACCCAATGTGGATGACACCTTATCCTTTAACGATGTAGATATGCTAACCACTGACTCCAGCAACTTAGGATTTAATCCTATTAGCTTAACATATTACTCAATAATAAAAGAATGAGTTGCTCCAGGGTCGAATAAAGCATAAGCAGCATGGTTGTTTAATGAAACCATACTTGTGATCACATCAGGCGCGTCCTTAGCCTAACCTCTAGTGATGGCATACACTGTCCCTTGAGCTTGGGGTTTGATCTGTCCACCCTGCGGTGCATTCTGCGGTGCGTACCTTTTGATCTGAGCCATCGGTGGCGGTGACGATAATTGCTGTGGTCTTCTCTGTCTTCTGGGACAGTTCTTGGTTATGTGACCCTTCTGGCCACACTCAGACCAAGCACTCAGCCTAGAGTGGCATGAGTTGATCCGTGTCGCCTTTCACACAAGCGACACACGCCATTCTGACTTGGCGCTGACTTGCCTATTCCACCATTCCTATTGGGTGGAACATGAAATCTTCCTTTGGTCATGGGCCTTTTCCTATGTCGGTTCCCATCTCAATTTGAATTAAACCTCGATCCAGATGAGGTAGCTTGCTCGTTCAGACTCCTTTCTATCAATTGGGCTTGATTGTAAACCTCGTGGTAGTCCTTTAGATCAAACATCACTAGCGGGTTTTTCAGCTCTAGTCGAAAGCCATTCTTGAACCTTTGAGCCTTGTCTTTGGGGTTCTCTATCAACCTCAGAGCATATTGAGAAAGCTCCGCGAACTTGACCTTATATTGGTCAACGGTCGTCATTCCTTATCGGAGGCGCTAAAATTCCTCCATCTTCTGCTGTCGGGCGCTACCCGAGAAGTACATATCGTTGAACGCTTTAAGGAATGCGTCCCACAATGGGATTGCTCATCCCGGGAACACTGTATCTCTAGCGACTCTCCACCAAGTATTTGCATTACCCTACAATTGATATACTGCCACGACAACTTTCTTTGCCTCAGTGCACATCAGCAGTGCAAATTCCTTCTCTAAATCTTTAATCCAAAGAGATGCGGTCTCTGGATCTCCAGTACCAGTGAACCTCAGCGGGTTCAGCTTCAGGAATTGTTCTACCAATTTGTGGATTGGTCTTTCTCTCTCCATAACCAAGTTTTTAGCTGGAACTTTAATAGGTGCAGCAATGGCGGTGCCTTCAATAGCGGTGGCAAGGGTAGCAGTAGTAGCAGCTTGAGCAGCGACAACAGTGGCGGCGGCTTGGTTCTAGGGTTGCTACCCCATTAGATCTCGTATGGCTTCTAGAGCCTGCATGATCCCTTCGAACCTGGGATCACCAGGGGCTGCGACCCCAGCACCAACAGGTGGCAGTGCTGTTCCACTAGCGCTAGCCTGTGCTGGCACTCTACCTCGGCCTCGTCGGGTACCGACTTTCGTCAGCATCCTAGCTCGAGTCACGGGCCCTATGGTATGCTTCCTAGGAGTCTTCTGCTCATGTTCACTCATGACTTAGTTTCTACTGAAACCCGCCTTTCGATTCCACACAGAATTAGAAGTCGAGCGATCCACACAAACAAACAAGTTCTACTAGACAACTATCATAGACATGCATCGGCATGAATTAAAGGTCATTCCTACTAACTATCACATAATCTTATCGCACCTTATCACTCCATCTATCAACTTCGCTCTGATACCATTAAACGGGGATGTCACGCTCTGATCCTCTGAGCACATGCCCATCCCTCATTGGTCGATTAAAAAGCAACGTCTCAGGACGCATCGCCGATCCATTCATTTTAATGCACATGCGGAAGCAAATAAATAATCCACAAACAACAACAAGATGGGATAGAAAAGCAGTGCCATAAATTTTTCGAACTAAAAATCACAACATGCTTATATATACATATATCAAGCCAATGTGTATACAATATCAGTCTATAAAAACAAGGTCTGTAAAACAGGGGGGTTCACAGAACTACAAATCCTACTCCTCATCCTCATTGGAACCTTCTGCTGAATACTCCGGAGACTCAGGTTCTGACAGACTCGGATCCACTACTGAACTATAAGGAGGATCTGCTGTGCCTTTCCCAAAAGCAACCTCTAGTACATAAAAAAGGAACCTCGGACTCCGGTATGGGCCCTTCTCTCTGTCCATTCCGCTCCTGGCGATACCATGATCTGTATTAATGGGGCACATTTTTGGGCAGACTTGCATCAACCCAGACCACGAACTTCACCAACTCATATACCCATCCCTTGGGACTCCATGAAGTGGAATGAAACACTTTTGCTCAGTGACCTTCTTTAGTTGTCCAAAATGCTCGGGAGGAGCTGCCATTTAGGGACCTGAAATTGTTATCCCATAATGGGGTGAGACGACATCTCAACAAGTTCACCCCCCAAGACCCGACTAGGAAGAAGGTACTCCCCAAGGGTCGCCTAAGCACAAGCACAAGTCAGAGGATTTACCTTTACCTTAGTTTCCTCCTACAAGTTAGTATAATTCATATTTCATATACGTGCAATCATCACTCAACAATTGGAACGCATCGTACTATATCTCAATTGATCACTTGTTCCAACTATTAGTCATGGCCCCACAGGCACGGCCTACTAAATGTGCAGTGGTAAATCACGGCCCGATGGGCACATCATACTTCAGAGATTAATCATGGCCCCATGGGCACAGCCTACCATATGTTTGGCAGTTTTCTTAACCCATCCCATATCGTCACGCATAACATACGTCACCTCATCTTTCAATACTCATCTTACTACGACTTTTAACCATCACACGAGTATCCACCCACGGCCAAGGACATTGTGCTTCCCACTCGAATTCCTCAATTAAAATAATGTCTTGGCCTAATTTTCTTCGTATTAAAAATACCCGATAAAAATAATCGCGTGTGGGTGGACGATCGGTCTGAGCCAAAAATATAATATCTTTAAATTATAAAATCCCACTATTTTCAGTAGTCCACAAACATATTTTCAGCATTGTAAATCAATGGCCGGTAATTTTCTATAAATACCGAAATTAAAATTTTTTGGGATAAATACCCAAAATTACCAATCACACTCAATTTACACAATCCAAAGACTCAATTAATTAAACAAATCACACCATTGCGATCAGCATAAAATTTTGGTCACCGGCTATCCCGGTCTAATTTCTAGAAATTAAGAATTAATTAAGTAATTACCAAAATTTATTATTAAATACCAATAAATAGCAAAAATGCACACTTAGGTTGGGAAAGCTTAATTAAAAGCCGAGTCGGCCTGAAAAATTTCCGAACCACTCTAAATAAATACTAGAGCTTGTCTAGGCTCTAATTACACTACTTTAATCACGTAACATGCAACAACGATCAATCAATTCACTAATCTATTATAATTATCTACCTAATCCATACTTAACTTAAACTAATAAACCGTTAAGCATAATTAAATTTCCTAAGCAGGGATTAGTGAGTAAACTCACTTGATTAGTGATCCAACAGGCTCATTTTGACGGGGACGCAAAGATAGGTCACAAATTCCAAAGCAAGTGTGCCTTTTGAGGTCCAAAAGGGCACCAAAGCAGTCCAAACAGTGTTGGTGAGACCCACGGCTTCGGTTTTTGCTCTTGGCCGAGCAAGGTGGAATCGGTGGTTGGTTTGGTGAGACAAGAGTGGTGGAGGCAAGTGCAGGTCCAAGCAGCTGTTGGATGGTGGCAATTTGAGCTTCGACAACTTCCACGATAGCTAGGGGACACGGGGGATGGTGGCTGGGCGTGACAAGAGGGTGTTGATACTCGGAATTTTTGTTGACATTTTAAACAAACATTTTGAAAAAAATATAAAAGTAAAAAGAAATTGAAATGAAAAGATAAAAAAATTAAAAAATGAATGAAAACATAAAAAAAAAAGAAAATAAGAAAAAAATGAAAACGAAATGAAAAGGGGGGCAGACACTCTCTCGGAGAGGGTCTCCCGCACGCTCTCTCTCTTTTCTCTCTCTCTCTCATATTCTCTCCTGAGGGGGGGCTTGTTCCATCCGATTCTCTCTCTCTCTCACCTTGGGTAGACATTCTCTCTCCCTTCCCGCTCTGGGAAGCCGACGATCTTTTCCTCCAAATCGGTGGTTAGGGCTTCTCCACGATTGTGCTGACTGTTCCTCGATTCAGCCGCCGTGCACGGAGGAAATCTCTTTCTCCCGATCAACTCTTGAAGACGGAGCAACAACCGTCGGAAGTGTGAGGCTCAGATCCGAAGACGACGGCGGTGGTGATGGCGACATCGGCGAAGACGGTGATGGTTATAGCAACAGCGACGACACCAGCGGTTCTGTGCTCGCCGGATCTGACTTGATCCAAAGCCGACGGCAGCCGCAAAGTGACGACGGCGGCGAATCTGGTTTGGCCGATTACCTTCGGAAATCGAAGACCGATGGTCGGGTATCGTGAAGGGACTCTCAATTGCTCTCGGTTCCAGTGGTTCTGAAGGTTTCTTGGCGGATCTCTCTTGGTTTGGGGCGGCGGCGACTTCAGTGGCGACGACGATGACCAGTGGTGACAGTCGCTCCTGATCTGTACCTCTCTCTGTTCTGGCTCGGCTGATTGTTCTCGCTCGCTCGATCAAAGATGGAACGGCTGGATGAGGAGCTCGACAAGGATTCGATTTATGAGAATCAACAGCGACAGTGATGACGACTATGGCAGCGGTGGCTCTCGATCATCTCTTTGTTCTGCTTTTCCGGTGATTTCACGCACAAGAAGGCTCGGTGACGATTTCTCTCTAGATCAAGTCATTTCCGAGGGTCTTCCCTCTCAGATCTTGGCAAGTCTCATTTAGACTGCAGATTTGTTTCTTTTGATGCTTTTTCACGCCAACGGACGATGGAGGATTCTCCTTTTGTCAATTCAGCCACTGAACTGACCGAACTTGGCGTCTTCTTGAAACAAGACTGAAAACCATTGAAATCTCCGTACCTGTCGGTGGAGCACGCGTTTCTTCTGCAAGTCGTGATTCCCGACGACTGGTGAAGTCAGGTAAGGTGTTTATTTCGTCTCTTTTAGACTTTGATCAGCTCAATTGAGGGTGGTGGTTTGAAACTTTAAGTTCAATGTCGGTGTTATGTGGTAGCTATACCTTCAACCGGAAGAATATAGGTGATTTTTGGTGATGTTGTGAGTCTGATGATGATATTGTGCCTTAGTGGTGTTTTGTTGAAAGTTCTGAAAAATTGAAATTCGGTTCTCATGAGCCTGATGGATGATTTCAAATGAGCTGGTAGATCAGGTTATTTAGCTTTGAGGCCTGCATTTTGAGACTTGAAATATATTTGACAAGCTTTCCAACGATGTATTATGTGCATGATTTGGTTGTCATTTGCTTAGTCAAATGAATGTTACTGCATCAATGTTTGATTTTGGAAATTTGTAGATCCTCAGGACTTAGCTTTTGCTATGGCAAATTTGAGGTCATAAACTTTGAAATCTTGAGTTGATGTGTTCTGGACAATTGATCTAGATTCGATAAGCTTCAATTTGATATATTAAAAGGCTTAAACGAAAGTCATATGCTAGCTCAAATCCATCTCGAAAGTTTGTGCACTGTGATGGAAATCTGATTTGAGATACTACTGTCATGATTGTTGGACATGCTTGCTGTTTGACGATTTTATATTGAATTTTGTGCTTGGATTCAGAGGTCCTAGGCTACAACATATGATTCTTTCAGGTCTTTTGGACTTGATTTGATTAGGGAAATGCTGTCTTTTCTGTGGCTAGTTGCTGTTAGTCTTGAAATGAGATAGTAGATGTATCCAATTACCTTCAATATGTTGTGAAATGCCTATGTTACATGTTGCCTTGTTCTATTATAGACTGACTTGTTCATATTCTTAGATTTTTAGAAATTCATGTGTTAAGAATCTTGAGATGTTTCCTCATGAATTTTGTTTCTCATATGCTGATTCATCTGTCATAAAGATTCTAGGATGAGATAACCATTGAATGTGCATTTATTGTGCCTATATTGAATGCCCAGTTTCTATGATGGATGATTTGGTCGATGTATGTACATGCTTTCTTGAATCTTTTAGAATATGATGCATACTAAATTCAATGATGTATGGCATGGCTCATTTGAGGATCATTGACTATGTAAAAACCATGCATCAAGTCAATATGCCGCAACTGGAGTTGTCATACCTTTTGCCCCTAATGACAAGTCATACATCAATGTTAATGAATTTGTGTGACCTTTTGCACATAGATTTAGGGTTAAATGTCTAAATCAAACTTTTTCTTCACATTTAACCCTACATCATGTTCAAATTTCATGATTTTCATGCATTGATTAGATGGCTTAACAAATCAGTTATCATGCATCATTTTTTGATTTGCTTATGATTGATTTGCATGCTTTAGCGGTTGTTGCTTTCCGGCCATGAATTTGACCTTACTTGAACCTGATACATCTTAGGAAACTCTATTCATGAAAGTTGTTCCTCATGGTGTACTTGATGTTCCGTGCTTTTCCTAGAGCCAATTATCCATGGGTTCTACTCCATTTGTTTTGATCTTATGTGCGATGTTTGATGATTTTTGTTGTGATTCTTTGTTATGATTTCATTCTAGGATTTCTTTTAGAATATCTTGCATGCTGAATTGAGATTACTTGTCTTCATGAAAATTGTTTTGACGTGCGTGATTGTTTCTTTCATTTGTACACACCTAGTTATAAGATTTCTTAGAATAGGTTTAGACTAGGGCCACAAAGGTGGAGAAGGCATGAAGATGGTAGAGGTCGATGTCCATCACGACCATTTTCATATAATATTCATTTTCTCGACATGTCTTGGGTTCCATGTGCTGTATAAAACCCGACGAGTTGTGGGTTTTCTTTTTTTAATTGTGTTCTCTTTTATACTCTTTATAATTGTATGATAGATTTACTGCTTTCCTTGATTGCTTACTTAATGTCTTGCAATTTCAATTTCATTAATTGTTTTCCTTTCTTATTTTGTTAGAAATAGAATAGCATGAAAATGATCAACCACGCATGATCACTTAGTTTAGGACTAATGATCTTGAAAATGTAAAAAGAAACGCATGGACATGTTAGGAAAAACACAACATACTGTTTAGGTACCGAAAGGGCATTAATAGCAATATTAGTATAACCCAAGTCCCCGAACCTAGATATCTGGTTGCGTAGGAATCGATGGAACACTCCTGACCCTCGATAGGGTTTTCTAGCCGACCCTCGAAAAGAGGCTAGTGGCGACTCCCGTCTATTTTTAGGATGTCATAAATAATTAGACTGTATAAAATTCGCTATCACGCGGGGTACGAGCTTTGGAGAGCTCATGATCTTGTGATCAAGTACTCATAAATCCGACCTTTCCTCCTTGATTCAAGGGCGGCGAGATTGGGTCGCGACAGAGGCGAGATGGTGTAGTGGACTCGCGGGACTCCGGTGGCAGCGACGGGCGAGCGACGGTGCACGGCGACGGTTGAACGGGCACCGGGGGTGGTCAACGGCAATGGCTAGCTACAGGTCGGTTTTCTGGGTTGCTGGAAGCTTTAAGGAGCTAAAATGGAGTGGAGGGTTCGACGGTGAGGGAAGGAAGGAGGGGGGACTGGTTGGCTAAGGAGGGGGCCACATTGGTCTCCTCTATCCTCTTTGGTCCCCTTAGCTTGGTCTCACCATGCTAGTTGGTTTCCTTTGCAATTTCTAGCCTCAATGCCTCCTTTAGAAGCTCTTGAGAAGGTCCAAAGGTTGAAGGCAAGGGAGGGCTACTAATTTGCACAAGATTTCCCTGAAATTGAACCAAAATCCCACTTGAATTAAATTA
This sequence comes from Eucalyptus marginata, assembly GCA_014182565.1. NCBI lineage: Eukaryota > Viridiplantae > Streptophyta > Magnoliopsida > Myrtales > Myrtaceae > Eucalyptus > Eucalyptus marginata. Next base: position 2,490,192 of record CM024591.1, on the reverse strand, counting down.
ATTCGGCTCCCATAAATTCATTTATCAAGTCCTCAATCAAATTGGCATTTTTCCTCACTAATAGAACCTACTTACATCCCAATTTCACGATAAAAAACGGTTCTCGGAATTTCCTGGACAACAACGGCCTTACTTTGAAATTTCGTTGAAAATCTTGGTTGGCAGAAAAACTTTCGGAGGGTGAGTTGACGTTCCTAAAATGACTCCTAACATGACAGAACTTTTAATTTCTAAAATCTGATTCAAATTCACGGTTAATTTCAATCCGGTGCGATTTTAGCGTGACTTTGGCTACCGAGTAGCTTTCAGAAATTTTTAGTGCAAATGACCCATAATCAATTTTCTTTGAGTCATAATGAACCTCTTCGACACATTGGCAACTCTCGGTTGTCGTGAAAATCTCGAGGTTTCAAATACGGACACAAGGTACCAAAACGACAGAAAAATCAATCTAGTACCGGTCGATGAGAATTGTAATTTGGTGGAATCACCCATGTTTAGCCACACATCTTTGTTGAACCAACATATCTTTGATCTCTAATCGACTTTTAACTGTGTTGTAATGATCTCTGCAGATGAGCACGATCGAGTAGTCGATTTTTGGTCGAATTCCCAGGTCTATTGTATTAAAATCCCTTAATGACTTCCCCAGATAGTCTAGTTATCTCAGGAGTAATCAGCTCTGAAAATAGCACTATAGGTGCGTCAATGAAATGTCTGATTAATTAAATTGAAAGTAGAATTGAAAATTTCAGGATGTCACAAAGAAAGCCCTCGACAGAAGCTCGGAATGCCATAAAGTCCTCATCTAATGCGGTAAGCTCGGAGAGATATCTGGCTTTGATGGGCCACTGACGGTCCGAGGTTAATTTGTAGTGGCTAGCTTCCTTAAAGGGCCTTCGTCAGCCACTTTTCCGCACACTAAGAGCTAATCAAACCTCAGTCATGTAGAGTCGATTGGTAGTAACACAGAGTTCTCATTCAGCCGATTGCGCTTTCAGGATGCTGACCTCTACGAGGAGCTAGGAATCACTATGGCTTAGTTCTTGGAAATTGACCAAGAGTTCATTAGTTTTGTCCCTCCTTTTGAAAATGTCGAATAGCATTGTCAACCCCCGTTCGGTCAAGGTCATGTGTTGTAGTTGGTCATAGTATTTCTTGAAGGCATAGACTCCTAAGAAGAGCTTGGCTAATCATCAAAGCGGGGAAGAGATGTTGATTTTGCATTGAATTTAGTAGTCGATTCGAGAATCGTTAGCGATGTTGTTCCAAGGCCAGCCTGTGAAAAGTGCGGTTGAAGCAAACCAATAAAAGTAAAAAAAGAAGTAATATCATGGTGTCACCAAATACATCATTGCACAAGAGAAAGAGGCTAAATGGTCACAGATGTTGATTTCGTAGTCGGAGTTTAATCAGCAGCAGCAGAAACTACAGGAAATGTTTCAGCTGGTTCTGATCTGACCGAAGTTGTGTTCACATGTTATTCATGGACTATTACGTCCATCGTAGGTAGACCAGATTCAGGGGTAGTCAGAGAAGTCAAAGGCAAGATTAACTAGCAGAGTCGCTATACAATGGAATCAGTTAGTAAAGGAGTAAAGCGCCATGGGAATTAAGGCAAAATAGCGGGTGTCATTGTAAAAGTAGTTAACTTTCAATTTTTTACGTGCTTTTAGTTTTTACGTGTCTTTAATAATGTAATAGTGGAGTCCTAGTCAATAGGAAGTGGCTTGTTTTTAGGAGTTTGTTTCTGCACAAGTTCTGGTTAGTGGGGTATATTAGTGGGCCTTTGTTGTTGCTATTTCGTAGCTATTTTCTTGCTAAGTGGTTTGGATGTTCTGCCTATTTAATAGGCTTATGTTCTGAAGAATATGGTAATGAGAGTTATAGCATCAATTCTCTTGTGTGTCTTCTTCTCTGGGTCTATTTGATTAAATTTTAACAGTGGCATCAGAGCCATAACAAGGGAGAAAAATAAGTGTTCAAAAGGGGAGTCTTGAGTGATCAAACATGAGAATAGTCGTGCTTCTTCTTTGCAGTAGTAGTGATGGCCACAGAGAACTTCGTACAGCTTGCTATACCTTGCTTTGATGATCATTATGACCATTTGTTGATGGAGAATTTCCTCAAGTCTAATGAGTATTTGCATGTTTTTACTTCTAGTATTGCCGAACCAAAAGAAGGAGGTCAGTTGATAGTAGTACAATGGATAGCTCTGGAAGCAGCGAAATTGAGGGATCTTAAAGCCAAAAACTATATGTTTCAGGTTATTGACAGATCCATCTTGGAGACAATTCTCTGCAAGGACACCTCCAAACATTTATGGGATTCCATGAAAAAGAAATATCAAGGCTTAGCAAGGGCAAAAAAGCAGCAACTCCAAATGCTTTGTGGGGAGTTTAAATTGTTAAGAATGAAATCGAGAGAAACAATCACTGATTTCTTTTTCCAGACAATGGATTGTTAATAAGATGTGAAGCCATGGGGATGAGATAGAAGACGCCACAATAGTTGAGAAGATTCTTCGATCTTTGACACCAATGTTTAACTTTGTTGTCTGTTCTATTCAAGAAGGCAAGGACGTTAAAGAACTCTCAATTGATGAATTGCAATGATCGTTGTTGGTTCATAAACAAAACTCCTATAGCAAGATTCAGAAGAGAAGGAATTGAAGGCCTCAATTGTAGATCACTTTTCATTAGCAACAAGAACGAATAGTGGTAGAAGCAGAGGAAGGGGAACCAATGATCGCCGCAATTTCAATAAAAAATCTGATGGCTATTTTTCTTGTGATTTTCAAGGCAAAGGACGAGGATGTGGAGGTTGACACTCAGTAGATTTTAGACCAAAGTCAGTAGGCAAATCCAAAGTGGAGTGCTTTATATGCCATGGGTATGGGCATTACAAATCTGAATGTGGAACCAATTTAAATACACAAAGTATGGAAATGACTAACTTTGTAGTAGAAAAGGAAGAAGAAGAAACTCTCCTATTGGTGTGTCAGGAAAAGGAGAAAATTTCTTCAAACTTGTGGTATCTTGACACTAGCTACAACAACCACATGTATGGAGACAAGAAATCATTCTCTGCATTAGATGAGTCATTCCGCACCACAGTAAAATTTGGAGACGACTCTATCTTGTCAGTCATGGGGAAAGGGATAGTTGCAATTGTTCTTGAAGGGACTTCGGTATATACTATCAAAGAAGTGTTTTATGTTCCAAAATTAAAGACCAACCTCGTAAGTGTTGGCCAATTACAAGAGAAGGGCTATGAAATTACACTCAAAGGAGGTGTTTGTAGAATCCATGATGAGAAATTGCGTTTGATTGTTAAAGTTACAATGGTTGACTGCCAATCGAATGTTCCCACTATATCTTCACAGAAATTCCCACTCATGCTTCGCTACAAGATTAAAAGAGGAAGCTTGGGTATGGCATTTCAAATATGGACATCTTGGATTTGGTGGACAATGGACATTACATCAAAAGAAGATGATGGAGTACTGCCCCCAATCACTTCTCCATCCGAAATATGTGAAGATTGTGTTGTTAGCAAACAACACCATGCTTAATTTTCACAAGGAAAAGCATGGAGAGCAAAGAAATCATCGACGCTAACCCATTCAAATATTTGCGGGCCAATATCTCGAATTTCCATTGGAGGTAAATAGTATATCATCACCTTCATTGATGATTACATCTGGAAGATTTGGGTCTACATTTTGCTAGAAAAATTTGAAGCTTTTGAAGCATTCAAGAGCATCAAAACACTTGCTAAAAAAGATAGTGGAAATCCAATAAAAGTCCTACACACAAATCGTGGTGGTGAATACAACTCGGGTGCATTTGCAGATTTTTGTGCAAAGCATCACATTAAGAGACAACTCACTACAGCTTATTCACCACAGCAAAATGGCGTCTGCGAATGGAAGAACCACACTATTTTGAATATGGAGGGAAGTTTATTGACAAGAAGTGGAATTCCAAAGAGCTTCTGGCTCGAAGTTGTTAATTAGAGTATTCATCTTTTGAACAGAAACCCTACTCTTGTTGTTCAGAATATGACACCTGAAGAAGCTTGGAACAAACAAAGATTGGCAGTAGATTACTGTGGCATCCAAAAATCTCATGACAACCTCTGAGTACCATGAACCGTGATTAGGTAATGGAAGTGCCATTTGGTTTTTGTATTAGCCATGTAATCAATGAATTTCAATTAATTTAGGACCAAGCATTGTAATGGACAATTGTTTGGATGGAGATGTGTCTACAAGTGACCCAAGGATTTTATTAAGGTGCAATTGATATAGAAATCTTATTCTTGGTGGTGCACTTAATAAGTGGGATATTATTGATTTAAATTACGAAGTTTTGTGAACTTATAAGTTGAAATTAGGTGTTTATTAAATAAGGATTAAAAGGGAATAAGAATAGGAGAGGGTGGGCTGATTTTTAGGCCCAAGGACCGCCCAACCAGCCTACGTAGCCCCCCTATTCGACCGGCCCATGAAGGCCCAAGACCGGCCCAACTTTGAAGCCCATCAACCTTGCATGTGTGTTGCCAAGTGGCAAGGAGGTTGAGCCAAGTGTGGCTGCCGCCATAGGCCCCTTTGGGCGGATGCATGCAATCAAATGATTGCTAATGAGTGCAGAAAAGAAATTAGGGGGAATAGGGGGCGGTTTTGGCGAGAAAAGGGAGAGAAAGAGAGAGTGTCATCCGAGAGAGAGAGAGAGAGGAGAGAAAGAGAGGAAGGAAGGAAAGAAAGGAAGAAGAGAAAGGGGTGGCCATGCGTGCGAAAAGGAAGGAGGAGAAGGACCGTCCGCCGTTCGCCGCTTTGCCCGCCATCTTTGTTGCTATTTGAGCTTAAGTTTGAGGCAAGTAGAGTCCGTTTCTCTACTCTTTGGCTAGCTGAGATGAGTGCATGTTGATTTGTGAACGTCGAATGTGGTGGAAGTGAGGAGATTTCGAAGCAATGGGGAGGAATTTGTTGGCTATGCATGCTGTTTTTAGAAAAATCAGTCTGTCCATTTGTAGGATTTCGAATTGCATGTGGCTTTTTAGTGGAGATCTTACCTCGACTTCTGAATGAAAGTTGTTAAGAACATCATAAGGTATAACATATAAAAAATTTGGAAGAAATGAACGAGAATTGGTATGTGAAATCGTGGTTTTTCGGAGATGGTCAGATCTGGAAATTTTGGTACTAGGAACTGAAGTTTTAACCATTTGTAATTAATTACCTAGGGTGAATCTGACTTCCATGTCTTCATGAAATGTCTTTATCTATGTCTTGCCTACAACATAGTTAAATTTCATAATTTTTGAATGTCATTTGCCTATTTAATCGAAAATGTTTCTAAAACGGTGCAATGGGATGTGTTCGGACTTGGTGATGTTACAATATGTGGTCTATACTGTTCTGTGTAAGACTCTTTTGGGAAAGTGTTCTTCATGAAATGTCTTTATCGATGTCTTGCCTACAACATAGTTAAATTTCATAATTTTTTAATGTAATTTGCCTATTTAATCGAAAATGTTTCTAAAACGGTGCAATCGGATGTGTTCGGACTTGGTGATGTTACAATGTGTGGTCTATACTGTTCTGTGTAAGACTCTTTTGGGAAAGTGTTCTTCATGAAATGTCTTTATCTATGTCTTGCCTATAACATAGTTAAATTTCGTAATTTTTGAAGGTCATTTGGGTATTTAACCAAAAATGTTTAAAAAACTGTGCAAGATGAACGGACAGAAATTAGTAGTGCTGTGATGCATGGTCTGTATTGAATTATGTAAGGCCTTTTGATGTAGTGTTCTTCATGAAGTATCTGCCTCTATGTCTTAACTATCACATGTTTGAATTTCATAATTTTTGAAGGTCATTTAGGTATTTAATCAAAAATGTTTCAAAAACTGTGCATGAGTAAGGCTAAAAAAAAAAAAAAAAAAAAAATCATTTTCTTTTGATATACGGACCATACGTATTTTGTGAAGCCTTGTTTGATAGGGTGGTCTTCACGAAATATGTTTTCCTAGATCTTATATAAATGTCATAAATTTTCAAAATTTACTTCCACCGTTTATTAATTTTTCCGAAATTTTCATGAACCACATGTATTCTGATTTAGCTGGAAAATTGTGCTATTTACTAGTTATTGAAATTGTTCTGTGAATTATGATATGTTGGATTATTACTCGTACAATGATGTGATGACATTCATACATTTCATATGACATCAAAGGATTGACGAATTTTCATGAACTCAAAGAAAGATTTCTTTTTAAAACCATTGCATCAAATGATACTTTTCCCAATGCATATTACATGATTTCAAAAAGGCCGATTCCAATCATTGGCATTGTTACATCAAATGTGAAATTGAAAATGAGATATATGAGAATGTGCATTGTAATGAGGATACCATCGGAGGTGTGAGCCGGCGATGCCCTGGGAGTGTCGGGATGCTTGGAGTGTGTGTGCTGGATGCCCGGAGGTGTGTGTCGGATGTCCTCGGGAGTTTCGAGATGCCCGGAGGTGTGTGCCGGAGGTTCCTCGCGATGCCAAGTTGGGTGCGAGCGATAAAATATGGGATGCGATTCTGGTCCCGGAAAGAAAATGTGGAGATCCAATTGAAAAACATGAGTTGAAATTGAATCATGCATAATGTGGTGACATGTATGCATGACTGTATGATGTAACATGTATAAGTGCATGGTGATATGTGCACATGGTATGGTGACATGTATGCATGGCTGTATGATGTAACATGTATAAGTGCATGGTGATATGTGCACATGGTGTGGTGACATGTATGCATGGCTGCATGATGTAACATGTATAAGTGCATAGTGGTATATGCACATGGTATGATGACATGTATGCATGATTGCATGATATATGTACTAGTGCATTGGTAGTTTATGCACGTGATATGGTGACCTATATTTACACATGACTGTTTTGATGTAATATGCATGACCAAAAGGTGAGACATGATTGACATGTATGAACTATATGTACTCTATGATAACATGATTGCTCTGTTTGATGCATTGAGTAGTTTAATGGATTTTTTACCTGCTGAGTGGTTGTACTCACCCCTTTGGGGACTAACATTTCAGATTAGAGAGATGCCTTTCCCTCCGGTCACGCGCGGTACTTTTTACGGCCTTCCATCTGACGTGGAGGTCGAGTGCATGGAGCACATATGCGTCACCATCCCTGGGTTGGTGTTCATATGGGTTCGGGTGCTGGTGATGTATGACGTGGGCCTGGCTGGGGGCCTAGTCATCCAGGAGTTTTTGTCCGTCCATGTGCGTTGTGACGGAGTGATGCTGGGGATGTTGCCACCGCCACCGCCCGATGCACCCGGATAGGTGTGATGGCCCGCACGAGGAGTGGGAGCTGACACTTTTTGGAGATAGCCGGCACTTGTTGATGGAAGGTTATACACTATCGATATAGGGGGTCGATGATCTCTCTTTTGAGTTGTAGCCAAGTTAGTGAAAAAGCCTTGGCACTTTTGGTTGTATCGACCCAAGATGTGCATCCTGAAAATGTAAATAAAAGTGGCTCGGTTTGATGTTTTCCTTCAATGTGTAGTTGGTGTGCATTGTATAATCGCTAAGAGAGTAGAGGGATGGTGAGACTCGTCTTTAATTTCGCTATGAGTTGCGCTAAATTACCTTTAAAAAAAAATGTGCCTACAAAACCCCGGGTTTTCCTTAAAGCCCCTTTTTAAGAATAGGTAACTGATATTCAATAGGTAGAGCGATAGGTATCTGTGGCGACCTTAGTTGTTTGGGGGTGCCATAGCGGTTGGTATTAGAGCCAAATGTTTATTTGTGGAGTGATAAGGAGCCTCATTTGGAAATTGAGGAAAGTTAACATGGTTATGTTACTTATTTTCTTAGTTGCTGTTGCTTTTAATGGAGACTTTGAGTCACATATATTTCTTGAGGCAAATGCTTGGAAATTGCAGGAAAATCATGGTATGATATGGAAGTCATCATCCATCGAGGGTTGAAGCCTCTGCAGCAAGGGTTGAACCCCGAATGGAAGATATCCTGTAGGCATTGGCCAATATTGGAAATCTGATGGAAAGACAAGCGCAGCAACAACCCGGAGCAGAACGCCATACTCAAGGACTGGTGGAGCAATTTTTGAAGTTGAAACCACCTAAATTCAGTGGAATGGGAAGTCCTGAGGAGGCAGAGCATTGGATTGATGGGATGGAGCGAATTTTCCTGTTGTTGGACTGCAATGATGCTAAGAAAATAACTTTGGCAGAGTACCAGCTAGAGGGAAATGCAAAGTTTTGGTGGAGAGCTTCAAGGGATACAATCTTTCCAAGATGCGATGTCAATTGGGACGAGTTTGTCAGAGCTTTCAATAGAAAGCATTTTTCTAACTGTGCTAGGGACAAGAAAATTACAGAATTTGTTCAGTTAGAACAAAATGATCTGACAGTGGATCCGTATGAGGCAAGATTTTCTGAACTGTCTAGATATGCTCCTAGACCGATTGAAGATCGGAAGAGAAAGCTAAGAGATTTAAAGGGATTGAGAACGATATAAGGAAGCAACGGGTGCCTTTGAACATAAGAGATTATAATGAGATCTATGAAAGGGCACGATTGGTGGAGCAGAGTTAGTAAGGGAACGGTCGAGAATAAGAGACAATCATCTTTTGGTGATATCAGGCGGGGTAAGAGACCTTATATAGGTCAAGGTCAGACCTGGGAGTCTAAGAAGAAGGGCAATTTCGAGAATTTTGGAAAAGCTAGGGATGGTCCGAATTTGGGAAAAAAACCTTATCGGAATGAAAATGTCGAAGGTGTGATGGATGACATGGCCCCAGACCTTGTAATGGACGGTTGAAGTGTTATGGCTATGGAAAGGTAGGACATCTTAAGAAGGATTGTTCACATGAGAGGTCACGAACAAGTATCAACGCACTGCGACGAGTACCGCAGCGTACTACTGGGCCATATCCACAGAATAATCCACAGAGACCACCAGCTCAAGGAAAAGTGTCTGCGGTCACCCAAGAGGAAGCAAAAGCTTCCAAAAACGTTATTTCAGGTACAATTTTCGTAAATGGCAAGAAGGCTTATGCATTGTTTGATACGGGTGCTACGCATTCATTTGTGTCTGAAAGATATAGATTGTTGAGTAAAATAGAAACGACATTTCTTGAGACCCCTCTTTGTGTTTCTACTCTTTTAAAGGATGCGGTGTTGTCTACACTAGTAATTGAAAAATGTAAGATAACCACAAGAGGAAGAGATATGGAAATAGACTTAGTCATAATGGCTATGTATGATTTTGACATTATCATAGGAATGGATTGGCTTCATAAGTATCGGACCAAAATGGATTGTTATAGAAAAGTGATCCAGTTTGTTCTACCTGATTGGTTGGATTGTAAATTTCTGGGAGGCTAGATCAACCTGTCTATAGCACTTATTTCAGCAGTAGAGGCTGGTGCGTTACTTGATGAAGGATGTCAAGGGTACCTAGCAATGGTAAAAGATTGTACCAAGGAAGAGTCTAAACTTGATGAAATTCGGGTAGTAAATGAATTTCAAGACGTATTTCCTGAAGAGTTGCCTGGATTACCGCTGGAAAGAGAGATTGAGTTTGAGATTGAGCTAATGCCTGGAACAGGACCAATATCGAAAGCCCCATACAGAATGGCCTTAATGGAACTAAAGGAGTTGAAAGTACAACTACAGGAGTTGCTTGACAAGGGATTCATTAGGCCAAGTGCTTCACCTTGGGGTGCACTAGTTTTGTTCGTGAAGAAGAAAGACGGGTCGATGTGTTTGTGCATTGACTATAGGCAACTGAATCAAGTGACCGTTAAAAATAATTATCCCTTGCCTAGAATTGATGACCTATTCGACCAACTCCAGGGAAGTTTGGTCTTCTCTAAGATTGACTTAAGGTCAAGATACCATCAACTAAGAATTAAGAAAGAAGACATTCCTAAGACTGTGTTTAGGACTCGTTATGGACACTACGAGTTTCTTTTCATGCCTTTTGGATTAACAAATGCACTAGCTGCATTTATGGATTTGATGAATAGGGTATTTAAGCCTTATTTAGATAAGTTTGTGATTGTTTTTATCGATGAGATTTTGGTTTATTCGGAAGGGCCAAAGGAACATGAGCAACACTTGAGATTAGTTTTGCAAACTCTGAGGGATCACAAGCTTTATGCCAAATTCAGCAAGTGTGAATTTTGGTTGGACCGGATAATATTTTTAGGACACGTGGTGTCAGGAGGAGGAATTGCAGTGGATCCGGCGAAAGTTGAGATGGTAATAAATTGGCCGAGACCGACCACACCCACTGAAATACTGAGTTTTCTAGGACTGGCCGGTTATTATCGAAGGTTTATTGAAGGGTTTTCTCGATTGGCGGGCCCCTTATCCAAATTAACTCGAAAGAACGCGAAATTTGAATGGAGTGGGGAATGTGAAAGGAGTTTTTAAGAACTTAAAAGAAAGTTAACCTCGGCCCCAATCTTGAATATACCATCTGGACCCGATGGTTTTATAGTATATAGTGATGCATCTCACAAAGGATTGGGATGTGTTTTGATGCAGCATGGCAAGGTCATAGCCTACGCATCTAGACAACTGAAACCCCATGAATTGAACTACCCAACGCATGATCTAGAATTGGCAGCTATAGTGTTCGCTTTGAAGATATGGAGGCATTATTTATATGGGGAAAAGATTGAGATTTATACATATCATAAGAGCCTGAAATATCTGTTCTCACAAAAGAAGTTGAACATGAGACAAAAGGAGGTGGATGGAATTGTTAAAGGATTATGATTGTGAGATACGATACCATCCAGGGAAGGCGAATAAGGTAGCGAATGCTCTTAGTCGTAAGTTAGCCATGGAGATGGCCAGTTTAAGAATGGCGAAATGGAACTTATTAAAGTTCATAGCGGACTCGGAGTTTAAATTAAAAGTGGATGGTCTTACTGGTATGCTTAGAGCATTAAGGATTGAACCCAAAATTATTCTAAAAGTTAAGACCTTGCAAAAGTCTGACCCAGAGATAATGAAAGTAAAAGAGGCAATGTCTTTAGGAAAAAGACCAAAATTTCAAGTTTCTGAAGATGGCGTGGTAAGATGTCAAGGACGACTTTGTGTTCCCGACGACGAAGAAGTGAAGAAGGAAATTCTGTTGGAGGCACATAGGAGTAAATACAGTATTCATCCAGGTAGTACAAAGATGTACAGAAATTTGCGTCAGCAATTTTGGTGGAGTGGTGTGAAAGCAGATACGGCTAAGCATGTTTCCCAATGTTTGACGTGTCAACAAGTGAAAGCGGAACATCACAAACCTGCAAGACTCTTGAGACCGTTAGACATACCAAAGTGGAAATGGGAGCATGTAATGATGGACTTTGTGCAAGGACTGCCAAGGACATCAAGTGGTCACGATTCAATTTGGGTAATAGTGGACCGTTTGACCAAGTCTACCAATTTCTTAGCAGTCCATATGAACTATTCAATGAATAAACTTGTTGAGATTTATGTAAGCCAGATAATATGCTTACATGGTATACTTGTAACAATCACCTCGAATCGAGACTCTAGGTTTACCTCGAACTTTTGGCGAAGTCTGCAAAATGTTTTAGGGACGAAGCTTCAATTCAGTATTGCTTATCACCCTCAAACAGATGGACAAACAGAGAGAGTGATACAAACTCTGGAAGATATGCTGAGAACCTGTATTATTGACTTTAGAGGAAAATGGGATGAGAACTTGCATTTGATAGAGTTTGCTTATAATAATAGTTTTCAGAAAAGTATAGGCATGGCCCCATATGAAGCATTATACGGGAGAAGATGCAGGACCCCTGTCTGTTGGGATGAAGTAGGTGAAAGAAGATTGATGGGACTTGAATTGGTACAAGTTACCACTGAAGCCGTCGAGATTATCAGAAAAAGACTTAAAACAGCTCAGAGTAGACAAAAAGGCTACACGGATAGGCGTAGAAGGCCCTTGGAGTTTAGTGTGGGAGATCATGTATTTCTCAAAGTATCTCCAATGAGAGGAGTATCTTGTTTTGGAATGAAAGGAAAGTTGGGTCCCAAATTTGTTGGACCTTTTGAGATACTTGAAAGGATAGGAGATGTAGTTTACCGTTTGGCGCTGCCTCTAAGTCTGGGAAATTTACATGATGTGTTTCATGTATCGATGCTAAAGTATCAGCCAGATCCTGGTCACATACTCGATCATTAAGCCATCAAAGTGGACGAGAAAGTGCGGTACATTGAAGAGCCGGTGCAAGTACTGGACAAAAAGGAACAAGTCCTTATGACCAAAACAATTCCCCTGGTTAAAGTATTATGGCGACATCATGATGTGGAGGAAGCCACATGGGAGAGTGAAAATGAGATGAGGGAAAGGTACCCTCACTTGTTTGAGGAGACGTAGGTAATGTCTAATTTCGAGGACGAAATTCTCTAAGGGGGGGAAAATTGTGGCATCCAAAAATCTCATAACAACATCTGGAGTACCATGAACCGTGATTAGGTAATGGAAGTGCCATTTGATTTTTGTATTAGCCATGTAATCAATGAATTTCAATTAATTTAGGACCAAGCATTGTAATGGACAATTGTTTGGATGGAGATGTGTCTACAAGTGACCCAAGGATTTTATTAAGGTGCAATTGATATAGAAATCTTATTCTTGGTGGTGCACTTAATAAGTGGGATATTATTGATTTAAATTACAAAGTTTTGTGAACTTATAAGTTGAAATTAGGTGTTTATTAAATAAGGATTAAAAGCTAATAAGAATAGGAGAGGGTGGGCTGATTTCTAGGCCCAAGGACCGCCCAACCAACCCACATAGCCCCCCTATTCGACCGGCCCATGAAGGCCCAAGACCGGCCCAACTTTGAAGCCCATCAACCTTGCATGTGTGTTGCCAAGTGGCAAGGAGGTTGAGCCAAGTGTGGCTGCCCTTGTAGGCCCCTTTGGGCGGATGCATGCAATCAAATGATTGCTAATGAGTGCAGAAAAGAAATTAGGGGGAATAAGGGGCGGTTTTGGTGAGAAAAGGGAGAGAAAGAGAGAGTGTCGTCCGAGAGAGAGAGAGAGAGAGGAGAGAAAGAGAGGAAGGAAGGAAAGAAAGGAAGAAGAGAAAGGGGAGGCCATGCGTGCGAAGAGGAAGGAGGAGAAGGACCGTCCGCCGTTCGCCGCTTTGCCCGCCATCTTTGTTGCTATTTGAGCTTAAGTTTGAGGCAAGTAGAGTCCGTTTCTCTACTCTTTGGCTAGCTGAGATGAGTGCATGTTGATTTGTGAACGTCGAATGTGGTGGAAGTGAGGAGATTTCGAAGCAATGGGGAGGAATTTGTTGGCTATGCATGCTGTTTTTAGAAAAATCAGTCTGTCCATTTGTAGGATTTCGAATTGCATGTGGCTTTTTAGTGGAGATCTTACCTCAAATTCTGAATGAAAGTTGTTAAGAACATCATAAGGTATAACATATCAAAAATTTGGAAGAAATGAACGAGAATAGGTAGGCGAAATTGTGGTTTTTCGGAGATGGTCAGATCTGGAAATTTTGGTACTAGGAACAGAAGTTTTAACAGTTTGTAATTAATTACCTAGGGTGAATCTGACTTCGATGTCTTCATGAAATGTCTTTATCTATGTCTTGCCTACAACATAGTTAAATTTCATAATTTTTCAATGTCATTTGCCTATTTAATCGAAAATGTTTCTAAAACGGTGCAATGGGATGTGTTCGGACTTGGTGATGTTACAATGTGTGGTCTATACTGTTCTGTGTAAGACTCTTTTGGGAAAGTGTTATGCATGAAATGTCTTTATCTGTGTCTTGCCTACAACATAGTTAAATTTCATAATTTTTGAAGGTCATTTGGGTATTTAACCAAAAATGTTTAAAAAACTGTGCAAGATGAACGGACAGAAATTAGTAGTGCTGTGATGCGTGGTCTGTATTGAATTATATAAAGATGTTTTGGTGTAGTGTTCTTCATGAAGCATCTGCCTCTATGTCTTATCTATCACATGTTCGAATTTCATAATTTTTGAAGGTCATTTAGGTATTTAATCGAAAATGTTTCAAAAACTGTGCATGAGGAAGGCTAAAAAAAAAAAAACAATCCTTTTCTTGTGATATACGGACCGTATGTATTCTGTGAAGCCTTGTTTGATAGGGTGGTCTTCACGGAATATGTTTTCTTAGATCTTATCTACAATGTGGTAAATTTGCAGAATTTACTTCCACCGTTTGTTAATTTTTCCGAAATTTTCATGAACCGCATGTATTTTGATTTAGCTAGAAAATTGTGCTATTTACTAGTTATTGAAATTGTTCTGTGAATTATGATATGTTGGATTATTACTCGTGCAATGATGTGATGACATTCATAATTTCATATGACATCAAAGGATTGATGAATTTTCATGAACTCAAAGAAAGATTTCTTTTTAAAACCATTGCATCAAATGATACTTTTCCCAATGCATATTACATGATTTCAAAAAGGCTGCCAATCATTGGCATTGTTACATCAAATGTGAAATTGAAAATGAGATATATGAGAATGTGCATTGTAATGAGGATACTATCAGAGGTGTGAGCCGGCGATGCCCGCGAGTGTCGGGATGCCTGGAGTGTGTGTGCCGGATATCCTCGGGAGTTTCGAGATGCCTGGAGGTGTCTGCCGGATGCCCGGAGGTGTGTGCCGGAGGTTCCTCGCGATGGCAGGTTGGGTGCGAGCGATAAAATGTGGGATGCAATTACTGGTCCCGAGAAAGAAAAATGTGGCGATCCAATTGAAAAACATGAGTTGAAATTGAATCATGCATAATGTGGTGACATGTATGCATGACTGTATGATGTAACATGTATAAGTGCATGGTGATATGGGCACATGGTTTGGTGACATGTATGCATGTCTATATGATGTAACATGTATAAGTGCATAGTGGTATATGCACATGGTATGATGACATGTATGCATGACTGCATGATATATGTACTAGTGCATTGGTAATTTATGCACCTGATATGGTGACCTATATTTACACATGACTGTTTTGATGTAATATGCATGACCAAAAGGTGAGACATGATTGACATGTATGAACTATATGTACTCTATAATAACATGATTGCTCTGTTTGATGCATTGAGTAGTTTAATGGATCTTTTACCCCTAAGTGGTTGTACTCACCTTTGGGGACTAACATTTCAGATTAGAGAGATGCCTCTCCCTCCGGTCGCGCGCGGTACTTTTTACGGCCTTCCATCTAACGTGGAGGTCGAGTGCATGGAGCACGTATGCGTCTCCATCCTTGGGTTGGTGTTCATACGGGTTCGAGTGCTGGTGATGTATGACGTGGGCCTGGCTGGGGGCCCAGTCATCCAGGAGTTTTTGTCCGTCCATGTGCGTCGTGACGGAGTGATGCTAGGGATGTTGCCGCCGCCACCGCCCGATGCACCCGGATGGGTGTGATGGCCTGCGTGAGGAGAGGGAGCTGACACTTTTTGGAGATAGCCGACACTTGTAGATGGAAGGTTATACACGATCGATATAGGGGGTCGATGATCTCTCTTTTGAGTTGTAGCCAAGTTAGTGAAAAAGCCTTGGCACTTTTGGTAGTATCGACCCAAGATGTCCATCTTGAAAATGTAAATAAAAGTGGCTCGGCTTTATGTTTTCCTTCAATGTGTAGTTGGTGTGCATTGTATAATCGCTAAGAGAGTAGAGGGATGGTGAGACTTGTCTTTAATTTCGTTATGAGCTGCGCTAAATTACCTTTTCAAAAAAAAAAAATGTGCCTACAAAACCCCAGGTTTTCCTTAAAGCCCCTTTTTAAGAACAAGTAACTGATATTCAATAGGTAGAGCGATAGGTATCTGTCGCGACCTTAGCTGTTTGGGGGTGCCACAATTACTTCTGAATTTTTGGTTGTATAGCCTATGCCCATGTTCCAGATCAGAAGATAAAAAAGCTCGATAACAAGGGAGTCAAATGTGTTTTTCTTGGCATTAGTGATCAATCAAAAGCCTATATGATCTTATAACCAAAAAAATCATCATCAGTCGTGATGTCATCTTTGATGAAGAACAATTCTAGCCATGGAGTGAGAAAGGTGTTGAAGGACAAATCCTAATGAGTTTTGAAGATGATGAAGAGCCCACAACTAGTTGTACCATGACAAAAAATTCACAAAGTCAAAACGCAACTGTAGAAATTGTAGAACGGCCACATCGAGTTTGAAAAAGATCTGCTTGGATGAGTGATTATGAAGTAATGGGGGTTTGCCAATCTTAAGATCCACTTACCTATTTTGCTTTGCTTTCAAATTGTGATCCTACAAATTATGATGAAGTTGTACGGAAAGAAAATTGGAGAATTGCTATGGATGCATAAATCGTAGCCATTGAGAAGAATAATACTTGGGAATTCACAGATTTCTAAGACGACACAAATCAATCGAGATCGAGTGGGTGTACAAGACAAAGTTAAATAAAGATGGCGAAGTCGACAAATACAAGGTGCGTTTGGTGGCAAAAGGTTACAAGCAAGAATTTGGAGTGGATTATAAAGAGGTGTTTGCTCCTGTGGTAAAACTTGACACAATCAAATTGATGATTGTATTAGCAGTACATAATTCATGGCCTATCTTCTAGTTGGATGGGAAGTCAACATTCTTGCATGTGGAACTCCAAGAAAAGGTATTTATTGATCAACCTTTTGGTTATGCAAAGCATGGTAGTGAACATAAAGTTTATAGACTGAAAAAAACACTATATGGGTCAAAACAAGCTCATCGAGCTTCGTATAGTCACATTGATGCCTATTTTTTGAAGGAATGATTTAGAAAATGTCCATATGAGCATACATTATTTATTGAAGTTGGTGATGGTGGAAAATTGCTTCAAGTATGTTTGTATGTGGATGATCTTATCTTCGCTGGGAATAATAGTGTCTTGATTGACACATTTAAGAAGTCTATGATGGATAAATTTGAGATGACTGATCTTGGATTGATGCATTATTTTTTGGGCATATAAGTAATTCAATTTGTAGTTGGAATCTTTATTTCCCAAAAGAGATATGCTCAAGAGGTTTTCGATAGAATGCAAATAAAGAATTGCAACTCTATGACCACAGGTTGGATTGAAGTTATTGAAAAATTCTATTGGAAAAAATGTAAATAGCACACTTTACAAGCAAATTGTTGGAAGTCTAATGTATGTAACAGCAACGAGGCCAGATATCATGCATAGTGTGAGCCTCATAAGTAGGTATATGGAACGCCCGGTAGAAATACACTTGCAAGTTGCAAAGAAAATTTTCCGCTACTTGTAAGGGACTACAACTTTTTGGGTTGTTTTATGAAAACGGAAAAAAATCATATTTGTTTGGCTTCACTAACAGTGATTTTGCTGGAGATATGGATGATCGAAAAAGCACTTCTGACTATGTGTTCATGGTTGGTTTAGGGGCTGTCTCATGGTCTTCAAAGAAGCGGCCAATTGCTACTCTATCAACAATTGAAGTCGAGTTTGTAGCTGCCACCTCAAGTATTTGTCAAGCTATTTGGTTAAGGAAGATTCTTGGAGAACTTCAGTTTCAACAACAAGAAGCAACACCAATCTATTGTGACAACAACTCTGTTGGAAATTAATCCAGAGAAAACAAACTGTTTGTTATAATCAGAATATCAATGTAATGGAGGTGAGGTATGGATATCCAAATCTTCTTAAGGCGATTAGATCCTGGCAATGGTGCCCTGCAGATTCACGAACTATGCCTCCCAAGATACAACACCTCGAACCTGTTTGGATTAGCACTATGCAAACAAGACTGAGTCAAACTGTTCAATTGAACCAGCACACCCATAAAAATTAGAAGAGTAGAAAAGTATATCAAAGCTCTTTTGGAATCAAGTCGAAAAAAAAAAAAACCGTAATGAAGCTCTATGTTTCTATCTATTTATAGAGCTTTTTAGTTCATGTACAGAAGAGATACATGAATTAAATAGATGCATGTATCCACGAAATTCATGAATCAAGAGATACGTGAATCCAAGAGATTCATGAATCCAGAGACACGTGAATTCAAGAGATTCGGGTACTCAATAAATACATGAACTAAAAGATACACGAATCTAGGAAATTCATGAATTTAATAGATGCGTGAGCAGAAAAGTTTAGGAAATTCATGAATCCAAAAGAGATACGTGAACATAAAAGACGTATCTTAATTAATTGGCTTTCGTTGATCCATTAACCATAATTATAACAACTAGCCATTAAACTTTCAAAGAATCCAGTTCTACATAGAGGAGTGAACATATAGATGTGGAGTATCATTTCTTGAGGGATTTCACAAAAAATAAAGTGATAGATCTTGTTTTTTGTAGAGGTGAAGATCAACTTGCTGATTTATTCACCAATCCTCTCAAATTAACTACATTTCAGAAGCTGAGAAAGCTTCTTGGTGTTGGTTTGTTGGATGCTCAGATTAAGGGAGGGCTTGTTCTATTCCTTTAAACTAATTATCTGCAGCATCAATTTAAGGGAGGGTGTTGAAGTAGTTAACTTTCAGTTTTTTAAGTGCTTTTAGTTTTTACGTGTCTTCAATAATGTAATAGTGGAGTCCTAGTCAATAGGAAGTGGCTTGTTTTTAGGAGTTTGTTTCTGCAAATGTTCTGGTTAGTGGGATATGTTAGTGGGTCTTTGTTGTTGCTATTCTATAGCTATTTTCTTGTTAAGTGGTTTAGATTTTCTGCCTATCTAATAGGCGTATGTTCTGATGAATAAAGTAAGAAGAGTTATAGCAACAATTCTTTTGTGTGTCTTCTTCTTTGGGTCTATTTGATTAAATTTCAACAGTCATAACCAGTCTCAATGGCAGTGGCAACAGCATTAACGGGAGCCAGAGAATTGCACACCTCTTGGTCATCGATTGGGAGGTCACCGGTTCGAATTAAGGCACCAACTACGTCAGTTGATGAAGATTGTCCGTTAGCAATCTCCTAGGTGCCTTCACATTCGGCGAATAAGTCAAGACTAGTCTCCTAAGCCTTGACCGAATGGATTCTTCATCCCTCGGATTTTCAGGAGCGGGCGGATCAATCGAAGGTTCATGAGCTGCGGTTAAGTAAAAATGTCAAAAAGATAGACATAGTAAGTGGTAAAAAGCAATCTTCGACATTTCAAAGAGCATGACGTGTAAGGTAGATACAACCTTATAAAGCTTTCCTTTTGGGCGTGCTAGGGGAGCTTCAAGAAGGCTGATCTTCATTCTTTTTGGTTTTCGGGAAGAAGGGATTTTTAGTTTTCATTCTGCTGATAATGGATTCAAAATCCTCCCCGAATTCACTAACTTGTTAGAGAGTTCCCCGGTCAGCAAATTCATCGGTGACTCCAGGATTGGGCTCGAATTTGGTGATGATGTGTCTGTCAAAGATGGCCATGGTGATTTGGTAACTGTTGGAAGATATGATGCTGATATGGAGAATATCTCAAGAGATGCTAATCACTTATTTTAGTCAATTTAGGATTAGATTCGATACACGTAGATTAGAGAAATACAATCATCCTTTTTTATTATTAGTCGTTTTGTATATATATAGGGATTGTTTTGTACATTTCATGATACGATGAATGAATATACAAAAATTTTCCCCACGTCTTCTTCTTCTACAGATTTTGTTATCGTCTTCTTCTACCTCAAATTTTGACATGGTATCAGAGCAGACGCTCTTTACCTAGCTTCCACAAGCTTCTTTATTGATTGCCTACCGGATAGATTGCCCCTTTGTTGCTGCAGAAACTCTAACCTGCAAAACAAGGTTAGCACTCTGGTGTAGGAATCAGTATCTGAATTTTCATTGAAAAACAAACGACCTTATTCCTCCTTACCTTTTACACTTATCGACACCATGCCTAAAGATCATTTGTCGATGTCAAAGGAAGGGATTCCAGAAGAGTCAGCGATGCAGCAAGAGACTAATTTTTCAAATCTGACTCAAGCACCAAGGATTCAGGCCCAGCCCAACTAGGGACAACCCATTGGGGGACAGTCCATCAGGTGGCTACCTGTCCAAATGGTGCCTGGCCCATGGTTCTACGGATCCTCATAGGTGAATCAAGCCCATGGGGAATAGATCTAGCTCGATGGAGGCTCATCGACCGCACCTGGGGTAGGCTCATCCATCGGGTCGGGATTATTTTATGCGGGTCGTGTGCTCGAATCGGGTAATCTGGGTTCAGGATCGAATCCCTACCCGGTTCCCCAACCCGGTTTTTTCCCGTATCTGATTGTCGCCGCCAGGGAATGCCCGGAACCCGGTGACCCACTTTACACAACGACGGCCGATGGACCAGAGCTACGGCTCATTGCTCAGCAACTGTCCGACGCTGACAATTACACAAGCTGGTCACGGGAATTTCGGCGAGCATTGGTAACCAAAGAAAAAGACGGATTTATCTACGGGACGGTTCCGATCCCGTCCAACGAGCGGCAGGCACGACTATGGAGGAAATTGGTCGAGACCGACAACGCCCATTGAAATACGAAGTTTCTTAGGACTAGCAGGTTATTATAGAAGATTTATTGAAGGATTCTTGCAACTTGCTGGACCATCGACAAAATTGACTCGAAAGAATATAAAATACAAATGGAATGGAGAATGTGAAATAAGTTTTCAGGAGCTCAAAAGAAGATTGACTACGGCTCCAATCCTAACTATACCATTCGGATCTAATGGGTTCACGATATATAGTGATGCGTCTCACAAAGGACTGGGATGCGTTCTGATGCAGCATGGCAAGGTCATAGCCTTTGCATCCAGAGAGTTGAAACCTCATGAATTGAACTACCCAACCCATGACTTAGAATTGGTAGCTATAATTTTTGCTTTGAAAATATGGAGACATTATTTGTATGGAGAGAAATTTGAAATTTATACAGATCATAAGAGTTTGAAATATTTGTTTTCACATAAGGAATTGAACATGAGACAAAGGAGGTGGATGGAGTTGTTAAAGGATTATGATTGTGAAATACAGTACCATCCTGGAAAGGCAAATAAGGTGGCATATGCTCTTAGTTGTAAGTCGGCTATGGATATGGCTAGTATGAGAATAACATAATGGAATCTGTTAAAGTCAGTAGCAGACTTAGAGTTTAAATTGGAAATAGATCACCTTACCGGCATGCTTATTGCATTGAGGATTGAACCAGAGATTTTCCAGAAAATTAAGATGCTGCAAGAATCTGACCCGGAAATTATGAAAGTGCGAAATGCTGTGTCTTTAGGAAAAAGATCAGAATTTCAAGTATCTGAGGATAGAGTGGTAAGGGCGCAAATGATAACCATTCTGACCAGAAATTGATTTTTGGAAGAGAAATAGATTTTTTTTTATTACTATGTCTAAATGAGTTTCTAAGCAAAAATAATTGTTTGATAATGACACAAAATTTCTATTCTAGAAATAGAAATTTGTTTGATAACGACATAAAATTTCTTCCTTTCGGACAGCGGCGAGCGGCGGCAACAATCGGTGGCAGCCAGCGAGCGGCGGTGGTCGGTGACCGGCGACTGGCGGCGGTTGGCGGTAGGCGGGCGGTGACAGGTGGTGGCAACCGGTGAACGATGGTCGGCGGCAATGAACGATGAGAAGAATTTTTATTTCTCAAATCTGTTTCAGAAATAGAAAGGTAGAAAATTTTTACTTCTGATTTCTATTCCAAACCTATTTCTGGAACAAGAATCTATTTCAGAAATAGAAAAATGGATTAAGTTTATCAAACGGATTTCTATTCCAGAAACAGGTATAGAATAGAAAAATTGTTTCTGGAATAGAAATAGGCAATTGTCATGCACCCCCTAAGATGTCAAGGACGACTCTGTGTTCCCGACAATGAAGAAGTGAAAAGAGAAATCCTATCGGAAGCACATAGGAGTAATTATAGTATTCATCCGGGTAGTATAAAGATGTACATAAATTTATGCCAACAATACTGGTGGAATGGCATGAAGACAGATATAGGCAAACATGTTTCCAAGTGCTTAACATGTCAGCAAGTGAAAGCGGAACACCGTAAACCCGCAGGACTATTGAAACCATTGGAGATACCAGAGTGGAAATGGGAGCATGTGACAATAGATTTCGTGCAAGGATTACCAAGGACATCAAGTGGTCATGATTCTATTAGGGTGATAGTGGATCACTTGACTAAGTCTGCTCATTTCCTAGCAGTTCGCATAGACTATCTGATGGATAAATATGTTGAAATATATATAAGCTAGGTAGTACGCTTACATGGTGTTCCAGTAACTATTACGTCAGATCGAGATCCAAGATTTACTTCAAACCTTTGGCGAAGTCTTCAAACCGCCTTAGGGATAAGCTCCAGTTTAGTACTGCTTTTCACCCTCAGACTGATGGACAAACAAAAAGAGTGATCCAGACATTAGAGGACATGCTAAGAGCTTGCGTAATTGATTTTAAAGGAAGTTGGGATGAAAAATTACATTTGGTAGAATTTGCCTATAACAATAGTTTTCAGAAAAGTATAGGTATGGCTCCCTATGAAGCATAGTATGGGAGGAGATGTAGAACCCCTGTCTGTTGGAATGAAGTAGGTGAAAGGAAACTAACAGGACCTGAATTGGTACAGGTTACTATAGAAATTGTTGATATCGTAAGGAAAAGACATAAGACAGCTCAAAGTCGACAAAAAGACTACGCAGATAGACATAGAACACCCTTGAAGTTTCATGTAGGAGACCATGTATTCCTTAAAGTATCTCCGACGAAAGGAATATCACGATTTGGAATGAAGGGTAAGTTAAGTCCGAGGTTGGTTGGACCCTTTGAGATACTCAAGAGAATAGGAGATGTAGCTTATTGATTGGCGCTACCTCCTAAATTGGAAAATTTACATGATGTGTTCCATGTGTCAATGCTAAGGAGGTATCGGCCAGATCATGGTCACATATTCAATTATGAAGTCATCAAAGTGGATGAGAAAGTGAGGTACATAGAAGAACCAATACGAGTATTGGATTGAAAGGAGCAAATTCTTTGGACCAAGAAAATTCCTCTAGTTAAGGTATTGGGGCAACATCAAGATATAGAAGAGGTTACCTGGGAAAGTGAAAAAGAAATGAAGGAAAAGTACCCTCTTTTGTTTAATGAGACGTAAGTAATGTCCAATTTCGAGGACGAAATTCTCTAAGAAGGGGAGAATTGTGGCATCCAAAAATTTTGACGACCCTTAGATACACGACATTCCGTAGCTAAGCGACGGAGGTATCATTCAGACTATGTCATTGATATCATTTACGGGCATTGATTCGTATTATTGTTGGATCGATACGTTATGTTTAGTAATGGTCAGATCGTTGCAAGAATTATAATCTTGTCAAGATTTCTTTTTTTGAAGTCATTGGTGAGACCGACCTTACTCATTTTTGCACTATATCGAACTAGATTCCTATACCGACACTTGACATCTTCATATATGTGTTTGACGTGACGAAATATGAAGAAAAATAAATTCATCTTTGAATGGCCATATGAACAATCTCACCAACGGCCACGTTTTCTTTTATCTATTGGACTGACCAACCGTGCAACAAGAGAAGTCTTTCGACTTTGATTGATTGATGGAATTTGGCCATGCATGAGGAAGACGCATGCCGAATTTAAGAATAAAATTTTGGGGAGTTGGACCGCGCATGAAGACCATGCACATCTCTTCTTTGTGCAATTCAACAAGTGAGGAAATGAAATTTTGTCACCATGCCGCTCGGTCGAATTCTTTCTTCACATGAGAACTTCGGTCATGTACTTGTACATGAGGTGAATTGAATAACGGGATATAAGTTGATTTCTATGGAAACCAAAATGCGTCATATTTGCACAGAAATTTAAAGACTTATCTTTGGAGAATTTGGGCCATTTATTAGGACCATACGGCCACAAATTTGTTGGCCCAAATAACCCAAGAGGCCCCCCTTGATTGTCGACTAATCAAGTCAACAATCCTCAAGTTTTCTTCCCAAGTGTTGACCGAGAGAAGCCCAGCAACTGCCACGTTGCTCTCCCATTCGGTGGCCAGCACAGGAGGAAAACCGGACAAGGAGAGACACGCCTCCTCCACCTGTCCTTTGCAGCTTCAGCCACCAATTAACCTGCATGCAAATAATTAATTAGTTAGTTAATCAAAGGACCATAAAGGGAGTTCGGAATTGAGGGAAAGAGAGAGAGTGAGAGAGAGAGTAGGCGCGTGAGTCCGAGCCGCGAGGGAGGAAGAGAAGGATTGCCTTCCGCTGTGCTCGAGCTGCCGCCGTCGACGCCGCCACTCTTCGCCGCTGTTGAGCCACGCATGAGGTCCCGAGCTTCCTGTTTTGTTTGCCGATCGAGCTTAGGAGTGAGGCAAGTAGAAGTTCATTGATCTATGTTTTTGCATGCTGTGATTATCTCGTGAAATGTTGGTAGATGTGAGAAAATGCTGAAATGGAAACTGCATGTTGGGTTTTTGGATGATTGAGATGAAGTTGGACTAAGAGATTGAGTAAGAACAGAATTTGTTCTATGTGGTTTTGGTTCTTGGCTGAAATAAGGATTGAAGGGTCTACCCATAGTGGATTTTTGAAGTGAAATAGCTGTAGTATAGGCACGGGATTCTGTTGGGTCTGTGATGTGAGGATTTGATCAAGTGTAATGTTGTGGTTTTGTAGATTTTCTAGTGCGATTTTGGTCTTGACTTCTTCATGAAAGTTATAAAGGATGGTTTAAACTATAACATATAATTTTGCCCAGATTTTTCGAAACCCATATAGTGGTATAAGTTTCTATTAATGAATGGTGTTTTCTGCTGGTGTGTAAATTCGGTGATATAGGAAATTTGAAACTAAGTTGCGTGATTTATTACTCTTTATACACAATGAATCTGACTTAGTGTCCTTCGAAATTTCTTCCTTTAGGTCTCATCTATGACATACAAAAATTTTGGAATTTTCTGAGTTCATTTAAGGGTTATTTCGAAATTTTTATTTAAACTATGCATTCTGAAATTTTTTGTTGTTCTACTCCGAATTTGATTAACTTGTTCAAAAAGGGTAGTTGCATCTAGAGTTGTTATTGAACATGACGATTTTTTTTAGCATTTGACATATCATTCAGCATTGAAGATTTCTATGAAACTCATGTGATTATCAATGTCATAGAAATTGAATATGTTTTTGGAAAATTAAAATGTTAATTGTTGCCGTTGGACCCTCGAGTCAACAATGCCTTGGGAGTTGGGAGGCCCGAAGACTCGAGTGAGTCGATGTTCTTTGGATGCCTGGGGTCTGTAGTACTCCAGAGGTTTTTCCCCGGGAGCTTTGAGATGCCCGATTGTATGCTTGTCGATACGTAAATCTGGAGGGTTGGGTAACCATCTTCATGGAGAGCCCCAAAGGTTCCTTGTGATGCCAGGTGGGGTGTGAGATGCCTGGAGGTGTGATGTAACACACTTCGGATGCCCGGTGATTGAAAACCGGAGGCTTTCGCGATGCCAGGATTAGGTGCGAAATCCTAGAATGGACGCAAACATTGGTCCTCTGGGGGATGAAATCTTTTGAAATCTGAAAACTGGTGATTCTACTAAGTGTGTGTGGTCTGGTTGTGGGACCAAGTGGTATGGCATGGAATGGGCATGTCATGACAGTTTGGCCCTATGATTGGGACTTGTGTGATTAGGCATAATGCATCTTGATCCTTTGAAAATTTCATTGACTATTGCATTAAAGAATTTCATGATTTTGATGCATACTTATTCCTTGATTACCTATTTTTATCTATCTTGAATGAATCTAGATATTGATGGTATTGCACGATATAGCTTAATGAATCTTTTATTGCTGAGTGGTTATACTCACCTCGTTTGGGGACTAACATTTCAGACTAGAAGATATGCCTCTGCTACCAGTCACCCCCGGCACATTCTATGGTATCCCGGTCAACCTTGAGTGTGAATGCTTGGTGCATCACCACCTCGGGATACGAGGGTTAGTCTTTATTTGAGTGCGCATATTGGTCATGTACGATATTGGTTCTTCTGCTGGTCTAGTGATTCAGGAGTTTTTGATCGTGTTCGTCTGTCATGATGGGAACACGCTGGGGCCATTACCACCACCACCAGCTAATGGACCAGACTGGGTGTGACTGAGAGTGATGGTCAGCAGATGAAGCATTTTTGGACCGCCGACACTATTTGATGGACCTATGTTTATGGTTGTTAAATAGTCGTGTTCCTTTTTGGGAAATGGCCGAGTTTAGAAAAGGCTTGGCATTTTGATGTACTGACTATGATGTCCATCAAGTTAATGTAAATAAAATTGTTCGGCTTTAACTTACAAAATGTCTAGTTGGTGTGCATCGTTTTAAATTTTGTGAAAGGAGAATAGTTAATTTTGCTTCCGCTATTTAAATTGTATAGGGACCGATTTTAAAGATGTAAACCCCCAGGATTTATGAACCTATTATAATTTTAATGGTATCAAAGTAATAAGATTATCAGCGCAAGAGGATAGCAAGTGATCTGTGGCGACCCTAACGGATCAGGGGCTGACGGATCGAGCGTGCCACAACAGATGTGGGAAAATATAAAAGAAATGTATGGGAAATTGGATCGGGTTTGAATTTTTTCACTAACCCAACAACTTTTAGATTTGAAACAGGGAATTATGAGTGTAGCCACCATTTACAACAAAATCTCAGTGTTGTGGAATGAGTTGGAAGCAGTGGAAGAGAAACTGGAAGGATCGGAATCGACTCTACAATAGTACCGAGCCATCTGGGAATGAGAAAAAGTCACAAGATTTCTTCTCGCCTTGAATGAATTATACCTTTCGTTTCGGATGCAAATACTTACCATGGATCCGACGTCGACACTTGCTCGGATCTATCAGCTTGCAATACAAGAGGAGAGCCAACGCCTTGCTGTGCTCGACAATCTCAAAGACGGCGTCGCACTTGCTGTTCACGGGAATGCTTTTTAGAGGGGAGCCACAAAGAAGGGGTAAGGAGACGAACGATCAGGCAGCTGCTAGGGTTTTCTGGAACCGGAGAAGACCATCGAAATCTAAAGAGAGGATTGGACGGCCACGATTTTTCAAGCGATCCGATGGTTCATGTGTGTCGCACCCACTAATCAGATTTGATCGGTACCAAGGCTTCTCCTCAGTAGCATCAGACAGCCCACGTGCAATCTCGCCCATGACAGGATTTGACGGTTCGCGGACTTTCTTCCCATCCGATGATTTGCATGAAGCAGAATGGCCCCTCATTTTAAATCACCATTTGGACCGCCTTATGTTGCAACATCAAAAGGAAATTTCAAAGGCAA
Source organism: Eucalyptus marginata (assembly GCA_014182565.1). Taxonomy (NCBI): domain Eukaryota; kingdom Viridiplantae; phylum Streptophyta; class Magnoliopsida; order Myrtales; family Myrtaceae; genus Eucalyptus; species Eucalyptus marginata. The sequence goes on along the minus strand of CM024591.1, from coordinate 2,462,753 downwards.
AGGTAAATTATATTGTGACTATTGCAAGCGTCCATATCATACAATCGATAATTGCTGGAAACTGCATGGCAAGCCTGGAGAAAAAGGGAAAAAGGATTTTTCAACCGTTTTTTAGGTTACAGGTCAACATGCTGATAATTCTAATCAGCCAATTAGCCAAGAGCAGTATCAAGAAATTATGAGGGCTTTCAAAAAATTGGATACATCTGACAAGGCTGGGAGCTTCACAGGTACTTCATATTGCTTAACGAATTCAATTTCCAATGATAAATGAATAATTGATTTAGGGGCTAGTGATTACATTGCTTGTGATAAAATTTTTTTTCTCAAAAATCCAGAAATTGCCCACACCAGCTTCAATACAACTTCCCAATGGTAATTCCACACTTGTCATGATGATTGGTACAGTAAATCTTAGCCCACTCAGAACACTTAAGAACGTATTATACATTCCCAATTTCAATTTCAATCTAATATCAGTTTCTCGAGTTTGTGAAGAGAATTCGTGTCAAGTCCTATTTGATTATGATAAATGTCTATTTCAGGCCCTTTCGACCAGCAAACTGATGCACTTGGGTAGTATCTCTCAAGGGCTATATTTCTGGATCAAATTTCCCAGCAATTCCAAATTATCATGTATTGAATTGAATAATTTGTCATTATGTAATTCTGCTACCAATGATAAAAATTTCCTTAATCATCAAAGATTGAGTCTTAGTGCTTCTTTTCCTTGTCCTCATTGCCCCATTTGCCCATTGGCAAAACAAACTCGTACACCTTTTCCAAATAGTATTTCTCGTGCAAAAAGTCCATTTTCTCTAATTCATGTTGATGTTTGAGGCCCTTACCAAACACAACATCAAGATGGTTCTTGATTTTTTCTCACAATTGTGGATGATTTTTCAAGAGACACATGGGTATTTCTGATGCAATCGAAAAGCCAAGCTTTCCATCATCTAAAAACTTTCTTTTCTTTGTCCAAAAATCAATTTGGGAAGTCTATTCAGTGCATCCGCACTGATAATGGAAGGGAGTTCTTCAGCAATGAATGTGAAATTTTTTTCTCCTCAAATGGAATTCTACATGAAAGCTCATGCATCTATACTCCACAACAAAATGGCATTGTTGAGCGTAAGCACCGCCATTTATTAGAGGTATCGCGTGCTTTGAAATTTCAAGCCTCTATTCCTGAAAATTTTTGGGGGGATTGCATAGTGACAACTGCTTATCTGATTAATCGTATGCCGAGTCGTGTTCTTAATGGAAAGACTCCATTTGAAATGCTTCATGGAAGGAAATTGGAAATTCATCACTTATGAGTTTTTGGTTGTCTATGCTATGCGGCCACGATAGGACCTCGAGACAAGATGAGTCCTCAAGCCCGTTGGTGCATATTTTTGGGATATCCAAGTTTACAAAAGGGATATCAAGTCTTTGAGCCATCCACTGGAGAATCTTTTATAAGCAGGGATGTCATCTTTCAAGATGAAATATTTCCTTTCTATGATAAGTCGGAATCTTCTGCGAATACTGACAGGGCCACCGACTCTACTCGTTTTATATTAGATGAAGATTTATCTCCTAGCCAAGCATACATCATTGCATCTCCGAACGTGAATAAGAAATTATAGCATCATCCCTATTTTTTGATGAAAATTCCATGGACAAATCAAATGTGCATTCTTCTATGGGAAATACGTAAGAGCTTGATGCAACATCTCCGATGCTTGTCAATAATGAAGAAATGCCAAGCAATGAGGAGATATCTTCCACTTCACAGTCCCAGATGCCCAGATGATCTGGACGCATTACTCATCCACCTACATGGACAAAAGATTATGTTTGCACGGCCTCAAATTCATTAGGTACACATTATCCTATTTCCACATATCACAGTCCCAGATGCCCAGATGATCTGGACGCATTACTCGTCCACCTACATGGACAAAAGATTATGTTTGCACGGCCTCAAATTCATTAGGTACACATTATCTTATTTCCACATATGTCTATTTCGATAGATTATCGCCCGATCATATGTGTTGCATTAGTCAAGTATATGAGGAACGAGAACCATCTCATTACAATGAGGCTGTTAAAGACCCATGTTGGTAAGAAGCTATGGAAAAGGAATTGCATGCCTTAATGGAAAATCATACATGGGATATTGTATCATTACCACCAGATCGCAAGCCGATTGGCTGCAAGTGGGTATACAAGATCAAATATAGAGCAGACGGTTCTATTGAAAAATACAAGGCTCGATTAGTGGCCAAAGGTTTCATTCAGAAAGAAGGATTTGACTATCACGAAAATTTTTCCCCAGTAGCAAAGGATGTTACAGTTCGTACTTTTTTATCCACTGCTGCATTTTGTGATTGGTCATTACATCAAATGGATGTTCATAATGCATTCCTTCATGGAGGTTTAGATGAAGAAATTTATATGGATCTTCTACCGGGTTTACTGAGATAGGGGAAGTCCAATGTGTGTCGTCTCCATAAATCCCTTTATGGTCTCAAACAGGTTTCGTGACAGTGGTACGCCAAGTTCACCAGTGCACTCACAGCTGTGGGTTTCAAACAATCCAAGCATGATTATGCACTTTTCTCTTGGACAAAAGGTACGTCATCTGTCTACTTAATGATATATGTTGATGACATACTTATCATAGGAAATTATGAGCTTGCTGTGAAGAACCTTAAAGAAAATCTCCATTCCATTTTTCATATCAAAGATTTGGGGTCACCAAAATATTTTCTTGGAATTGAGATAGCCCGTTCAGAACAAGGTATCTCTCTTAGCTAATGAAAATATGTATTGGAGATTATATCAGAAGCGGGGTTATCAGGATGCAAGCCAACAATCATCCCTATCGAGCAAAATGTCAAATTAACCACTACAGATTATGATGCGGGCCTTCAGTCTACAGAAAATGATCCATTGCTCAAGGATCCGTCAAGTTATCAGAGACTAATTGGGAAACTCATCTATCTCACTATGATGAGGCCTGACATTTGTTATGCTGTTTAGACACTCAGTCAATTCATGCATAGCCCAAAACAGTCTCATATGAATGCTGCCTTGAAAGTGGTGAAGTATTTGAAGAAATGTCCGGGACTAGGAATCCTTCTTTCTCGCAATTGCAACATGGAAATGACAGCTTATTGCGATGCAAATTATGCAACTTGTCCTGTGAGTCCAAGATCCATCACTGGTTTTTGCATCAAACTTGGGGAATCCTTACTCTCATGGAAGACAAAGAAACAATCTACTGTATCCTTGTCATTGGCAGAAGCTGAGTATCAATCCATGGCGAAGGCTGTTTGTGAAGTAGTTTGGTTATGAGGCTTGCTTCTAGACCTTGGAGTAAAGGTCAAGGGACCAACCTTGTTATTTTGTGACAATGATTCTACACTTAGACTTGCTGTAAATCCTGTGTTACACACGAGAACGAAGCACATAGAAGTCAATTGTCATTTCACTCAAGAGAAGATTCAAGAAGGAATAATTGAAGCAAAAGGAATCTGAACCATAGAACAGCTTGCTGATATATTTACCAAGCCTTTGTGTTAGAGACAACATTCATATCTTCTAAGCAAGCTTGGAATCTTGGACATATACAAGCCACCAGCTTGAGGGGGAGTGTTGGAAGATATGATGCTAATTTGGAGAATATCTCAAGAGATGCTAATCACTTATTTTAGTCAATTTAGGATTAGATCTGATACACGTAGATTAGAGAAATATAATCATCCTTTTTTATTATTAGTCATTTTGTATATATATAGGGATTGTTCTGTACATTACATGATATGATGAATGAATATACAAAAATTTTCCCCATGTCTTCTTCTTCTACAGATTTTGTTATCGTCTTCTTCTTCTACCTCAGATTTTGACGGTAACGGCAGTTGAATGGTTGGGCTTTGCTGGATACATAATGAGTCCTTCGCCAAAGAGAAATTTCACGGAATACAAGATGGGGATCGGGATGCCCTGAGTTATCCCGAATTGCCGTGCAAAGTATAGAGGGGAGTATACCTCGACGCCAGGTTTGAATTTACCCTTTATCGGTAGCTCTAAGGGGAGATAGACAAGAGTCAGTACCGACAGCCAGAGCTTCTGCATCTCTTTAGAAAAGAAAAACTCATACACACCTACAAATTCAGGCTGGGGAAAAGGGCGAAAATCAACCAAATCGAGAGTACAATGGTACAACCAGCGATGGAAACATTGGAAGGAGACGCCTGCTGGGATAGGCTTAAGCCTGCGGCTCAATAATCAACATTCTCTTCTGTCTGGAAAATAGGGTATAGCATTAATTTGCTGGCACAGCAGGGCTTGTTTAACGTCAGAGAACAAAGAGGGAAATTAGAGCTTTAACTTGGCCTGAAGGATCCAAAAACGATCGTAAAAGACACCGGCAGTCTCCTCACCCCTGTAAAGAACGGCAAGAACGAGGTGACCAAGCGTGAAGAATCTACATACGGCAAGATAGAAGGCTAAATTCGCTTAGTCCCTAGAGACCTTCAATGCTGGATGAAAGAAAATATATTGACAGCTAGAACAGGAGAGAGGCCGCATGCTCCTCCTGGGTGAACTCACCAGAATCCTTGCAGTAACGATCTGAACAAGCGCCGTAAGACAATGCCGTTTTGGGACCAAAAAAGGAGTTGTTAGCTGAGTTAACGTTGCATGTATCTTCTTCCCAAGACTAAGCCCGGTAATAGCATGCAAATCAAGGAGAGAGATCGTCATTGGGCCCAGAGCGGAGAAAGTAACACTTGGTAGATGGGGACCAAAAGCTAGTTAGATCACCTAATGGCACGAATGATAACCACTTCGTTTTTTTATGTTTCAATTTTTTTCCCCAAAACAAGTTTGGAATAGAAATTCATTTGGTAATGTAATTTCATTTTTCTATTTTCAGGACAAATTTTACATACTTAGGAATTCAGGAGTGTTGATTCATGATACAACAACAACGTTATAAATTTGAAACCGATATGACTTAACCCTTATTTAACCTTTTCACATCAAATAAGATCTACCTCGAAATAGTTTGCTAGAGATAAGATAAAATATAAGTAATTAGTGTAAATAGAACGACAAAAAGTAAAGAGACAACAATTTAAAGAAAGGTATCCCAATCAAAAGTCAAATGATGAGGATAATACGAGAAGAAACTCATATTTCATCCAAATCGTGAAGTATGAGTTCACATCATTTTTCTCTATTAGACATTCACATAAGACCTTTCCTCCTGTGTTCAAGGATTCCAGGGATAACAATTGTCATAGCCTCCGGTGTCCATGAGCATACAAGGACCATTAGGTGAGATCATCCAAATACAGTCATTGCAATCCATCCAGTCCCTTTCCTGTACATATATATCAAACCACTCAAATCGACCTGGCCATACAAAGCTGCAAAAAAACAAGGTCCCTCCAAAGAAATTGGATGCGAATGCAAATCCCCAAAAGCGCTTTATATCACGGATTCCGAGATCGTCATCTCCGGATTTGCAATGAACAGTTAGAGTAGTTCCTTCCGCTAAATTGTTGTTGATCTCAAGATATGTCATGTTCGATTGACCTACACAACTAGTTATAAATAAAGAACAAATAAATATGTGTAAAGCTAATATCTTCGTCATTGTAGCATGTATTGCTCCAATATTAATATCAATATCATTAAGATATTTAAGGATGAACAATGTTAGCATACCAGTCACCGTATTATTGAAAGTAACTGTGCCATGTGGGCCACGAGTTGGAAGAAAGAGAAAAGGGCAGCTGCCCAGTTACAGATTGCAGAATTAATGACTTTCAATTCTTCATGTCATTTTTTTTTTGGCGATTTCTTTTTTTTTTTTTTTTTTTTTTTTTGGTCGAAGCTGAAAGTAATATTTAAGTAGGGAAAATATTACATCGTGATGTTCCAAGAGCTGCCGAAGCGAAAACATCTGCCGCCACCAAAGTTTGCAAAATAGAAGGGGGGAAGACATTCTAGTTTCGGGCCAGGTCCAGTCGACCATGGGCTTTAGCAGCCCGCCGACTATTGCATTAGCCTTGCATTTGCAATGTCGCAGCCGTAGGTTAGGGTAAAGGGGCAAAAGCGATCAGAGTTCCTCGAACAGCTGCCGTTCCTCCCAGGGCGGCTTCTTCCGCGCTTGAAGAACATCGATCAACCGTGCTGGACCGTCGGGTTCGATCACTATCTTGGCTGTGTGAAGGCCCTGTTTCTACAGACGTTGAAGGGTTAAGGTGAGCGCCTGTATTTCAGTTTGAAAAGCAGAAGCTGCGAGAAATCTACTTGTATAGACATCTGTTAGGAGGCCCCTGTGATCGCGACTGATGCAGGCTATTGTGCCCTCTCTACTCCCAAGGTGGAAGGATCTGTCAATGTTGCACTTGAGAAAGCCCGGATCCGGTGGTTGCCAAAAATTTGCTGATGGGACGATCGAAGACCTTGTGCGCAAGCCTGCTGTTTGGGGACGCCGCTGATCCGAGAGATGGGATATCCGAGTCTGTGCCAAGGCGTCTTCCACAGCCCAATTGGGATCAGGGCGAAGGCCACGGAAAATGCTATTGTTGCGCAGACGCCACATCTGCCATAAAACGTGAGCAATAGTCGTCAAACCAGGTGAGAGGATCTGATCTCTTACTGTTTCGCTGATCCATTTATCCAGGCGGTGAATTGTATTTGGCTGAATCAATATGTCTAGTTGGGGGTGTTTCCATACTCCTTCAGTCCACGAACAATAGAAAAAGATGTGTTCCACGGTTTCTGGCTTATTCTGATTGCATAGAGTACACATAGGGCTGGAGATAATATGTCTGTGATATAAGTTGGCTTTAGTAGCTAGGGCGTTTTGACAGGCTGTCCATAGGAAGATTCGAATTTTTGGTGTAGTATGCATGTGCCATATTTTGCGCCATAGTTCTGTGGGAGCTTGGTATGAAGTTGAGGCCTGATTACCAGCTGGTTTGCTTGCTGTCTTTACCAAAGCTTTATAATTACTTTTGACCGTATAATGCCCTGTCGATGTTGCTGTCCAAATGAGCTGATCAGTTGTGTGAAGGGGTCGGATTGGGATCCTCAGTATTTCGTCTACAATAGGATCAACAAACATCTCCGTTATGAGGAGAGATTTCCAGGTATGGTGGACAAGGTCGATAAGATCAGCCACCATCATAGGCTCATCTCGAGCTGCTGGTCCTCCGAGTTTGCCACTTGGTAACCAGCGATGCCCCCGGATATTAATCAACCGTCCATCTCCCACAGACCATCTGACATTTGGTAAGATGGCGTCCCGCCCAGTGATAAGGCTTCACCAACCCCAGGAGGGGCGCGAGCCTTGTTCTGCAGATTGAAAGTCCTTGGAATGAAAATATAACCCCTTGAGGAGTCGACCCCACAACGAGTTAGGCTGTTGAAGTAATCTCCAAGCCTGTTTGCCGAGCATGGCCTTATTAAAAGCTATAAGGTCCCGAAAGCCTAATCCGCCAGAATTCTTACTAGTTTTGAGCAAGTCCCAATTCTTCCAATGCACACCGACCCTGTTCTTATCATTACGCTACCAGAAGTTGGCAATCCTCTTCTCAATCACTCAACAAAGAGACATAGGAAGCTGAAAGATCGACATGGCATACTGGGGAATGGCCTGAACTACAGACTTGAGTAGGATCTCCTTTCCACCTTTCGAAAGTAACAGTTCTTTCCAACCCTCCATTTTAGCATTGATTCTTCCTAATATCCAACCAAATAGTTCTTTTTTAGAGCGGCCCCAGTCAGATGGAACACCTAGATATTTCCCATAACAATTCAGCACCGGTACCCGCAATTCAGCTGCCAGATTATTTTGAAGGTTCATCGGACAAGATTTACTAAAGTAGAGTCCAGACTTATTTCTGTTTATCATTTGACCCATGGCCAGGCAGTATTGGTTCAATATATTTGCCAAATTCTGACATTATGTTAGTGTACCATTCAGGAAGAATACTGAATCATCAGCAAAGAAAAGATGAGAGAGAGTTGGACATGACCTGGTAAGTTTGATGCCGTGGAGATGTCCCATGGTAAGTGCATTATGAATAAGGGTTGACAGAGCATTTGCCATTAAAATGAAAATATATGGAGAAAGAGGGTCTCCCTGTCTGAGTCCTCGTGACGGAGTAAAGTAGGGTAGAAGCACCCCATTTAAGCGAACACTCAAAGTCGTCGTGGTGATACATTGCATCACCATTTGAACCCACCAAGGATGGAACCCCAATCTAGTAAGGTAGGCTTGGAGAAAATCCCATTCAACTTTGTCATATGCCTTTTGCATGTCAGTCTTAACGAGGGCGTTGAAATGTCGCTTCCTATTCCTCGTTCTGAAGTGATGTAGAACCTCGTGAACGATTAGAGAATTATCCTGTATCTGACGTCCGCTCACAAAGGCAGCCTGTCTTGTTGAGATCAGCTCTTCTAGCCAAGGTTTTAGGCGATTTGCCATGACCTTAGCGATAATTTTATATGCATAATTACACAAACTGATCGGACGGAATTGGTCAAGGCTTTTAGGATGGTGTACCTTGGGAATCAGAGCTATGACGGTCTTGTTGAGGTCACTAGGCAGCTTGGCAGTTCGGAAGAATTCAGTGACTAGGCTAAATAAATCTTGTTGTACAGTATGCCAATGGGTTTGGTAGAATAGACCGTTGAAACCATTAGGACCTAGAGCTTTCGTGGAACCCAAGTGGAAAGTGGCTTGTCGTACCTCATCAAGTGTGACTGGAGCAAGTAAGTGTTCGTTCATAGGTGCCGTGACAATTGGATGACATTGATCTAGAACCGGGCCATAGTCACGGTAGCCCACAGTTGTGTATAACTGTGCAAAGAAAGCCGACGTCAACTCCTTTATAGCTGTTGCATCCCGCACCCATTCATTATGTTCATTCCTAATCATGCCAATCCTATTCCTCTGCCGTCGTTGTATAGTAGTAGCATGAAAGAACTTACTGTTCTTGTCGCCCCAACGCAACCAATTAATTCGGGACCTCATGGCCCAAAATTTCTCTTCGCGCTGCCAAATACACCTGATCTCGTCTTGGATTTGAGAGGCCTCCTCTTTGTCGACAATGGAGCTGTAAGGGCGATTGGTCAGCGTCTGCAAGTATTGTTGTAAAGCCTTTGCCCGTAGTTGTCCATTACCGAACTTGGATCTGCTCCATTTTCGTAGAGCGATACTCACTCTTTGCAATTTCTTCAAAAGATCTGAAGATCTTACCTAGTCGGAAGTCCATGTTTCAGAGACAACTTGGCTACAGTCCTGGTCGTTGTTCCAAAACGCCTCATAAACAAAAGCGCGTTGGCGATTTTTATTGGCGGTCACTGTGGAAATAAGTAATGGGCTATGATCAGATCCCAGTGCTGGTAGTGCATACACCTCCGCCTCTGGATATATGAGTCGCCACTCCATGGAACATAGGGCCCGGTCTAATCGTTCCTTAACAATATCAGCCCCGTCACGGTTATTTGTCCATGTATATGCACATCCCTTGCTATCTACTTCCAGTAATGTGCAGTCATCCACAACAGCTCGAAAGGATGTAAGCCGAGACCTAAGAGGGGATCGCTTGCCTACCTTTTCCCAGGGATGAAGAATTTCATTAAAATCCCCGGCGTAGAGCCAGGGAAGTGTGTTGAAAGCACTTATTCTTCGAAGAGTTTCCCAGAGCAGCTGACGATTGTGATAAGAGAAAGGTGCGTGCAGACAGGTAATTCTCATAAGTCGGTCATCACTGTGATCCCTGCAGACCATATCAAAATAATCCTCCGAAGCACCTTCTATTTCTAAAGAGATGGTGTCATTCCAAAAAAACCAACATGCCACCTGCTATGCCGACTAGATTTTGCACAAAGGATCTACTAAATTTTAACCTTCGCTGCAAACTATACAAAACAGACTCCTGGTTCTTGGTCTCCATCAAAAACAAAAGGTCGGGCTTCTCTTTGGCCGACAAGGCCTTTAGTGTTTGGACTGTTAGGGGATTGCCCAACCCCCGACAGTTCCAACATAAGAGCTTCATTTGTGTTGTGGTGGCTGTTGAGGGCCAGCCACCAATGCCCGTTGAAGTGCTTCGTCTGCTACTAATACTGGTGTTTCCTGTAAATGAGTTTCATCAAGATGGTCAGTTACAACAAACCGTTTATCATAAGGAGAGTATCATTTTTGCTTCTTGGCAGATCCTGTTCTTGTAGTAGTCCGGGCACTCTTCAGTTTTTTGGTTTGCTGGGTGTCCATTGGATAAGTGATGAGGCCCTTTTCTGTGTCTTGTGCATGAATCTGATGTGTATGGCTGACTAATCCATTTGATGTTGCTTGTGTAGGAGTCAGATGTGTGTGGATGGCCATCCCCTGCTGATGCAAGAGCTGCGAGGTTGGTAAGTAAGGCTCGACTGTCTCAGATGGATTCAAAGGATAAGTGATTTTCCCTTTTGCTTTGGTGTGTGCAAGAATCAAAGCTGTCGTGATGGCCTTCCCTTGCTGATGCAGCGATTGCGAAAGATGTGAAGAAAGCTCTCTCACAGCAGGGTGCTTCCTTTGAAGAGGTACACTGGTAACATCCTGATCCTTATCTAGTGGTGGTAATATGGGTAGAGGTTGTAGTAAGGCTGGTGGTGTCTCGGGGATTGTCTCCTCGTTGGGGTCCTAAGCTGCTGGAGGGTTATAGAACGCCTGCCAATAGGGGCTAGATTCTCGAACCTCTGCTTTTAACCACTGACCAAAAGCCAGTATGTCTTTGCCTTCGTCGTGCACAAGATCAAAAGGGACTTCCTTGCAATAGGTGGCGTAGTGGCCAAGTCTCCCACATGAGTAACAGAAGTGGGGAAGTCTCTCATACCTAAAATCTAGCCAGATCATTCTCCCATCTAAACGAATCAGTTTGCCAATTTTCAGAGGTGCATCAAGGTTCATTTCTACTCTAACTCGCCCTATCTTGATGGTGGAACCCTCTTTACTATCAACTTTAACCTCCAATATTTCACCAAGTTGAGTGACAGCCTTCCTCAGAATCTGTTCGGTGATCCATTCTAAGGGCAAACCAAAAACTTGGACCCAAAATGCACAACGAGTAAAATCGTAGCAGTGGAGAGGGGTATTAGGCGTCCAGGGCTTAAATATTACTAAGTTGCCAGAAAAAAGCCAAGGTCCACCTTGTGAAATGCGTTGATGATCCGCAGCAGTGTGAAACTTAGCTAGATACAAGCCACCTTCTCGCTGTGAGAAGTCGACTAAGTCGGTATGCCATACTCGCTTCATAGTATTTTGAAAAGCTTGAAAATTTATATTAGATGTGGTGATAACCCTGCCCAAAAGTGTCAATCTACATTCCTCAAGTTTTTTTGGCGATGGTGCTTCCTCCCATATCTCTACTTCTTGTTCAGAACAAAGACGCCCCAAACGCTGACACAGAGCAGCCATACGCAATGATTCCTCAGACCCACCCGATGCCATCACCATACAATTTTCTAAGGGGACATGAAGCAACAGCAAAGGAACCAGATACCTAGCCCCGAACAGCCACTATTTCTTCAGAAGTATAAAGTGACGGAAAGCTACGATGTATCGCAAAATGTGGAGAAAATCACCTCTGATCAGAACGGCGAAGACCTCCGATGGAGAAATCCAGAACATGCAAACAAAGTAAGTCGACCACTGGGAAGGCGAGGGATGGAGAATGCGGTGAACTACGACAGAAAGGGGCAATCTCCTTCGGAGCCCATGGAGGGTTCAGTAAAGATGAAAAAAGCGAGAATCGGAGATGGGGTGTTGGTATAGAGGGGTAATTTTGGGTGAGGGTGAAAAGAAAGCTACCATGGGCAGTAAATTGAGCTCTGCATAAACGAGAGAAATTGGGGAAAGCTACCATGTGCGGTAGACGGAGCTCTGCATATTTTGGCGATTTCTTTATGTGTATAAAGATCGTGTCAAATTCTCAATCTTTCTTGGACAATATGTGATAGTTTTATGAACATATTTTATGCATCAAAAGCACTAAAGTGACAATGCTGTATGGAGAAGCAAACCAGTTATTGAGAATTTTTAAATTTTAAATGAAATATTGGTTGTACTACATATCATGCAGATGACGTGGATATATGATTGGTTTGTTTCACCATAACATCAATTGGGTAACAAATGTATGTGATATTTTATGTCAATTTTAACTTAAGGTCTGTACCAAAACAATGTGATTTATACATGCAATGTAGAAACGTTAATCGGCCTTCAAATATATATAGTTTTTATACATGTTGGTTAAAAAGAATTTGTGCCTCAAATTCATTCGTGTAGAATTTCCCCGATGTCGATTGACCTAGATGGGTAGAACTTATTATTATGAGACTATTTTTTTCCTTAATCATAAATGATTGATCAAGTGCTCAATTGGGGCGCACATAACAACATTTTTGTTCCAGAAATCAATTTTTATTCCTTGGAGAGCAAAAAAAACTTGTTTAATAATGACTTAAAATTTCTATTACTAGAACATAAATTCATTTGATGACAAAATAAAATTTCTATTTCTAGGGGCGTGCGGCTGATGGCAGACGGCCAGTGTCATTCCTTAGACCCTACCCTTGGCATAGGAATGCGACGTCCTCAACTTCGTGATTAACTTTGCGACGTCCTAGGAGGCATTGCCGTCCCATTGATTTTATCTTTGACTTTAAGTACATGTGGAAGCGTGTAATCTCCTATCATCCAATCAATCAAAAACGAACAATGGATAGTCAAGGAGAAACATACTTACATACATACTGCATAATTTCCATGCTTTATTTATTTATGTGGAACGATTATAAATTTACAAGCCCAACCTTAGGACCGCTCCAACTGGTCATCCCCTCACACAAAAAGATGTCAAAAGGTGGGGGCAGATCAAAGTTGCATGGGGGAGCCTATCTCTTCTACTAAGATTAGACTACCACATAGGCATCATCCATCGAGCTGTTTGGTGTGCTTGTGTCCTTGCCCAGTCCAGGTGGACCACGGACCCATAGAGGGGTCCGAAGAGGTTCCCATCGAATCATGCATACTACCTGATAGCAGTGTGGAGCAAGATCGCGATACCCCTCATCAACCTAAATAGTGGTGGTGATATGTCGGAAAACAACGTCCTTCGTAAACACGTCTATCACAACAGTCTCTATGCTAACAGGTACCTCAAAACACATGAAGCGGTGAGATAAGATGTCCACCCCTATTAACTTGAAAAAGGTTAAACAACAATAGTGAGTTGAAAACTCAATAAGTAAAGATTTTAAACCTCATATATGCAGATGTCTCACATTGGAGCCTTATAATTACTCATCCCAAACACGCCAATTGTAAATCAATAGCAAAATCTATATTTTGCCTTAACTATATACATGATGGAACCTATCCTCAACCTAAGTCCCTCAAGTCCTAAACAAAGATATATAAATTCACACGTGTCACAATTAATGCAAATAATAGCCAGATTCACATGTGTTGGATATTAATATCCACAATATTATCAAAGCCTTCGAGACTCAAATAAGAACCTTCTGAACATCCACATGCCTCTCACTTCATGAACAATGACAATCATAGCATGCACGTGCCCTCTAAATCGCTAAAAATCATGCATTGTCCCATGCATCACATATAAGTCCATGTCAAACATGCGCAAGTCATAAAATAGCTTCCAAAGTATGCACATAGCACTCAAATATTTCGCACACATTAAGCACCTCGAGAATCACATGGCATTCCATACTATCATGCTATCTCAAGTCCAATTATTAATCACACACGGCTGAAATTCTATGGCTCTTCCAAAAACCTCTGGGACATCATCTTGCTCCGTCAAGCATGACATTTGAAATCCATCAAGCATCTAAAATCCATCTGGCGTCGTTATGATATAATACATCCTACAAATGGCATCTCATTGACGTGGGGGCATCATCTCATTCTCACTAACGAGGCATACCGTTGACATGGGGGCATTGCCGAAATCCATTGGTGACGGAATTCCTCATATGACCACATGAGTCAAGTATTCAAGCAATCAGTTTTATCTTTCTCATTAGTCTAAGTATGAATGCCCTAAAGGCTTGCCAAGTGATGTATAACTCATGCCCTATTGTATATATGACATAAAGTATGTCGAGCATGAAACTAGATCGTGGCTTGACTGGTGATGCTCGAGTACCAGCCTAGGTCAAACCCGAATTAAATGATGTGTCTCAATATCGCCTAACCAATAGGGTGACCGGCCTAACGCACTTCCATGCACATCCAATAACCAATGCTGTTCGTATTTGATGGCTCAATGTGAACTCAAGCTTCGTGTGACATCCTAAATTTTTAATTATGTTTTCCATTGAATAAATCGGACCTTTCATCGACACGCCTATAGTGCTATTTTCAGAGTTGATCACTCGTGAGATAACTAGACTATCTAGGGAAGTCAATAAGGAATTTCAATGCATTAGACTTGAGAATTCAACCAGGAATCGGCTACTCGACCATGCTAATTTGCTGAGGTCATTACGGTATAGTTCAAAATCAATCAGGGATAATAAATAGGTTAGTTCGATTGAGATGTGTGGTTAAACGTGGGTGATTTCACTAAATTACAAAATTCTCGTCGGCCGGCACTATGCTGATTTTTCTATTGTTTTGGTACACTGTGTCCGTATTAGAAACTTTGAGATTTTCACGACCATCAATAGTCGCCAATGTGTTGAATGGATAAATTGTGGCTCGAAGAAAATTGACCACGGGTCATTTACACTAAATGTTTTTGAAAGCTACCCGGTAGACTAGGTCACGCTAAAATCGCGTCGAATTGAAATTAACCGTGAATTTGAATCCGATTTTAGAAAATGAAAGTTCTGTCATGTCACGAATCATTTTAAGAACATCGACTTAGCCTCCAAAGATTTATCTGTGAACCAAGACCTTTAGGGAAAAATTTGAGGTAGGGTCGTTTTTATCTAGAAAATGTCGGGGACCGTTTTTTATCGTGCAACTGGGAAGCAAGTAGGATCAATTGACGAGAAAAAATACCAATTTGATTGTTGACTTGATAATGGAATTTATAGGAGCCGAATTGAATTGATTTGAGATGGAATGAAGTCCGAATTGAGCCAACTCCTTTGCAAATTCGTATGCCCCCATGGACCCAACCTTTTGGACCACCTCAAGCTTCTAGAATAAGACATTTGGGTCTGAAAAATTGCTGTGGACACCAACTGTGGAAGGGGGACCGGTCAAGGGAACACAAGGGATATGAAGAGACCATGGTAGGCCCCCTCTAATGCCAACTAGTCCCCTTACTCCTTCTTCCACTATCCCCATCGTTGACCAACTCCTTCATTGTACCTTGAGAGCTTCAAAACCTGCAGAGAAGAACCAGCAACCTAGAAAACCTTCCAGCCCCTCCTCTTCCCCCGCGGGATTGCCGCCGCATGCCACCATCGTAGTTGCTTGTCGTCTCACGTGCACGCTTGCTCACACGCGTCTCCTCCACCCTTGGCCTTCATCTTAGCTCTAGCAGTGTCCCTAAGCTTCCCTCGTGGCTGCCAGAGCCTGTCCAGCTTGCCACCACCGCCATGAAGCCTCGCCGGTGCCCGCTTGAGCCGCTACAGCCCTCGCTTGCCATTTCCAGCTCAACAGGCCGCCCAATATAGCTCCTTGCGTCCCAGCTCGGTGACTGAAGTTGTGGGTCTTGCAGCCACTGTTTAGCCCTATTTTGGTGCCTTCCGGACCCCATTTGCCAGCCCGCTTTGGAGTTTCTTGCTCCTCGCTTCGTCCCCGTCGATTTGATCCGAGCAGATCAATTAACAAGTGAGTTTAACTCATTAATTATTGCTTAGCAAGTTAATGGCATTTAAGGGTTGATTAGTTTAAGTTAAGCTTGGATTATGTAAATAGTTAGAGTAGATTAACAAATTAGTTAATTATCGATGCATGTTAGGTGGTTAATTTAGTGCAATTAGGGCCTAGACAAGCTCTAGTATTTATATAGAGTGGTTTGGAAATTTTCTAGACTCATCTCGGCTTTCAATTAGGCTTTACGAGCCTAAGTTGCTATTTTTGGCATTTATTAATTAATTTTCGTAATTGTTTAATTAATTAATTATTTTCCGGAAATTAAACCGAGATAGCCAGTGACCGGAATTTTATGCTGATTACGGTGGTGTGATCTATTTATTTAATTGAATTCTAAATTGTACCGATTGTGAGTGAATTGTGATTTTAGGAATTTATTCCTAAATTTATTTAATTACAGTATTTAATGAGAAAATCACCTAACGTCGGTTTATAATGCCAAAATTTTTTTTATTGATTATATAAATGGTGGGAATTTTGAAAGTAAAAATATTATATTTTTGGTTGAGGTCGACCATGTACCCACACACGATTATTTTTATCGGGTACCCTTAATATGATGGAATTAGGCCAAGATGCTTCATTAATTGAGGGATTCAAGAGGGGAATGCCATGTCCTTGGCCATAGATAATTAATCATGTGATGGTCTATAGTCGTAATAAGACGGCAATTGAAGGTTGTAGGGCATGAGGGTATGAGTTAAATCAAGTCAACTATTGAAGTATGGCCATTCCCATTTGGCCGTAATCTACCACTGAACTTAGAATCAGTTGTGCCCATTGGACTGTAATCTACCACTGAACTTCGAATCGGTTGTGCCATCCGGGCCGTAATTTACCACTGATCTTGAAATTGGTTGTGCCATTGGACCGTGATCTACCGCCAAAGATTTAGTAGGTCGTAACCGCTGAGCCGTAATTTAGTGTTGGAGATGAGTGATTGAAATGACCGTGTGACGGTCCTATTGTCTTGGAATCGACTAGGTTGATTGATCGATGATTCGATGATTTGATCTGAATTCTTGATTTGATGTGATGATATGATTGAATAATTATTCGAATGATATTGACTGACAGGAAGGAACTGAGGCCAAGGTAAGTCCTCTAACTTGTGATTGTGATTAGGCAGGCCTCAGGGCTTATTTTCTTCCTAGTTAGGTCTTAGGGGGGTTGAACTTGCTAAGACGTCATGTCACCCCGTTGTGGGATAACATTTTCAAGTCCTTAGATGGTAGTTGAGAAGGACTCAAAACCCTGGAGTTTTGATGAGGAGGAAATTGAAGAATCGATGAACGTGTCTGACTAATGGGTCATAGGACAGTTCCCTTTTTGTTGAGCCGATCTTTTGTAAATAGCCTAGTACTGTGTATAAACCCGAAGTGTTTATAAAAGGCTTGTTATGATTTTTAGTTTTCAAAATTGTGGCCCTACTTTCCTATCCTATTGTATTGTTGTTTGTGCATTATATTCTGCTTCCACATGCGTATAAAATTGAATGGGTTGGCGATGCATCCTGTGACGTCGCTATTTAATCGAGCAAAGCAAGATGGGCACGCGCTCAGAGGATCGGGGGTGACATCCCCATTTAGTGGTATAAGAGCATGGTTTAGGATTTGAGTGATAAGGTGCGATGGTTTATTGGATATCGTAGGAATGACCCTTAATTCATGCTAGTGCATATTTATGATAGTTGATTGTTGAATTATTTGTTGGGCGTAGATCACTCAACCTCTAATTCTGTTTGGAATTGGAAGGCAGGTTTTAGTAGAAACTGAGCCATGAGCGATCAGGAGTAAAGGTTCCTAGTAAGAGAACTGTCAGACCTGCGACTCAGTGTAGGAAGCCGACTAGGGTTGGTACCCGAGGAGGTAGAGGTAAGGCGCTAGCATAGGCTAGCGCCAGTGAAATAGCACCACCTCTCTTTGGTTTTGGAGTAGCAACTCTAGGTGATCAGGGAACAGTTAGGATCACGCAAGTGTTAGATGCCACGCGAGAGATGACGGGGTAGCAAGCCCAAAACCAAGCAGCCACCTTTACTGCCACCGTTGCAGCCGCCGCTATTGCCACTGCCAATGTCGTTGCCGTTGCCGTAGCCGCACTTGCCGCGCAGCCGTTGAGGTTCCACCAAGAATCATGGTCATTGGAAGACTGATTCATAAATTGGTGGAACAATTTTTGAAGTTCAATCGATCAAAGTTTACTAGGGCAGGAGACCCCGAAATTGCTGCTCTGTGGATCCAAGGACTGGAGAAGATCTTTGCACTATTGATGTGCACTGAGATTGAGAAGGTTGTCCTTGCAACCTATTAGCTGGAGGGAGTTGCGAATACTTGGTGGAGAACCACCCAAGGAGCGATATTTCCTGAAGGTGTAGCCCCGGAGTGGAAAGTCTTTATTGAAGCCTTCAATAATAAGTACTTTTTGAGACTACCAGAGAATTGAAGATGGCAGAGTTTCAGCGACTTCGCCAAGGTTCCATGACTGTGGATCAATATGAGGCAAAGTTTGCTGAACTATCGCAGTACGCTCCTAAGTTGGTTGAGAATCCAGCAAACCAGGTGAGAAGATTCAGGGACGAACTTGGGCCGGAGTTGAGGAGTCCACTAATTATGCTTAATCTGAGAAATTATAATGACATGAATGAGCTGGTCCAAATGATCGAGAGGGAATAGAATGAAAGAACCACCGCATCTGGATCGTGATTTGGATCAAGTAGAGAAGGGATCCGGCATGGGAAGATGCCCATGATTGGAGGAAGATTTCACATTCCGCCCAATAGAAAGGGTGGAATTGGAAAGGTAAGGCCTAGCCAGAATGGCATGTGTTGCTTGTGTGGAAGGCGACTTGAATTAGGCCCTTGCCAATCTAGGTCGAGTACTTGTTTTTGATAGGGCTAGTATGAGCACCTAGAGGGGGGTGAATAGGTGATCAAAGAAGTTTTTGTGAATCTTAACAAAACAGATTAGCTTATAAGAATAATAAACTGAAAGCATGAAGAACTATAAACAGTCATATAGAGATGCGATTTAAAATAAAGAGTTTAGGGATAGAGAATTAAAACTCTAGGTTTATAGTGGTTCGGCTTAGATCAAGCCTACGTCCACCCTCCCACACTGACAACCCACTAGCTGGATTCCATTAAGAACCAAAATAGATTTTACAGTCTCACATCCTTGATTCCACAGTGTAGAGACTCTGCTACACTTCCTCAAGGTCTCGCAAGTATCTAATCTCTCTTTTGAGTACAAATTGAGTTCAACAAATGAAGTAGCAAATAACAATGAGCTTCAAACTTTGGAATTTTTCTATCACGCACACACTAGAACAACTTGAGCTTCTTCCTTATATACTCCTCCATGCCTTTATAACCGTTGGCACCTTCCAAAAGAGTTCTTCCAATCAACCCGTTGGATAAAATCAATTAGAGAGATCTCGAGTTATCTAAGGAATGTGATGATTGTTGGATAAATTCTCCTCAGAAGTTTTGAAGTTGACAAAACATTTCTCTCAGTCTAGTCTGAAGACTTGCAGACTCTACTGGCAAAGTCTGAAGATCAAAGTCTCGACGCTAACAAGACTCAAGTTTCAAAGTCTACTCTCATGGACAGCCCGGCCGACAAGATAAATGAACTTATATTCTGATTCTATATAGTCTTTATCTCAATGGCTGAGGAATATCTTTCGACTGGATTCAGCACCACACGATCTTATATTCGTATCCGAATTGATATAGATTCTCTAAGATTCGCAACTTAATTGAAAAGTTCTACTTATGGAAACCAAGATCCTGATTGTATGGGCGAGCAGGATTGATGGGCTATCTACACTTACCTTAAAGAGCTCGAGATCTCTCCAAATTGATTCTGTCCAACGGGTTGATTGGAAGAACTTCTTTGGAAGGTGCCAACGGTAATGAAGGCATGAAGAAGCGTATAAAGAGAGATGTTCGAGTTGTTGAAGCGTCTTTGGATAGAAGAATTCCAAAGTCGAACCTCCATATTTCGTTTGTGATCTTATTCTTCGAGCAATACATGTAATCAAAAGAGTGATCATAGAGTTGTGAGACCTTGAGGAAGTGTAATAGAAGTTCTACATTGTGGACTCAAGAGCATGAGACTGTAACTCTTTTTGATTCTTACTGAAATCCAGCCAGAAGGGCTGTCCGTGCGGGAGAGTGGACGTAGGCTTGATATAAGCCGAACCACTATAAATCTGGAGTCTTGATTCTCTATCCTTTATCCTTTTATCTTTCATTATTTTCAATTGCTGCGATTGCTGTTTTTAATTCATTAATCTCATATTCGGATTTGATTGTTAAAATCGCTTTAATCACCTATTCACCCCCCTCTAGGTGCTAATTCTAGTCCTAACAATGATAGCCCACCAATTCTGCTCGCCCATACAATAAGGATCTAGGTTTCCATAAATAGAATCTTCCAAGTATACTTCGCCAATCAACGGATCTAAATTACTCGAATTAATATCAATATGAATAATGGATCTTGAGATGCCATCTCTAGCCGTGAGATATTCTTCAACCGCACGAATCAAATCCTTAAAGATATACTCGTCTTATTCAACAGATAATACTTTTCTTCGTCGGTCTGGAAACTATCAATGAAGGCAGACTTTAAATCTTGAGTCTGGAGGTCTTCAGACTTGACGATAGAGTCTGCAAGTCTTCAGACTAGATTGATGGAAACGTTTTGTCAACTTCAAAACAAATAAGAAATCTCCAACAATCTCCCCCTTTTTGATGGTGACAAAATTTTCCTGCAGATTTAGATACTTTTGATCTGCAAGACAACACTTAAGCAAACAAAGATATCTCATAAAAGATATGCAGATTTAGATAAAGATAGTAGCGATTCTGCATCCACAGAAAACAAGTTAGTCCTGTAAAAACAACTATCTTTACCAAAATCATCAACATAGCTTAAGATACTGCAAGCATTAAAAGGTCAAAGTAGTCCAAACCAATCCATCCAAACAAAAGATAAGTCAAAAAATAATAAAAAAGCCAACCAAACAAAAACCAAAAAGAGTCAAATCTGCACCAACTTCTCCCCATTTTTGTTAACGGCAAAAAGTAGAGAATATAAAGAGAATTAGATAAAATTAAGATGATTTGGGAATGCGAATGAGCTGAAAATCTCCCATAGACTTGACAGTCTCCTCCAGCTTTCTCAGATCCTGCTTTAGCTGCGCTAAATCCTTACGCTTTGCATTTGCTTGAACTTGAAGATTAAGGGCTTGAACTTGATCTTGCAAAGAAACTGAAGTGGCTTGATGAGCATTCTGCATGGTCTGCAATTCACATCCCAAGGCATAAACCTGACCTTTGATCTCTAGAAGAATTTCAAGCAATCTTTTAAAGTTTGCTAAGTTGTCAGTTTGAGTGCTTGCTTCAGCATGATCGGTTTGCGGAGTGTAGCCAGATGATGGAACTTCAGCACGAACGTCTAGACTTGGAGAAGAAGCCTCATTACCATCTTCAGGAAATTGAGAGGCATACACATCCTCTGGATTGGCAGGAGAATGACTAACATCATCACTGGTAAAAGCAAGTAAAGGGATACCTCTTTTATTAGTAGCTCCCCCTGTTTCAGTACCTTCAGGTGAAGAGAATTACTCTTCTTGCTTTGGTTCTTCTTCAATGTCACGATGATCTTGCGCTTCTTCTTCTGTTGGAGAATCACCGTGACTTTCTCCTTTTGTTTGTTCTCCTCTTCGCTCTTTTTCTTCTGTTCTTCCTTCTTCTTCTTCTTTGCTCATCATTTCCCTTTCTTCACTCCTTTGCTCTATCTCCTCTTTGTCTTGGTTCTCTCGATCTTCTGGAACAAGACATTGAGAATTCTTTAAGGCAAGAGCGGAGATAGTGATGTCATCCTCATCTTCTTCATCCTGCAAGATGATTGCTCTCCTCTTCTTAGATGGAGCTGACATGGGCTCCTTGCCTCTCCTTTTTGCAGTCACAGGGTCTTGTCGAGTCTTGACAGGAGTCTTCTCCTTAAATATTTCTAAAGTCTTGTTTAGCTCCCTCAGATGCATTTTTGAAACCATCTTCAGTCCTACCACCATTGTATCAATGGTTCGAACACATAGAATTTTGGGAGGTTGAATGTTGAGATGTCTGAATAGACGAGTAACAAGAGTAGAATAAGGAAGTTTTCCCTTGTCCTTTGCCATTGACCTATACATACGAAACATGATGATGTAAAGCAGAGAGAACTTGTAACCAACGTTGATGGTGTATATCAATTTTGCTTCAGAATTGGAGACATCAGTCTTTGATGTGGATTTGGGCCTGAGGCAATTAATCATAATCTTATGGAGCAACATATTAGAGGCACTCATCCTCAAATATGAAATTCAGCCTTCTGCAATTCTATCTTGAACAAGCTCCATAGTAGAATGACCAATAGACACACTGATTGATTGGAAAATCCCTCTCTCCACTCCAATCACATCAGCCAGAGTGTCCATATCTACCACATACTCTTGATCTCTAATACTAAAAGAAAATTTATTCGCATCCAAAAAGCTTACATTGAAATAGAAATACGTGGTAAGTTCCGGATGAGCAGCATCTGTTTCAAAGCAAAAGCGCTCAAGTTGAAGTATCGCAAACTTCTCCCACAATTTTATGTTTAATGAGTCAAGGAAATCAAAATCCACACTCCTTGGGTTCATCACCTTTCGCTTCAGCAGATTAGAATAAACTCGCTTGTGTTCCTCAGAATGAAACATATCTGCTCTTCTTCCTCAAATGTTCGCAGCAACACCCATCCTAGGCTTAAAATGAGTGAACATCTTTTCATCGTCATCTTTTCCCTCAGGTTGATTAATTCCTCCAAAACGTGGATCACTTGGGAAATTCGAAAAAACCCTTTTTGTCGTACCAATAGGAGCAATTCCCAAACGTTCCATCGTTCTTAAAAAGTGGGTTTCATTTCAGTATCATTTTTCTCTAAAAAATTCATCAATAAAAGTCATTACAGAACCACCTTCCTTCAAAGCGGTGTAAAGTTTGAAAGTAAATGCAGGCTTAAGAGTCCTTACAGGTTCGACATCGTTAATGATTTCTTCCTCTGCTTGTTGTTGCTAATGCTCTTGTGGTCTAGCCTAAGAAGAATGGCGCGGTTGAGAATGTTGTTGTTGACTTTGCTGCTGCCTTGAAGAGTCTTCTTCCTTAGTCAGATTGAAGTGTGTAGGACCCTCACACATATGTTGTGGTCCCTTGCTTGCAATCCTTGAGGACTTTCTTTGGGAAGACATTGTCACAGTCTTTGAGAGAATTTTCGAACTCGATTCGCGAGAAAGATGAAAAATTTATGGATTAAACTAGAGAGAAAGAGTAAGAAAGTAAAATTATGTGCTCTAGGGTTTGTGGGTAAAAACGAAGAAGAAAAATAGTATATAAAGCAGTCGAAACGAGGTACACGAATCGTCATGAAAGGAAAAATAAAAATGCATTTTCAAAAATGAATAACTGCATTTTTGAAAATAGATAACTGGCTTTTCAAAAATGACAACTTCCTTTTTGAAAAAGAATAATAACATCAATTAATTGGCAATTAATAAGCAATCTTACCTTTTCGAGTTTTTATCCGAAAGTTAAAATGCTGTAATCGAAATAACTTACAATCGTAACTCTTGGTCTTCTAAGTATGAACTTCTTCAGATTTTATCTTTGAGTCTAAGCTTCTTCAGATTTTATCCCCGAGTCCGAGCTTCTTCGGACTTTAAGAGATAAGATGTTAAGTTTGGAGCGGATAGACTCAAATAAGCTTTTCTCTAGAGGTTTTGTAAATATGTCTGCCAGCTGATTCTTTGAGTCAATGAATTGGATAAAGACTTCTCCATTTTGAACATAATCTCTAATAAAATGGTGTCGAATCTCTATGTGCTTTGCTCTTGAATGAAGAATTGGATTCTTTGTGAGATTAATTGCGCTGGTGTTGTCACATTTGATCTCGGTGCATGAGTCTTCGATTCCAAAGTCTCTTAGTCGTTGTTTTATCCATAAGATTTGAGAACAGCAACTTCCAAGAGCCACATACTCTACTTCTGCCGTTGAAAGAGCTACAGTACTTGCTTCCTTGAAAACCAAGATACTACCCTGTTACCAAGCAATTGACAAGTGCCGGATGTGCTCTTTCTATCAACTTTGCAACTTGTTAGATCTGCGTCTAAATATCCAAGGAGAGTAAAGTCTCATTCTTTGGAATACCATAGATCTAACTTAGAGGTTGTTGCAACATATTTGATTATGCGTTTCGCAACACTTAAATGTGATTCTTTGGGATCTAATTGAAATTTAGCACAAATGCAAACGCTAAACAAAATGTCAAGTCTAGAAGCAGTAAGATAAGGAAGTGAACTAATGATGCTCCTGTACAGTTTCTAATCAACTTTCTTTCCTTCTTCATCTTTGTCTAGCTTCGAAGAAGTTGACATTGGTATATCAGTTTTTTTGCAATTTTCCAATCCAAATTTTTAACAAGTTCTTTTGCATATTTTTCTTGATGAATGAAAATTCATTCCTTCAATTGTTTCACTTGTAGTCCAAGAAAGAAGGATAGTTCACCCATCATGCTCATCTTGAATTCATCCTGCATAGACTTGGAAAACTTCTTGCACAGATTCTCGTTAGGTGATCCAAATATAATATCATCAACAAAAATTTGAACAAGTAAAAAGTTTTTACCTTCCTTCTTAATAAACAAGGTAGTGTCTACTTTTCCTTTAACAAAAATATTTTGAATTAAAAACTTAATTAACCTTTCGTACCAAGCTCGAGGTGCTTGTTTTAATCCATATAGAGCCTTTTTTCAGTCTGAATAAAGAGTCTGGTTTCTTTGGATCTTCAAATCCGGGAGGTTGTTCCGCATAGACTTCTTCTTGAATAAATTCATTTAGGAATGCACTTTTGATGTCCATTAGGAATAACTTGAAATTCTTATCGCAAGCAAAAGCAAGTAATAATCTAATTGCTTCTAACCTTGCTACAGGAGTGTAGGTCTAATCACAGTCTATCCCTTCTTCTTGCGTACATCCTTTGGCCACGAGTCTTGCTTTGTTTCTTACCACTTTTCCTTTTTCATCCATCTTGTTCTTGAAAACCCATTTAGCTCCAATAATAGACTTACCTTTTGGTTTAGGAGTTAATTCCCAAACATCGTTAATGCTGAACTACCTGAGTTCTTCTTGCATTACTTCAATCCAGCTTTCGTCAGTTAAAGCTTCTTTTATGCTTTTGGGTTCTATTTCATAAATAAGTGCCACAGAACTAGACTCTTCATGCCTTTTGGATCTGGTACGAATCCCTTCATTAATATCACCAATAATGAGTTCCTCGGGATGACTAGACTTATGCTTCCAGTTGCTAGTCAGTCTGACAGATTGTTGATCTTCTTCTTAGTTGATTCTTCAACATCCATTCGTTGTTTTTCTACTGGAGTCTAAACTGCTTCAGAGGAGGTAGACTTTGTAGAGTTTGGAGCAGGTTCAGATTCTTTGGTTTGAGTCTGAACCGATTGATTTTGCAGAGAGTCTTGAAATTTGACATTCATCGATTCTTCCACAGTCTGAGTCTTCTTGTTGAATATTCTGTAGGCTTTGCTAGAGGTTGAATATCCAAGGAAGATTCATTCGTCTGATTTTTCTTCAAACTTACCAATTCGATCATTTGCATTTTTCAAGATAAAACATTTGCAACCAAATACATGAAAATAAGAAATAATTGGCTTTTTCATTTGAATAACTCACAGGGAGTTTTCTCTAGAATAGGCCTTAAGAATACCCTGTTAATAACATAACATGCTGTAGAAACTGCGTTAGCCCAAAAACGGGGAGAAGTACACTATCAGTGCCATAAGTTGTGTAGGGCGCTCACTTTGGTGCCAAAGGTTTTCGTCGGATCACTTAAGTGCCAAATCGGAGGAAAAACGATCACTTTGGTGCCACCGGCGAAAGATTCCGGCTACTGGCAAAAGATTCCGGCCAAAATGATTACGTGGCTTTTTTTTTTTTTTAAATCGACAAGGCCTTAAACGATGTCGTTTTCGGTCCTCCTTAAGGAAACGACGTCGTTTTGCCGTCCTACATCGATGGCCTCACAAAAACGACGACGTTTAACTCATTTGGGGATTTTTATTTATTTATTTGGGGATTGAAATTAGGGTTTCGTCGCTCGACCTCTGCTGTCGCTCGCTCAGCCACCATTGCTCGGCACTGCTCGGACGCCCTCGATGGCACACGAGGGAGCACCAGCCCTAGTCACCGGAGCCTAGGTACTGGAAGATGCAGGCTAGGCACTCGTCAGGGAGATTGGAGATGGAGAGGGAGACATCAATGAGGGCGCACTCGTCGGCGGCCTTCACGAGCACTGGCTAGATCACGGCCTTCGACTTGGCCGCCGAGTGGCTATCGTCAGGGTTAGGGTCGGGTCGGGGTTGGGGTTGGGGTTGGAGCTGCGGTCGCTGAGTGGCCATCGTCCGGGTTGGGGTCGGGGTCGGAGCCGCGGCCGCCGAGCGCGGGAGCCATCAAGATTTAGGGTTTGAATTGGGGGAGACACCAAATGGCGTCGTTTTGGTGTTAGGACGCTAAAACGACGTCGTTTGAAGGCCTAAGTCATCCAAGGAAACTTCGGCGAGCCACATTAGTATAAGAAATTAATAAAAAAAGGCCATGTCGGATTTCCAATAGATCAGATCAGCGTTGGCACCAAAGTGAGCGTTTTTCAAATTTTTTGGCACTTAAGTGATCTGACGAAAACTTTTGGTACCAAAGTGAGCGCCGTACACAACTTATGGCACCAAAGTGTACTTCTCCCCCAAAAACGAGAAGAAATATTACTTTCAATTAAAAGAGTTATTGTCATTTTTTGTAAATATCTATTCTTCCTTTCCACAACTCAATTTTGTTCAGGTGTATATAGAGAGGAGAACATATGCTGAAAACCAGGTTCATCACAAAATTTGGCAAAGTGTTGATTTTCAAACTTACCTCTATGGTTTGTTCGAATGCTTGAAAGAGCATAACCTTTCTCATTCTGCACTTTTTCAGCAAACTTTAAAAAATGAGAGAAGGTTTCAGATTTACTTGCTAGAAAGTAGACCTCAGTAAATCGTGAATAATCATCCACTATTAGTAGGCAAAATCTCTTTCCACCAATACTTTGAGTTCTAGTTTGTCCAAAGAGATCCATATATAGGAGCTGCAGCACACGATTAGTGAAAACTTGATTTATTGGTTTAAAAAAACTCCTAACTTGTTTTCCTAACACACATGGTGTGCATAAGTCAGATTTTTGGTATTTCAGGTTGGGTAGTCTACGAACAAGTTTCTTGGAAGAGATTTTGGCAATTTGCTTCATGTTGATATGGCCAAGCTTCCGATGCCAGAGATTCGCTTCATCTTGTACTGATATCAAGCATTACGATCTTTCTGGTTTTATATCCAAAAGATAAATATTCTCATGTCTACACTTAGTAAAAGATTGAGAGAGATCTTTACTAGTTCCTGAACATGTTCCTTCCTGAAAATTGATTTTGAATCCAGCGTCGCACGGTTGGCTTATGCTGAGTAGATTATAATTTAGCCCTTCCACCAAGGAGAAATTATTGATTGTTAGACTTCCAATTTTTACTGTTCCACATCCAACAATTATTCATTTGCTATTTTGACCAAAAGAGACTTTTCCTCAATCTATTTGAACAAACTTTATAAAACAACTTGAATATCCTGTCATGTGTCTTGAACAGCCATTATCCAAATACCATTTTTTTTTCTTTTTGGTAGTGACCTGTAATTAAAAAGAAACTCAAGCTTTCTTTGGTACCCACATTTTCTTGGGTCCAGTAGAGTTAGTGCAATATACAGTCTTTGCCCAATCCTTTTTAACAGGTCTCCAAACCATAGGACATTCTTTCTCAAAATGTTTAGAGCTGTAACACTTAGAACATTTTAGAGCACTTCGGCCAACAGGTCTTACAAAAAATTTTTGAAAATGATTTCTATAAAATGTTTTAGTTGGTCTTTGTTTGATTCTTTATTTTACCTTTGGAAAATCAATTAGAGGAATGGTTTCAAAAGTCATTCCTAAACCTAATTTGTTAAAGTAGGGTCTTTTATCGAAAGAATCTTTTCCAACTTCTCGATCCAATTGAAAACATTTTTGAAATATTTGAAATGTCATTTTTTAAACATGTATTTTCTTTTGAAAGAGAGTCTGCATTTTCTTTCAAAATAACAAAACTTTTGTCTAAATTTTCAAACTTTTCTTTCCAAGAGTTTTCCTATTGCTTTAGTGTAGAATTCTCCCTTTTTAGCTCAGAAATCCTTTTAAGAGAAGTTTTGAGGCTAAGACAAAGTTCATCAATATATTTTGAGACTTTAGTATGAATTTTTAAATTACTTACCTCAATTTCACTGTCTGAGTCTGAGTATGTATCTGTTTCAAAGTCTTCTAAGTCTGATTCTGATTTTGCCATTAAGCAAATATTGGCATAATCATCATCACTTTCTTTGCGTTTAGTATCACTCCATGTTTTTGCTTTGAGAGCCTTTCTGTATTTCTTAGTTCTTCCTTTCTTTTTCTTCAACAAAGGATAGTTGGGTCTAATGTGTCCATTTTTCTTGCATTCAAAGCAAATCACATCTTTATTGGATTAATCATCCTCAGTTGATTTGTTCTGAAACTTTTAAGTGCTTTGTGTTGTCCAATTGAATCTTCCCTTTTTGTTCAGTTTTCTGAACCTCGTTATCATAAGTGCTAGCTCTTCATCGTCTAAATCTTCTTCAGAGTTTGTAACATCATAATTATCGTTAGATTTTAAAGCAATAGACTTCTTACCTTTGGGATTTTCTTCATCATTGATTTACTCCACTTCATAGGACTGAAGTGTGCCAACCAGTTCATCTACGGAGAGCGGCATGATCCTTTGTGTTTCCCTTATTGAAGTCTTTACGTGATTCCAATCTTTGGAGAGTCCACGTAGCAATTTGTTAACTTTCATGGGTCCTGAGATTGGCTGTCCCTAATACTCTAGACCATTTACAATTTCAGTGAAGCAACTAAACATATCAGTGATAGATTCTCCTAGCTTCATCTTGAAGGCTTCATACTGTTCGAGTAGAATATTGATCATTATTTATTTCACTTGATCAGTTCCTTTATAGGTAATGTGCAGCCTATCCCATACTTCTTTGGCTGTTTCACAAGAAGATATTATATTATATTAAGTAGAAGATAACGCACAATATAAAGAGTAAATCGCTTTTGCATCAAGAGCTTGTCTCTTGGTTATCTCTTCTTGAGTCATATAGCTAGCTTCTGCAACTTCTTTTCCCCTCTCTGAAATTGATGTAACTTTAGGACTGATTCATTTTTCTACCACATCCCATTCCAGAGGGTTTTTCGATCTTAGGAATGCCTTCATCTTGTTTTTCC
The DNA here is from genome assembly GCA_014182565.1 of Eucalyptus marginata. NCBI lineage: Eukaryota > Viridiplantae > Streptophyta > Magnoliopsida > Myrtales > Myrtaceae > Eucalyptus > Eucalyptus marginata. The sequence continues at coordinate 2,433,375 of CM024591.1, read as the reverse complement.
ATATATTGTATTCCATTCCATCGAAGTAAGGCGGTCTGGTGTTGCTTTGGCCTTCAACCAGACTTGGAGCCAACATACTAGCTATAGATCTTTAACTCAGAAGTAAAAACACTTCAATTTAATGAGTACACAAGCTCTGATACCAATTGATAGGGCTAGTGCGAGCACCTAGAGGGGGGTGAATAGGTGATCAAAGAAGTTTTTCCGAATCTTAACAAAACAGATTAGCTTCTAAGAATAATAAACCGAAAGTGTGAAGAACTATAAATAGTCGTATAGAGATGCAATTTAAAATAAAGAGCTTAGGGATAGAGAATCAAAACACTAGGTTTATAGTGGTTCGGCTTAGACCAAGTCTACATCCACTCTCCCGCATTGACAGTCCACTGTCACGACCTCTCTTTTGCCGTTCGGGGGAAAAGAAAGAAGGTTTAGGGGTATTTGCCTAAAGAGGCGGAACAATGGCCTTAAATTAGACATGGGCTCTCCCAAGCCCATACCTAACACGATGTTGGATTTTGTATTCTTATTCTTAACAACCTATGTATTTCTAGGAGTCGCCACTAGCCTATTGGGGTCGGCTAGAAACCAATCAAGACGCGGGAGTGTTGTCTCGATTCCTACGCAACCGGAGATTTCTAGGAACGGGGACTTGTTTACGCTAGTGTTTCTATTAGCGCCCTTGCGGTACCACTAACTTGGAAGGTTGTTTATCTAAATGGCCACACAATCTTGATTACCAATTATAATCTTTATGAAACCGCTAAGCGTCCATGCAAAAGTTTTTGTAAGTTTGTTTTCCTTAACGTCTAAACTAATTCTAACATAATTTAGAAGAGAAATTTACACTCAAATTAATGAAAAGCGATGTGCAAGTAAACATCCAAAAATTTAAATAACTTGAAAATAAATGCGGAAAAGAAAGACCCGATACAAGTCGGGCAAATAATATTACATGGCCTTGTTATCACGCCCCGGGACAGGACTCCCGTCAGCAAAATAAGAATTTAAATATGCATGAAATTACTCTAGATGCATGCAATTACTCTAATTAATTTTAATCTACGGATAATAGATTATTTACAAAAATGGTTCTAAAATATCAAAATATCATTTAAATTAAGAAAATGACCTTTAAAATTAGGAAAATTTAATAGATGTCATTTCTATCATAACTTGATACCATCCATCATTTTTACAATTTTTTTGAAATTTTCATTTTTTTTTTAATTTTTATTAAAAAATAATTCCCTAAACCGATACATGCCAATTTTCACTAATATGGGACTGCCTAGTACATGAATATAACAAGAACCAAGTTCAAATCGACCCTTTCAAAATCGAAACTTGATTTGAATATTTCATCGAACACTTAGCTTGCATCAAAACACCTCAAAACGGCTTCTTCGGGCCATGTTCGTGGCCTTCAATCTCGACTCATAAGCAATCTCATGTGAAAGAAAAGTATCAATGATATACTATTACATGTAAAGAACCGGTTTAGCTAGAAATCACAACCTAGAACTCGCAAAAACCAAACTGAAAATGGCCTCCAATATGCGGGTTGGAGCCATTTTGCAGATCTGGTATGGAACCAAGTCAAACAGCCATGTCAAATGGCCAGATTGAAGCGCCAACAACCATCACATGCAACATCTATATGAAATATTACTCCACTTAGATGAAAATAGGTAACATGTAATTTAACATGCAACAAACATCACCAAAAAAAGATCAATTGGATGCATCAAAACGAATTCTCCAAGAAGCATACAAGCGTGATCTATACTGGCCAACCATATCTCAAAGTGGATTGGCTTGGTCTTTGGCTCATCTTATAGATGGTTTCATGGTTCACAAGGAGATTTAAAGACTAAACCGGGTTGTCCTATGCATTATTTGCACTCCCATATAACATTCATCCAAGTCACAACGACAAAAAAACCTATGTAAAGGGGGGTAACAAGTCAAGCATGTAGGCGTATTGGAGAGGCTTTAAACACCCAGAAAAATTTCCACCTCGAAAATCAGTCCCCCGGACTAGTTTTCCTCTTGATTTTCGTGATCAAAACATGTTCAAAATTAAACCAAAATACATCCTGGATACTTACCTTGCTTCCTAGTTTCCCTTTCAAGTGACTCTTGGCCAAGGAAACCAATAAATTGTCCTCTGGGAGCACGTGGAAGTTGGTTCCTTCAAACTGAAAGTGAGATCTGCAGAAGAAAAAATGACAATGAAGGTTTTCGTTGACTTCCAAAATTAGACTGCCAAACCTCCTTTGTTGGCCAAGTTAAAATCAACCCAAACTATATGTATACTAGTTTGGGTTGTAATGCATGGCTTTCCTCATTTGTCTCTCACGTTTCTAAAAAACACTCGCTTTTCCTCACTCGTGACCAACCGGGCTCAACACTTAGAAAAATTTTCGGAATTTCTTGGCCCGCTAGGAGGGTGGTTTTCGGGGGGCTTTAGGAGACCTTCCCGAACTCCATTTGGGACGTGCGACCTATGGATGGAAATCTCTTTGAGCGAAGTTTCACTCTCTAGTTGAAGGTTTTGGCTAATTTTAGTCGCAGGTGTGTGAAAATTTCATTTTTCTCTCTGAAGGTCGGTTTGGAATTTTTGGGTTTGGCTTTTTCAGAGTTGCTTCTTAGACTGTTTTTTGGGTACGACTATGAGCTCCCTGTCGTGTTTCTTGTCTTCTCCCTCTTATCCCTCAAACGAACCTGCTTCATAGATCTTATCCACTGCATTAGGTAATCACTTGATCGGCTTTTTGCCCTCCCGCCAAGCCCACCAACTAAGCGCTTACCCATTTTCTGACTTAGCCAAAATTTTGAAACTTCGCAAAATGTTGAGTGTGCGGATTTTGCTGCGACTTTCCCGTGCATTCAACAGCTTATCCCTAGCCTATTTTTTTCCACTTTCACTACTCATTACAATCTTCCATCACGTGCAAAGATCAGGCTAGTTAAGCAGCTGAGTAGGATATGGTGGGGCTACCAAGTTGCTTACTCAGCAACTCCGAATTGAGACCAACTCGTGGACTAAGTTTTGGTTGCTGATTTGAGTGCTTTAATCCATCAATTTTGCTGCGATATTTTATCAATTAGCAAATGCATGTATAGTGGTTTAAGATGTCGACCAGATTTCGCAATTTGGCCCACCCAATTTTGCAAGAAAGTCCCTCAAAGTTGGGCATTTTCTTATTCGAAAATACCAAATTCAATACAAATTTGGTCTTTTTGGCTCGATTTGATTGATTCGACTTGGCCCAAATTCAATTTTAACTTAATTGGTGACCAAGATGATTATTTACGGGCTCGGGCCCAAATTTTGCAAAATTTGCGAATTGGTCCCTCAACTTTTGGAAATTGCATTTTGGCCCCAACTTGCCATTTTGAATTCCAATCTAACCTCCTGGGCTTGGCTAGTCACATTTAGATCATTGACCCCAACTTTTTTTCTTTTTTCTTTTTTTTAATCTTTTTTTTAAAATATATTTTCACTTGCTTTTTACCAACCCCGAGATGACAAAGGGTGGCTAATGGACAAATATTCGAGTGGACCCGTTATCAATTAAGACCCGAGCTACCATCATATCACAACACTTGGCCGATATGAGTAAGGCCTTGTTATGATCGTGTCCCTCCTCTGGAAGATCCTCGTTTGAAAACGAGATTTGGTCCTTCAAGAGAATGGACCCAATGAACTCCTCCAGCTGCCTATCCCCAATGGTCTCCGGTACAAGTATCTCATTTAAAACCTTCAATAGTGCATTTTTGTGTTTCTCGGAGGTCTTGAACAACTCCAAGAGCGAAATTTGGGCGGGCATCTTCCTTAGCTGTTCTACTACGTCAAACTCACTAGATTTGATCATTGCCAAAAATTGCTTCGCTTCCTCATCAGTGATAGCTTTCTTTTCCATAGCTTCTGCGGGTGCATAACAGTGACTTGATCGGGTAACAGCATCGACTTCATTTGTCCCATAATCCCATAGGACTGCCTTAGGATCAAAACTAGCGACGGGGCTTTTTGAGATCTCATCTTGATCGTATGACGGCAACTCAATTACCATCCGTTTGGGCTCATCCTCTCCCAACTCTATGTTCGCGAACTCCTCGGCTACAAAATCAATAACCATGTGTTTAAGCTCGTACTCATTAGAGTCCTATTGCTCTTCATCAACAGATAAATAGATGATTACCGGTGTCATCATGGCGACAGTTTCTTCCTTGAGCTCGGCTAAGTCGTCCATGCCTCCCCACCCATCAGGGATGGTTGGCCTAGTGTATCTACCACTTTGCCATTTTCTAGGGACATCTTTAAAAATTCACGATCTCCGCAAACTCTTTTAGCTTTTAGCTCGGATTCGACATCTAAGGTTTCTTCTTCATTTATGATTAACGGTTCAGTTTCCTTGGCTACGTTGACATCATTCGGTATTTCGACAGAGCTTACCTCCTTGACTGGCATCTCCACGACCGTCCCAAATTCACAACAAGAATTCTTGGGAGAGAAATCAATTACAACTGTCATCGTCTCATTTGCTTGGCCTCCTCCTCCATTTTGGATATGGCCATGTTGATCATCTTGGTGACACGCTCTAATTTCTTCTCAGCTGGGACACCTTCATCACTTCTTTTGTAATAGCCACTTAAAATCAAATCTTCATACAGTTTGTGGACATCAACCCTAACCATTTGCACGTTCCTATCCTCTCCTTCAGCAATCATATTAACATCCCGGACATGAATGGGTAAAGGGTTTTGCTTGAGGTTAGGCTGCGTCTCCTTAAATGACAATATATCTTCGTCCAATAGGCTCTGGGCCTTGTTCTGGAGTGTTATGCAATTATCCACATCATGGCCTTTCTCGCCCATATGGTACTCACAAGACTTTGTAAGGTCGAACCCCGGGAATTTAGGAGGGTTGTCACAAGGAATCTCCTTAGCTACCAACCCTTTCTGCAGCAACATGGGTAACAGTTTGGACAAGGGCCTAGGCAAAGGTGTGAATTGCCTTGGCGTCCACTTCCTGGGCTCATAATTCTGGTATCTCCCTCGTGATGCAGAAGGATTTTAAGGATTCGAAAATTGTTTTGATTCAGCTGGGGCTTGCACGTAAGCTACTTCCACTTCTTTCTCCTTCTTACTAGTAAATTTCTTGTTTGTGCCTTCGGTTATCCGACCTTCATACATGGCTTCTTCAATTCTCTCTCCAATGGCAACCAAACGGGTAAAGTTTCCACAGTCAGAGCTAATCATTTTGTTGTAAAAGTCTGGAGGAAGGGTTTTAAGGAACAACTCCACCATTTCCATGTCATCCAGTGGTGGTCGAACTTGAGCAGCCAAGGCGCGCCACCTTTGCACGAACGACTTGAAGGACTCATTTCTCCTTTTCTCCGTGCGCATTAACACTTTGCGCATCGGGGCAATCTCAGTATTATATTTATATTGTAGCACAAATGCCTCCGCCAATTCCTCCCATTTTTCCATCTTTTCTGGTTCTAGCAGGATGTACCATTGCAAGGCCGGGCCGGATAAACTCTCCTAAAAAGTTTGAATCAATAATGGGGTGTTCTACACATAGCGCCCCATCCTGTTCAAATAGTACTTCAGATGGACTTTTGGATCGCCGGTACCATCATACTTAGCGAAATCGAGGACTTTAAACTTCTCAGGAAAGTCCATTTTGGCATATCGAGACAGATCCTCAATCATGTTAGTTTCGTATCCCTGTATGGCTTTAAGCTTCTCCTCAAGCTTAGCAAATCTTTTGTTGTTCTCCTCCTCCATTTGAGCTGAGATGGCTTCCGAGATGGGGTCCAGTTCCACCACTACGGGTGTTTGATGGGGAATCTCTTCAGCAACGTTCTCCCTAACGTTGGCATTGCTAGCCTCAGGAGTAGGCACGAGCGTGTCTCTATTGGGGGCTGTAGCCACTAGACTAGCTCAAATCTCGTTCGCGAATTGGGTAAATTGGGTTGCCAAGTCGGTGATTCTATTATCCAAGGCGTTAAAACGGGTGTTTTGTTCTTCTGTATTCATCCTTGCAGCTACAGAACGGGTCTTGATGGGCGATCATCTTAAAGCCGTGTTGTCAGTACCTTGTTTAGTACAAAAGAACAAACAAATCAGCATACAAAAGACGAGAAAGAAGATGAAATACAATAAAATAAAAAACTTAAAACCCTTCAATTTTATATTTTCTTATAACAAAATAGAAATAAGAAACCCCTTGCATAAGCCGAATCTCACATAAGTGGCTTCTTATCAATATTTTGTCATAGGAAGTTATACAATTAAAGGGGTAACACGTGATGATTGATCAAAATGCCCATCTCATATTCCATTAGAATCAAAGTAATTATAAGAGAGGGAAAAACATCACTAATTACATCAAAAATTGTGAAGGAAAATCCCTATACATCCGCTAAAGTAAAGGAACTCCTAAACATTGCTACTAATATTTCATATAAGGAAAACCTTATACAACTTTTCTAAAAACACAACTCTAATGGAATATGGCTAATCCTTTAGTTTTCCCCTCAAAGAAACTTGCGGATGCATTTGTTTGTTTCGTTCAAACGCTCCACCTTAGCTAAGGCTTCATCCCTTTCCCTTATAATCCGCCCCATTTGGATTTCCTTTGGAGTTGGTTTCGTAGGAAGCTTTGGAATGATGATAGCAACATCAGGTTCAATACAGCGATAAATATATCCTCTTGATGCGTGGTGCTCCCTCATTTCTCCTTTCAACTCAGTAACCCACTCAATATCCCTTGGTGGGCAATGATGTAGGATGTTGACGATGTTTTCCACTTCCTTTTTCATGTCTTCGATTTGGTTCCCCTTGACAACCTTATCGCGAAAGTCAAAATGAAACAACCCTAACTTTAGAGGAGGAGGGATTTCTTGAAGTGCTCAATATTTACGAACTACTCTTAAAGGGTAATAAGACGTAGATCCTGTCAAACCTAAGAGCGGAATCGGGTCATCGTGACTGCTCATAAGTCATGCTTTAGGGAAACGAATCCAAGGGGCTTGCCACAAAATTTGGTTTGGGGTGATATTTTCAAAAAGTTCTACCCAACCATGGAATGTCCAAGCATGGAGGAATTTTTCTATATCCTTAAGCTTGGTGAGAGGGTTTGTATCTTTATCGATGTTGGTAATAGCCAAATTCCCTCCAAATACTTTTAAGTGAGAGAGAATCCAAACTTGAAGGATGCCTATAGGTGCTGTAAGGATCGAACCTTTGTCCTTTTTGAAACGGTTGAGAGAGAGGAACATTTCGGCAAGAAGCATATGTGTAAATCCCCTAAGGTGAAGGACTCTATAGACAACATGAGCAAGGCTAGGATCCATTATCTTTTGGGTGAATGGGAAAAGAACGAATCTGAAGAATGCTAAAAGGAAAATTTTAGCATTTTGAGGATTGGGGCTTGGGAGAAGACTACGGAATCTTTGTTCAATGAAAGACAAAGGGAGGCCTTTTGAATTCCTATTAAGAAGTTATTTAATTTCAAGAGGAGGAACTCCTAGGAGTTGACTCAATAGCGGAATAGGATCTACTCCTAAAGGAGGGTCGACAAGACCGAATGCGGGGACATTGCCAATAATGATTTCTAACTCCTCTAAAGTTGGGGTCAATTCATGATGACCAAACACGAACGTTGAAGTCTTGGGGTTCCAAAAAATGAGCCATGGCCTTCACCAATGGCACGTGGGACTCTCAGTATAAGAGAAAAATAAGATAGCCAAGTTTCTTCTCTACAAAAGTCTTATTGCTCGCATCAAGTGCATCCCACATGTCTAACAACGCCTTCTTTGGGATTGGGATGATATGAAGCTCAGGGAAACCCATAGTATCTAAACCTAAATAGGCATTTTGATCAATCACCATATGTCACAAAACAAGCTAAACTTAATGATAAAACATTATATCCACAAAAAGCATTATTTACATCAGGGAATAAAATACCAGTACCTTCGATAGAGAGAGAGAAAAACATAAAATGCGGCAACCAGAAAGACACATTGCATGTTGACTCGTGAGGCTCACTAAGAGGTATGATTCTAAAGGCAAAAGTCTCCCATTTCAATTAGATCAAAAGAGTTTTCCCCACTCCGCACTTACGTCGGACAGTTCTCTTGATCATTAATCAAAATGAGCGGGACAAAAAGTGGATAACCATGGGTCATTCCCCGCACGGATTCTATCTTTTGCCACCTCCTATGGGCTTCCTAGTGTGATTGGGGTTTTAGATCGCGGGTTATGTGTGTAAACGTGTAGTGCTAAGGTAAGTATAAAGGCACACACAACAATTGATATCCAAACAACACTTCAATTTCATCCATATTGACATATATTCATACACCTTCATACAAAAGAAATGGGTTAACATACACTCCACCCCTTATTACTCCAAACCTACAAAAACAATTAACATGTTGTTAGTGGACTAACCTTGTCTTCCACATGGCTTTGACACGCGCTATCAAATGAAGACCATGTTAGTGAACAACCAACCAAATTATTACGACCTAAGTCCTCTAAGGTTTGTAACCAAGTCCCCAGTGGAGTCGCCAAGCTGTCACGACCTCTCTTTTGCCGTTCGAGGGAAAAAAAAGAAGGTTTAGGGGTATTTGCCTAAAGAGGTGGACCAATGACCCTAAATTACAGACGGGCTCTCCCAAGCCCATACCTCGCGCGATGTTGGATTTTGTATTCTTATTCTTAACAACCCATGTATTTCTAGGAGTCGCCATTAGCCTATTGGGGTCGGCTAGAAACCAATCAAGACGCGGGAGTGTTGTCTCGATTCCTGCACAACCAGAGATTTCTTAGAACGGGGACTTGTTTACGCCAATGTTTCTATTAGCACCCTTGTGGTACCAGTAACTTGGAAGGTTGTTTATCTAAATGGCCACACAATCTTCATTACCAATTATAATCTTTATGAAACCGCTAAGCATCCATGCAAAAGTTTTTGTAAGTTTGTTTTCCTTAATGTCTAAACTAATCCTAACATAATTTAGAAGAGAAATTTACACTCACATTAATGAAAAGCAGTGCACAAGTAAACATCCAAAAAATTGAACTAACTTGAAAATAAATGCGGAAAAGAAAGACCCGATACAAGTCGGACAAATAATATTACATGGCCTTGTTATCACGCCCCGAGACAGGACCCCCGTGAGCAAAATGAGAATTTAAATATGCATGAAATTACTCTAGATGCATGCAATTACTCTAATTAATTTTAATCTATGCATAATAGATTATTTACAAAAATGGTTCTAAACTACCAAAATATCATTTAAATTAAGAAAATGACCTTTTAAAATTAGGAAAATTTCATAGATGTCATTTCTATCATAACTTGATACCATCCATCATTTTTACAATTTTTTGAAATTTTCATTTTTTTAACTTTTATTAAAAAATAATTCCCTCAACCGATCCATGCCAATTTACACTAATATGGGACTGCCTAGTACATGAATATAACAAGAACCAAGCTCAAATCGACCATTTCAAAATTGAAACTTGATTTGAACATTTCATCGAACACTTAGCTTGCATCAAAACACCTCAAAACGGCTTCTTCGGGCCATGTTCGTGGCCTTCAATCTCGACCCATAAGCAATCTCATGTTAAAGAAAAGTATCAAGGATATACTATTACATGTAAAGAACCGTTTTAGCTAGAAATCACAGCCTAGAACTCGCAAGAACCAAACTGAAAACGGCCTCCAATATGCGGGTTGGAGCCATTTTGCAAATCTGGTATGGAACCAAGTCAAACAACCATGTCAAATGCCCAAATTGAAGCGCGGACAACCATCACATGCAACATCTATATGAAATATTACTCCACTCGGATGAAAATAGGTAACATGTAATTTTACATGCAACAAACATCACCGAAAAAGATCAACCGAACGCATCAAAACAAACTCTCCAAGAAGCATACATGCATGATCTATGCTGGCCAACCATGTCTCAAAGTGGATTGGCTTGGTCTTTGGCTCATCTTATAGATGGTTTCATGGTTCACAAGGAGATTTAAAGACTAAACCGGGTTGTCGTATGCATTATTTGCACTCCCATATAACATTCAACCAAGTCACAACGACAAAAAAACGTATGCGAAGGGGGGTAACAAGTCAAGCATGTAGGGGTATTGGAGAGGCTTTAAACACTTAGAAAAATTTCCACCTCAAAAATCAGTCCCCCGGACTAGTTTTCCTATTGATTTTCTTGATCAAAACATGTTCAAAATTAAACCAAAATACATCTAGGATTCTTACCTTGCTTCCTAGTTTCCCTTTCAAGTGACTCTTGGCCAAGGAAACTAAGAAATTGTCCTCTAGGAGGATGTGGAAGTTGGTTCCTTCAAACTGAAAGTGAGGTCTGCAGAAGAAAAAGTGACAACAAAGATTTTCGTTGACTTCCAAAATTAGACTTCCAAACCTCCTTTGTTGGAATTTCTTGGCCCGCCAGGAGGGTGGTTTTCAGGGGGCTTTAGGAGACCTTCCCGAACTCCATTTGGGACGTGCGACCTATGGATGGAAATCTTTTTTTAGCGAAGTTTCACTCTCTAATTGAAGGTTTTGTCTAATTTTGGCTGCAGGTGTGTGAAAATTTCGTTTTTCTCTCTCAAGGTCAGTTTGGAATTTCTGGGTTTAGCTTTTTTGGAGTTGCTTCTGAGGGTGTTTTATGGGTACGATTGTGAGCTCCCTGTCATCTTTCTTGTCTTCTCCCTCTTATCCCTCAAACAAGCCTGCTTCATAGATCTTATCCACTACATTAGGTAATCACTTGATCGGCTTTTTGCCCTCCTGCCAAGCCCACCAACTGAGCAATCTACCCATTTTCTGACTTAGCCAAAATTTTGAAATTTTGCTGCTGTTCAGTGTGCGGATTTTGCCGCGACTTTCCCATGCATTCAGCAGCTTATCCCTAGCCGATTTTTTTCCACTTTCACTACTCATTACAGTCTTCCATCACGTGCAAAGATTAGGCAGGTGAGGCAGCTGAGGAGGATATGGTGGGGCTACCAAATTACTTACTCAGCAACTCCGAATTGAGACCAACTCTTGGATTAAGTTTTGGTTGCTGATTTGAGTGCTTTAATCCATCAATCTTGCTACGATTTTTGATCAATTAGCGAGTGCATGTATAGTAGTTTAAGAGCTTGACTAGATTTCGCAATTTGGCCCACTCAATTTTGCAAGAAAGTCCCTCAAAGTTGGCCATTTTCTTATCCGAAAATGCCCAATTCAATACATATTTGGTCTTTTTGGCTCGATTTAATCGATTCGACTTAGCCCAAATTCAATTTTAACTTAATTGGTGACCAAGAGGATGATTTACGGGCTCGGGCGCAAATTTTGCAAAATTTGCGAATTGGTCCCTCAACTTTTGGAAATTGCATTTTGGCCCCAACTTGCCATTTTGAATTCTAATCTAACCTCCTGGGCTTGGCCAGTCACATTTAGATCATTGGCCCCAAATTTTTTTTTCTTTTCTTTTTAAAATATTTTTTATATATATTTTCAATTGTTTTTAAAGTAAAAACATCTTCCATTTAAAACACTATATTAAATGCCTAGAAAATCTATATGCAAGAATTTAAATTGAAATATTTTTGTGGAAAAAAAAGTTCCCATTTTTTGGAAATGATTTTTAGGCAAAGATTTAGGTGTCAACACCCACTAGATGGATTCCACTAAGAACCAAAAGAGATTTTACAGTCTCATGTCCTTAATTCCACAGTGTAGAGACTCTGCTACACTTCCTCAAGGTCTCACAAGTATCTAATCTCTCTTTTGAGTTCAAATTGAGTTCAACAAATGAAACAACAAATAACAAAAAGCTTCAGACTTTGAAATTTTTCTATCACGCACACACTAGAACAACTTGAGCGTCTTCCTTATATACTCCTCCATGCCTTTATAACCGTTGGGACCTTCCAAAGGAGTTCTTCCAATCAACCCTTTGGATAAAATCAATTAGAGAGATCTCGAGTTATCTAAGGAATGTGATGATAGCCCACCAATTCTGCTCGCCCATACAATCAGGATCTAGGTTTCCATAAATAGAATCTTCCAAGTATACTTCGCCAATCAACGAATCTAAATTACTCGAATTAATATCAATACGAATAATGGATCTTGAGATGCCATCTCTAGCCGTGAGATATTCTTCAACCGCACGAATCAAATCCTTAAAGATATACTCGTCTTATTCAACGGATAATACTTTTCTTCGTCGGTCTGGAAACTATCAATGAAGGCAGACTTTAAATCTTGAGTCTGGAGGTCTTCAGACTTGACGATAGAGTCTGCAAGTCTTCAGACTAAATTGATGGAAACGTTTTGTCAAATTCAAAGAAAATAGGGAAGTTTTCTCCAACAGTTTTGGGTGTGGCTAGCCAGGTCACCTAGCCATGAATTATCCCAGAAGACAGGGAAGACCTCAACAGTTGCCGCCGCCACCGCCACCATTGGGTCAGATTAGAGGATACGCGCCACAAAATGAACCATAAGGACAGCTTAGACCCCCAGTTCATGGAACGATGTATGCCATCACTCAAGGTTAGGCAGAGGCTACGCCTGACGTGATTACAGGTATGGTTTCGTTGAACGACCATCCTGCTTATACTTTGTTCGACCTAGGAGCAACTCATTCCTTTATTGCCGAGCAATATGTTAAGCTGATAGGATTAAATCATATTTTATTGGAGTTAGTGGTTAGTATATCTACACTATTGAATGATAAGGTGTTAGCTACTTTAGCAAGTTAGCGATTGGTGAGCGAGAGGAGAAAATAGACTTGTTAGTTCTAGCCATCTATGACTTTGATTTGATAATTGGCATGGACTAGCTCACCAAGCGACGAGCTAAGATGGACTGCTATCACAAAGCGATTCAATTTAACCCGCTAGAGGGTGAGAGCTTTGAGTTTGTCGAGAATCGAGGAGGACCCTCGATTACTTTGATCTCATCGCTTGAGGCAACCTGTTTATTAGACGAGGGTTGTCAAGGTTACCTGGCAACTATCGTAGATACGAGAGTTGAGGAACTGAAGATGGAAGACATTGCCGTGGTACAAGAATTTCCAGATGTTTTCACGAAGGAATTGCCAGGGTTACCGCCAGAGAGAGAGATCGAGTTCGTGATTGAACTAGCACCCAGGACAGAGCCAATCTCTAAGGCTCCTTACCAGATGATGTTATTTGAGTTGAAGGAACTGAAGGTGCAGATGCAAGAGTTGTTGGATAAGGGATTCATACATCCCGGTGCATCACCTTGGGGAGCACCAGTTCTGTTCGTAAAAAAGAAAGATGGTTCGTTGCGCCTGTGCATCGACTATCGTTAACTCAATCAGGTGATGATCAAGAACAAGTCTCCACTTCTGAGGATCGATGACTTGTTTGATTAGTTGCAAGGAGCGTCGATATTTTTGAAAATCGACTTAAGGATAGGATATCATCAGCTGAGGATCAGGAAGGAGGACATTCCAAAGTCAGCATTTCATACTCGTTATGGTCATTATGAGTTTACTGTAATGTCGTTCGGGTTGACGAATTCTTGAGCTACCTTCATGGATCTGATGAACCGAGTGTTCAAGGAATATCTAGATTAGTTTGTGATCATGTTCATCGATGATATAAAGTGTATTTAAGAAGTGATGAAGAGCATGAGAGTCATCTAAGATTAGTACTGCAGACTCTGAGAGTCCATCAGTTGTATGCCAAGTTTAGCAAGTGCGAGTTTTGGTTAACTCGTGTTACTTTCTTAGGTCGTGTGATTTTAGGCGAAGGAATCTCCGTGGACTCGAGCAAGATTGAAGTAGTGATCAACTGGCCAAGACCGACTACCGTGATAAAGATCATAAGTTTTTTGGATTTGGCAGGTTATTACAAAAGATTCATGGAAGGGTTCTCATTATTAACGGCGCCTTTGACAAGATTCCTGAAGAAAGAAAAATTTGTCTGGACAGACAAGTGCAAGCATAGTTTCCAAGAGTTTAAGCAAATGCTGACTACCGCACCTATGCTGACCATTCCATCTGGTCCTGGATGAAACGAGATCTATAGTAATGCATCGTTCAGAGGATTGGGTTGCGTGTTTATACAACGTGGCAATGTTGTTGCATACGCCTCCCGTAAGTTAAGGCTTCATGAATAGAATTACCTGACGCATGACTTAGAACTCGCAGCAATTATTTTCGCCCTGAAAATTTGGAGACACTATTTATGTGGAGAAATGTTCCAGATCTTCATGGACCATCAAAGTCTCAGATATCTATTCTCTCATAAGGAGTTGAATATGAGATAGCACCGTTGGATGGAATTGCTGAAGGACTACGATTGTGATATCTTATATCACCCTGGAAAGACGAATAAAGTCACCGATGCTTTGAGTTGAAAGTCTTTAGTCGCTCATATGTTGGTTAAGGAGTGGAATCTAATCGAGAGAGCTCGAGATTCCGTATTCAAATTTGAGGTAGGTCACCTTTCAAATCTTATGGCCACCCTCAGAATTGAACTGGATATCTAGATTAGAATCAAACTACTTCAGTCGACGGACCTAGATGTTCAAAAGATTCTACAAGAGGACATCGAGAAAAGAAAAGCTGACTTTCAAATTTCTGATGAGGGAACACTGAGGTTCTGAAGACGTTTGGTTGTACTTTGACAATGTGGAGATTAGAGAGGATATCTTATCAAAAGTGCATCATAGTAGTTACAACATTCATCCTGGAAGTATCAAGATGTATCAAAATCTGCGTCAACACTATTGGTGATCAGGTATGAAGGCGGACATAGCCAAGCATGTCGCCAAATGTTTGACGTGTCAGCATGTCAAAGCTCAACATTGCAAACTAGGAGGACTTCCACAACCTCTCGAGATCCTAGAGTGGAAATGGGAGCACATCGTGATGGATTTCGTGATCGGCCTACTGAGGAGTCAGAGATGTAATGATTCCATTTAGGTAGTGGTCAACAGACTGACAAAGTCGGTTCACTTCATAGCAGTACGGAAAGACCTCAGCTTGGATAGACACGCAGAGTTGTAGGTGCGTCAGGTAGTTCGTCTGCATAGAGTGTCGGTGATGATAATTTCAAATTGAGACCCGAGGTTTACAATTGCATTTTGAAAAAGTTTGCAGGCTGCCTTAGGAATCGAGCTATAGTACAGTACGACATATCATTCGCAGACGGATGGTCAGTCTGAGAGGACAATTCAAACCCTCGAGGACATGCTGCGAGCTTATGTGCTAGATTTTAAGGGAAGTTGGGAAGAACAGCTTCATCTGGTGGAATTTGCCTACAATAACAGTTATCAGCCAAGCATTCAGATGGCTCATTTCGAAGTATTGTATGGTAGAGTGTGTAGAACACTTGTGTGTTGGGATGAAGTTAAGGAAAGAAAGATCACATGCCTAGAGTTGGTTCAGCAGTCAGTGGATGCCGTTGCAGTTATTAGAGGCAAACTAAAGACCGCTTAGAGCCGACATAAAAGTTACGTAGATAAGCGCTGGAGTCCATTGGAATTCCAAGTTGGTGATCACGTTTTTTCTAAAGGTGTCACCGATGAAGGGAACTTCGTGCTTTGGTAAGAAAGGGAAACTGAGTCCGAGGTATGTAGGCCCATTTGAGATTCTAGAGAGAATCGGGATCCTAGCGTATCATCTTGCGTTGCCGTTGAGACTGGCGCAAGTACACGACGTCTTTCACATGTCGATGTTGAGGAAGTATGAGCTCGAGCCAATCCACGTGCTTAATTTTGAAGAATTAGACATGGATGACAAAGTGTCATATGTTGAAAGCCCGATTCAGGTCGTGGTCAGAAAAGAGTAAGTTCTGCGTACAAAGACCATCCCGTTGGTCAAAGTGGTCTGGCAACACCATGGCACTGAAGGAGCAACCTGGGAGAGTGAAGAGTCGATGAGACAGTTATACCCCCACCTTTTTGCTTAAGTATTGTAATTATTTAAATTGCAAGGACGAAATTTTTATAAAAAGGGAAGAGTTGTGACATCCCAAACTTTCAATTATGTTTTTCATTGAATAAATCGGGTCTTTTATCAACACGCCTATAGTGCTATTCTCACTCGAGAGATAACTAGACTATCTGGGGAAGTCAATAATGAATTTTAATGCATTAGACTTGAGAATAAGACTAGGAATCGGCTACTCGACCGTGCTCATCTGCTGAGGTCATTACGGCACAGTTAAAAATCGATAAGGGATTAGAAATAGGTCAGTTCGACTCAGATTTGTGCTAAACGTGGGTGATTATGCTAAATTACAAAATTCATGTCGACCAGCACTAGGCTGATTTTTCTATTATTTTGGTACCCTGTGTTCGTATTTGAAACCTCGAGATTTTCACGACCACCGAGAGTCGTCAATGTGTCGAATGGGTTCATTGTAACTCGAAGAATATCGACCACGGAACATTTGCACTAAAAATTTCTAAAAGTTACCCAATAGCCTAGGTCACACTAAAATCGCCCCAATTGAAATTAATTGCGAATTTGAATCCGATTTTAGAAATTGAAATATCTGTCATGTCATAAATCATTTTAGGAACGTTGACTTAACCTCCGAAGATTTTTCTGTGAACCAACAATTTTTGGGAAAAAGTCGAGGTAGGGTCGTTTTTGTCCAGAAAATGTCGAGGACCGTTTTTTATCGTGCGATTTGGGAAGCAAGTAGGATCAATTGGTGAGAAAAAATACAAATTTGATCGTTGACTCAATAATGAAATTTATTGGAGCCGAATTGAATTGATTTGAGATGGATTGAAGTCCAAATTGAGCCAACTCCTTTGCAAATTCGTATGCCCCTATGGACCCAACCTTTTGGACCACCTCAAGCTTCTAGAAGAGGGCATTTGGGTTTGAAAAGATTGCTATGGACACCATATGTGGAGGGGGGGACCGATCAAGGGAACACAAGCGATAGGAAGAGACCATGGTAGGCCCCCTCCAATGCCAACTTGTCTATTTAGCACTTCTTCCTCTATCCCCACCTTCGACTAGCTCCTTCATTGTACCTTGAGAGCTTCGAAACCTATAGAGAAGAATCAACAACCTAGAAAACCTTCCAGCCCCTCATCTTCCCCTGTCGGACCGCTGTCGCATGCCACTATCGTAGTCGCTCGTCGCCCTGCATGCACAGCTGCTCGCGTGCGTCTCCGCCACCCCTGGCCTTCGCCTCAGCTCCAATAGCGTCCCCGAGCTTCCCTCGTGGCCGCCAGAGCCCGTCCAGCTTGCCACCACCACCGTGAAGCCCCACCGGTGCCCGCTTGAGCCGCTGCAGCCCTCGCTTGCCATTTCCAACGCAATAGTCCTCCCGATCCAGCTCCTTGCTCAGTGACTGAAGTTGTGGGACTCGCAACCGTTGTTTAGGTCCGTTTTGGTGCCTTCCGGACCCCGTTTGCTGAGCCTGCTTTGGGGTTTCTTGCTCCTCGCCTTGTCCCCGTCGATTTGATCCGAGCGAATTAATAAACAAGTGAGTTTAACTCACTAATCCTCACTTAGTAAATTAATGACGTTTAATGGTTGATTAGTTTAAGTTAAGCTTGTATTATGTGGATAGTTAGAGTAGATTATCAAATTAGTCAATTATCAATGCATGTTAGGTGGTTAGTTTAGTGTAATTATGGCCTAGACAAGCTCTAGTATTTATCTAGAGTGCTTCAGAAATTTTTCGGGCTCGTCTCAGCTTTCAATTAGGCTTTACGGCTTAAGTTGTTTTTTTTTTTGGCATTTATTAATTAATTTCCGTAATTGTTTAATTAATTAATTATTTCCCAAAAATTAAACCGGGATAGTCAATGACCAGAATTTTATGTTGATTATAGTGGTGTGATTTGTTTATTTAATTGAATTCTAAATTGTATTGATTGTGAGTGAATTGTGATTTTAGGAATTTGTTCCTAAGTTTATTTAATTACAGTATTTAATTAGAAAATCACCAGGCGTCTGTTTATAATGCCAAAAATGTTTTTATGAATTATATAAATGGTGGGAATTTTGAAAGTCAAAATATTATATTTTTGGTTGAGGCCGACCGTGTACCCACGCACGATTATTTTTATCGGGTACCCTTAATATGAGGGAATTAGGCCAAGATACTTTGTTAATTAATGGATTCAAGAGGGGAATGCCACGTCCTTGGCCATAGGTAATTAATCATGTGATGGTTTGTAGTCGTAATAAGACGGCTATTGAAGGTTGTTGGGCATGAGGTTATGAGTTAGATCAAGTCAACCGTCGAAGTATGGCCGTGCCCATTGGGCCGTAATCTACCACCGAACTTAGAATCGGTTGTGCCCATTGGGCTGTAATTTACCACCAAGCTTGGAATTGGTTGTGCCCACTAGGCTGTAATCTACCGCCAAAGATTTAGTAGGCTATGCTCGCTGAGCCGTAATTCAGTGTCGGAGATGAGTGCTTGAAATCACAGTGTGATGGTCCTATTGTCTTGGAATCGACTAGGTCGATTGATCGATGATTTGATCTGAATTTTTGATTTGATGTGATGATATGATTGAATAATTATTCGAATGATATTGACTGACAAGAAGGAACTCAGACCAAGATAAGTCCTCTGACTCGTGGTTGTGATTAGGCAGGCCTTAGGACATATTTTCTTCCTAGTCGGGCTTTGGGGGTTGAACTTGCTGAGACGTCATCTCACCCCATAGTGGGATAACATTTTCAGGTCCTTAGATGGCAGTTGAGAAGGACTTGAAGCCCTATATTTTTTATGAGGAGGAAATTGAAGAATCAACGAACATGTCTAACTAATGAGTCATAGGACAATTCCCTTTTCGTTGAGCCAGTCTTTTGTAAACAGCCTAGTACTGTGTATATACCCGAAGTGTTTATAAAAGGCTTGTTATGATTTTCAGTTTTCAAAATTGTGGCGCTACTTTCCTATTCCATTGTATTGTTGTCTGGGGATTATATTAGGCTTCCTCATGCATATAAAAATGAATGGGTCGGCGATGCATCCTGGGGCATCATTATTTAATCGACCGCAGAGGGATGGTCACGCGCTTGGAGGATCGGGGCATGACACTTCAATCACGACCTATGGACATATGTATGCAAAGATTATTTCATGTAACACTCACATAACCATCCATGGCATTCAACTATGAAGATCAAGCATAAATAATGACAGTAAACAATCCACAACAACAATCACGGCAAGCCTAAGCCTAAATGAAGCATTCCACAACTTATGCCGAACCCAAGCAACCTCAACTATCACATACTTCCTCACTCAATCTCGAACCATATGTCTCAAGTATATCATGAGGAAACTATACAAAATTAATTGCATGATGTTCCTCAATCTACGAGCGTCCTACGACACTAGATGTGGTCCTAAATTTGAGTCGCATAATGTAACGGCCCAATCGACGTTCAAGAAATTTATTTACTAACAACCAATACAAGACAAGGGCAGCTAGTGGAGGCTAGAGGAAAACAAACGAATGGCAACAACTTACAAATGGCGACAACTAGCAATGGATGGGTGACAGACATCCAGGCGAGCGACGAATAGTGGAAGTGTAGTGGCGGGTGGTTGGTAGGTGATGACGGTGGCATGTAGTGGCGATGAGTAGCCAGGCGGGCAGACGGCAGGGTAGACAGGTGAGGGCGGTGAGGAAAAAGATGGAAAAAGGACAAGAAAAATAGAGAAAGGAAGGAGAGGGAGGTTCGATCGGTAGGTGAGGGAGAGAGGGCAAGAGAGAAGAGAAGAAGAAGAAGAAGAAGCTTGAGGAGAAAGCTTGTCTTTCAAGCATTAATTGCCCTTGAATTATTGTCCTTCCCTCATGATTACTCCAAACTTAGGGAGCAAGAGGAGATCTTGGCCCTTCATCAAGCTAAGAGCCTTGTCCAAGATCAAGGGCTAGGATGGCTTCTTGAAATTCAATTATTAGCTAGACTCAAGAGGGCAATTTGGTCTATTCCCGTCTACTGCAAAAGTTGTATCTAACTCAATGCCATGGCCTAACAAAGTTTTTCTAATCTCAATTTAAATCTAAATAGGTGGAATTGGCCTCTTCTCTAGATCTGTTAACAACTATTTCCTCAAATTAGTGCATTTCTTCAATTAATGCACTTACGGGTTCACTAAAATCATTTCAATTGGAAAGGAATGCCTTAATAACATCTATAGTTGACACCTGGAATTGGATCGGGGTTTGTAGCTAAGTTTCAATCGAAAACGGCTTTAATGCTACCTACACAAATTTAGTTGGCATTGGCAGAACTCACGTGACTAAACTTGAACTAAGTTTAACGCTTGTCCAAGGTAATATGTGTGACTTTTAGTTGAGCTTAGTCAATTCATGAATGACCCTCGATCGTCATGTAATCAAGTAAACTTAATCAACCTACCCTGACTCACGATCGTTTAGGATCATATTAGGATCATTCACGAACAATACATTAATCGTACAGCGTCATCTACAACTGGAATATACCTGAATCGATTTATACCTATCCATTGACTAACTTATGACAACATGCAATTGTCCATAGCGATCCTTATGGTCAAACGATCCTTTCATGGTCAAATGCTCTAGCTTATTGCAACCTTCATTTTGAATTGTCTTGCTCCTAATTAGCTAGTCGGCTCGTGAATAATCCCAAGGATTGAGTTACGGCCTATCCTCATTAATGATGTATTGATCCTTCGTCCATCCCTTGTGGTCTAAATGGGGGTTCAAATCGAGGATGTCACACTTGGTTTCTAGCATTTGGCGACTTGTGGCGAGCGGCCAGTGGTCGGTGGTGGGCATCGGGCATCCTACGGGTAGTAGTTGGGTTGGGGGTGGTGATGAAAGTGAACGATAAAAAGATTTTTCATTTTTTACTTTTGTTCAAGAAATAGAAAAACTAAAAATTTTAGTTTCCAATTGTTGCTCCAAATCTATTTCTAGAATAGAAATTGATGTTGGAAATAGAAAAATGAAATTGCGTTACCAAATGGATTTTTTTTCCAAATTTGTTTCAAGAAACAAAAAAATAAAGAAATAGAGAAACAAAAATTTGTAATGTGCACCCTTGATTGCCACGTTTCTAAATTACATGTATTAATTGCATTGTTTTGAAATAGAGCGTTTAAATTAAAATTGAGATAAACAGATTATATACATATGTTACGCAATTAATCTTGTGGGGAAATCAACCAATTACATATTCATATTATGTGTGTCATATGCATTACGACAAATTTTGTATTTAGAATTGAAATTTCTCAATTTGTGATTGATTTATTTGTCTATATGCAATTGTCATGTAGTGCTTTTAATATGTAAAATATGTCCATGAAACAATCACATATTCCCCAACGAAAACTGAGACTTTAGACACTATAACTGTATAAATTAAAACCCACAAAACAATACAAACATGTTAACATGGAGATTTTTTTTTTTTTTGTGGTATGTGACATGAAGAATTGAAATTAGTTAAATTCTGCAATATATGACTCGGTAGTTGCCTTTATCTTGATTACAACTTGTGGCCCACATGCCACCTTCGCTTTCAGTAATATCAGTGACTATTGCTTCCAATAAAGGATAATAAAGCATCTCGTGGAAAATTCAAAAAAAAAAGTCCTAAATCTATTTACTGATAACAATTTAATTCCAAAGTTTTTAATTTGACTCGGTAGTTGCCTTTATCTTGATTACAACTTGTGGCCCACATGCCACCTTCGCTTTCAGTAATATCAGTGACTATTGCTTCCAATAAAGGATAATAAAGCATCTCGTGGAAAATTCAAAAAAAAAAAGTCCTAAATCTATTTACTGATAACAATTTAATTCCAAAGTTTTTAATTTGACTAATTAATCCTAAACTTTCGAAAATTTATCAATTTAGTATTTCTAGCCAATTTTGGCTGGAACCATCAATATGGACCTATTTTTTGCAACTTCTTTAATTTTCCTTTCTCTTTTTTAAATAGGCTAGTTTAGACATTTATAGGCTAATTAGCTTAGGTTATACGTAATAAAACCTGTTAGACTTAGCCTCACCTTCTAATAATTCTTTTGGATAGTTTAGAGTAGCCCTGCCATTAATTAAACAAATAGAATTAGCTCACCTAGGAGAATTAGTCTCTAAGCTTAAGTGTGACATCTTGGATTTTCAGTTATGCTTTCAATTAAATTAATCGGGCATTCCATCGACGCACCTATAGGGCTATTGTGACGTCCCAGGGCGTCACGTACTAAGCGCAGGCGGAAAATTTAATTATAATTATTATTATCTTTCTTAGACTTAAAAACCTCCTTACAACGGTATCTATAGTAATTACCATTGAAGGTTAGCATGTATAACATGGATTATTTAAAATCTATAGTTTGTACTATGGGGTTATCCTACAATTACTCTACCGATAATTAATATAATCCACATAGATAAGATCACAAGAAGCTTCATTTCTTTAACATCATAGGGCCTACAAAATTTTATCGACCTGGACTCCTTTCATGTTCCTCGCCATTATGTACAACATATATATAGCAAAAGTAAGGCACAACACAAACCAGGGATAAGAGGGTGAGGGTGTCTACTTCATAAGTTCCCACACAAGCCCACGTGCAAAAATAAAAGAAAGTTAGACAGCTTCTTCGTGATCAAAGGCGTCTAGGCGCCATCTGTCCCAGCTCCTGCTCCATCGTTTCCAAAAGGTATAGGGCCAAACATTGCCCCATCATGTTTGATAAACCAGGCAACAAACTTCAGGGGAATCATCTCAGCTCTACCATCATCCATCCATAACGTGGCCTCGTATTTGGAGAAGGTCAGCTCAACGTCATCATCATACACATCAGTAAAAGTAACCTCAATGTTCGTTATCACACCGTAACGAGCTACTGGCGGCACGTCCATACTATTAATCTGAAAAATGTAAGGTATGAGCAAAACTATGCCTAGTAAAGAATAATAAAACTCTAACTTAAATAATCCACAACCATCAATATTACCAGGGAATCATAATCAAAGCAATTCAGAATATATTAATATAATTGTCACAAGCATAGTCAATTAGATATTAATGCCTCACCTAAATAATCACCTTGTATGCATCCATCTCCATACTTACCTTTTCGAAAATCAATTTCATATCATGATGCAATGCAACAATAATGCATGAACTCACTCGCCAAATAGAATTATATTTAGTGTGCAGATGATCCACCCTCGAATCAGTCATAACCGGAACTCTGCCGGCCTAATCGAGTCACTTCCGGAAAGTACGTTATCCGGACTTCCACAATATTTCTATTATGGGCATCTCACTCCGAGGCATCCCGGTATCACACAACCGACGTCCTCCCAAGACCACTCAGTAAGGGGCATCTCACTCCGAGGCATCTCAGTATCACACACTGCTGAGGCATCCTTGATCACACACAAGGGCATCTCACTCCGAGGCATCCCGGTATCTCTCTACCGAGGCATCCAAGACCACTCAGCAAGGGCATCCCAAACTTCCGGGGGCATCACCGGTATCTCAGTACCGATGGGTTCGTTCACTTCTCTTAAGCACACATTTCACACCACCACACCTTTGATTAATGCATTTATCGTATGCAAAAGAAAAGACTCCAAAGTATCTATCTAGGTATCTAATTCTCATGATCCTAGCACACGTACGTGTCCAAATTATAAGATAAAATCCATTACGACATGTCCCATACCATGCCGAACAAATATTTATCCCATAATCAAGCACTATGCACCGCAGACATTGCACTCGCATGGTACTATATGCACTTATATCTCTAATGATGTGTGTGGCCTATGACTAATGTCTACCGTGAGCTTATTAGACTTTATATATATACCTCATGAGTCGAATATATAACACAGTATATATATTAGATGTTCTCGGGTTAGGACAACTTACTGGTTCAATGCACAGTTTCTGTTTTGGTTATAGAAAATATATCAATTCTTGTCAAAATATTACCAAATTTTTGTACGTTATACTAGAGACATAGATCGACAACTTCCGTGAAGAAACTTAAGTTCGAATCTTGCTGTATTAAGAAAAACAATTACTGTAATCTTTACTATTACCCTGTACCGACGTTCAGATTTTATATTCACTAAGGAAATTGTTTTACCAATCAATTCTTGTTCATTTAATCTCCAATTTTGACACGTTATTCCTTAAGATGTGTTCTACAATTTTCATTCGGAACTCGAAGTCCAAGTCTAACTAGGTAAATACAGAAAATTCGCATAATCAGTAAAGGTCATACCATTTATCACAAAAACAGTTTACTGACTTTACTAAGTTCACTTCCATTTCTACGTTTTTATATATTTATATAATTATAACTACGTGTATAACTCGGTCCTATATATGTTCCATCGTACAGAATAATTACTTTCCTATTTCCAATAATCATACGTAAGAAAATAACAACAATTGAAAAGATTTCATAACCATTTTTAATTAGAACCAAACATGTGCACAATCTCGTTTATTTTTACCCAACCAACCTATTTAACTTTTCATAAACTCTTTCGACAATACTCTAACACCTAATCACAGCAACTTAAAATTACTTCGGCATGTCTATCTTCACAATCCATCGATTCAAAACTTGGCTCGATGTGTTGCCGCATCCACGAGATCATTTATCTCAATTTTCACCAACTCTATTAACTCGGAATCCACCTCATCACTTCACTTCATCAAACAGCCAACTTACATCAAATTTTCGAGACATGCAAAGCTCAAAAACAACATGCAAAGACTTCTAGCTTCACTCTTAGGTCCATCAAGCTCAAAACAACACAAAACCATCCCTTCACATCACTTTTCTTCACAAGACAGAACACTTACGTTTGGATTTCGCAACATGCATGGTTCGAATGTAACATGCAATGACTTCTATCTCTAATCCATCACTTACTCAACTCAAATAATCCATAAAACAACAACTACATCTCATATTCCTCATAGCTTGGTTAGATCCACAAGCTTTCTTGATGAAATGGTGGATACACTTCAATTTAGAGTTCTATTTTTCCTTACCGTTGTTCAGCTATCAATACCACACAAAAACACTTCAAGATTCAGCACCAAGTCTCGCATGCAAGAAGAAGAATGGCTGGTTTGGCTTATGGTTCTTTACTGCCCGTCCGAGAGAAAAGAAAGAAGAAGATGAAGATGAGGGCTTCTCGATTTTGAGGAGAGAGAGAGGATTTCGAATTTATGAGGAAACAAGCCTACTAACTAATCTCTATGCTAGGAAATGATGATATATGCTAATGATTATACTTCCTTGGGGTTGCCATCTTCGGTTCTATGGATTTGTGAAGAAAACCGTGGGTGGTGGAGAGAAAACGGAGGGAGGGGAGGGAAAGGGTGTGTCGTGGCTTCAAGCTTCGGTTTCCTTCACCATTTGCCATTAAATTTTTGTTAGGTTTTTAATTCATGTCATTAGTTATAACATTAGTTGATAATGTTCTTCAATTAATTCCTTTCGTTTCCACTTGGTTTCAATTACACGAAATTGCAACATATACCACATATCAACTAGTTAATGTTAGTCTAAAAAAAAGAATCCATTACAAAATACTAAAGTCAGAAATTTATATTAGTATCACAATCACTAATTTAAATTATCTTAATTGTGATCTATAAATCTTAACCAAAAATAAAATCACTTGGGCCTAATTTATTTATCTCTGGCCCAATGGGCCTAATCCATAACAATCCCGGCCCACTAAACTAAATCTATGATCCTAAGAATCCCGAACCTTGGCCCACTTAAACCAAGTCCAAGCCCACTATCTCTCATTCGAACTCACAAGTCCAAATCATGTGGCCCACTTATTTCTCAAGTCCATTCGATCCTCACGGTCCATTGGGTTCACTTCTTGGCCCGATTTAAAATAATCCGAACTCCTAATGATTCAATTACACTAATGAAGGTCAATGAAATTTGGGATGTCACAGCTATTCTCACAGTTGATCACTCTCAAGATAACTAGACTATCGAGGAAAGCCATTAATGAATTTTGATGCAATAGACTTGAGAATTTGACCAAGAATCGGCTACTCGACTGTGCTAATCTTCAGAGATCATTATGGCACGTAAGATCGATTAAAAAAAAAATCGAGATAGGTCGGTTTGACTAAGATCTGTGGCTAAACGTGGGTGATTCCACTAAATTGAAAAGTTCTCGTCGATCGGCACTAGACTAATTTTTCTATCATTTTGGTACCAGTGTCTGTATTTGAATTCTCAAGATTTTTACAATAACCGAGAGTCGCCAATGTATCGAGTGGGTTCATTGTGGCTCGAAGAAAATCGACCACGAGTCATTTGCAGTAAAAATTTCTAAAAGCTACCCAGTAGCCTAGGTCACGCTAAAATCGCGTTGGATTGAAATTAACCGCGAATTTGAACTAGATTTCAGAAATTGAAAGTTCTGTCATGTCACAGGTTGTTTTAGGAACGTCAACTCATCTTTCGAGGGATTTTTGGTGAGTTCGGGATTTTTACGGAAAATCGATTTGGACGATTCGGAAAATGAATGAAAATTTAGATTGACCAAATTGAAGGAATTTTGGCCTATTGTGTGAACTACTTGGCGAAAGAAAGTTGTGTGAGCTTTTTCTTCATCAAATTGGACCTCAATCAGAGAAGTTTGTTCAGAAATCGGATTCCGAGGAAATTGAACTAGAATTCGGGATTGAAGGAAATGGCCGTTTTTGCTGCCAAACACTTGTTGTTTGGGGGAAATTTGGTGCAAGAAAGCAAGTGAGGATCAAGCAATTTAGCATGGGGATTTTTGGGGACCAAATTGGATTAAACAAGAGCAAGTGGGACCAAGAATTTTGGGTTATTGGAATTTCTTTTAAATTTCTCTTCTTTTTCCCCCACTTGGCCGAACGTCCCCATCTCTCACGCCCACACACCTCTCTCCCTCTCTCTCTCTCTCTCTCTCTCGCGATCAAGCAATTTAGCATGGGGATTGTTGGGGACCAAATTGGATTAAACAAGAGCAAGTGGGACCAAGAATTTTGGGTTATAAGAATTTCTTTTAAATTTTCTCTTCTTTTCCACCCACTTGGCCGAACGTCCCCATCTCTCACACCCACACACCTCTCTCTCTCTCTCTCACTCACACGATTTCCACCCCCCCAACCGGCAACCCCTCTGCAGCTTGGTTTGCCTTATCTTTTCTTCCTTTGACTTTTCTTATCTTATCCTCTCCCTCTCTATTTCTCTTTCCCTCTCTCGGCGTCTCTTTCATTTTCTTTATCTTCCCCTGCCAGCTGCCTCCGATCTCACTCTCTCTCTCTCATTTGTTCGACCGCCCCACTCAACCAACATTGCAGCTTCTTCTTCATTGTCTTCTCTGCTGTCCGCCCTTCCCGCACAATTTCTCCTCCCTTGCTGCCTACGAAATTTGCCGTTACCGCCTCACGTCCGCGAGGGGACCTCCGCCGGTCAACCCTAACGTTTTCAACAATTCGATTTAGCCCAGTAGCCGTGGAAATCCAGCAGCACTGTGAGCTTTACAAGCGAATTTTCGGGCCCGAGCCGTGCCCCGATGGCATCGTCGTTGTTGGATTTATCGATCCTCGCCGCGTTCCCGTCGTTTTAATCCGAGTGGATCATTAAACAAGTGAGTTTAACTCACTAATTCTCGCTTAGTAAGTTAATGACGCTTAAATGTTGATTAGTTTAAGTTAAGCATGGTTTAGGTAGATAGTTAGATTAGATTAGCAATCTAATTAATTATCGATGCATGTTAGCTGGATAGTTTAGTACAATTAGGGCCTAGACAAGCTTTAGTATTTATCTAGAGTGGTTAGGAAATTTTCCGGGTCCATCTTCGCATTTAATTAGGCTTTATGGGCCTAAGTTGCTATTTATTGTATTTCATAATTATTTTTCATAATTATTTATTTTCCGGAAATTAGACCGAGATAACCAGTGATCGGAATTTTGTGCTGATTGCAATGGTGTGATCTGTTTGTTTTATTGAGTCATAATTTGTGTTGAACGAGCGTGATTGTGATTTTAGGAATTTATTCATAAATTTATTTATCTTCAGTATTTAATTGGAAAATAAGTGAGCATCGATTTACAACCCCAAAAATATTTTTGTGGACCATATAAAATGGTGGGATTTATAGAAAGGAAATTATTGTATTTTGACTAAGGTTGACCATGTACCCACACACGACTATTTTTATCAAGTATCTTTAATACGAGAAAATTAGGCTAGGATACCATGTTAATTAAGGAATTTAATTGCGAAGTGCAATGTCGTTGGCTGTGGTGGAATAGTCGTGGGATGACATGGGTTGGATTAAGTAAACCGCCTAACATAGGCTGTGCCCACTGGGCCGTGATTAAACTGCCGAAGTATGGCTGTGCCCATTGGGCCGTGATTTACCACCGATCGGTTGTGCCCGTTGGGCCTTGGTTTACAACCTAATATAGGTTGTGCTCATTAGGCTGTGATTAAGAGTCGGAAGTGAGCAATTGAGGTGACCATGAGAGAGTCCCGTTGCCTTGAAATCGACTGAGTCGATCGATCGATGTTTCGATTTGAATTCTTTCTTGATGTAATGATGTGATGTGATGATAGTATAAATTTAATTGACTTGCAGGAAGGAACTGAGGCTAAGGTAAGTTCTTTGACTCGTGTTTGCAAGTAGACAACCTTTTGGGTGTATCTTCTTCCTAGTCGAGTCTTAGGGGGTTAAACTTGCTGAGACGTAGTCTCACCAATTGTGTGACAACATTTCAGGTCCATAGATGGCAGCACCTCTTTAACATTTTTGGTCAACCAAAGAAGTTCACAGAATAGGGTTACCATATTCTAATACAAGGGCACCTTGAAGGACTAGAATATGTGTTGGAGAAATCCACAGTCTGGGTTGATGTGGGTTTACCCAAAAAGGTGCCCCATCAATACAGGGCATGGTATTGCCATTATCATGATGGACGAAGGAAGGGCCCTGTACTAGAATCTGAGATACCTCTATATGTGATGGAGGTTGCTTTTGGAAAGGGTACAGTAGACCCTAAGGGTGGTTCAGTGGTGGACGCAAAGGATCCCGAGCTTGATGATCCAAACTCTCCGGTGTGCTTGGCAGTTGGCTCCAGCTGGAGTGTGGAGGAAGGAGAAATCGAGGAGGATGATGACCCGAAGTAGATTAGAAACCCCCACCCCTGCTTGCATACCTTGTTTTCTAAATGGTTTGAATAGGACCTGACTTGGGTAGCTTTTTTTTAATATATACATTATAGTTGGCAATGTATATAAGTGTGGTTGCGATTTTCAGGTTCGAAAAATATGGCCTACTTTCTTATCCCATTGTTTTATTGTCTCGGGATTATTTATATGCTTCCCCATGTGCATTTAAAATGAATTGGTTGACGATGCGTAATGAGAAGTTGCCATTTAATCGACCAAGCCGGGATGGGTGCGCACCCGAGGATCGGGGCGTGACATTAAGCTTATGCGGGTTCATGTCCCAAGGTTCATTGATGAAGCATGTATAAGGCCCAACTCGTATAAGGTTTTCCTTTTCTTGCAATTACTTAGAATGCTTTTCAATAATGGGTGTTACTTTATTGATACTGCACTTCAACACATTAATTGTTAATTGCTTTTCTAGATAAGATTAGGTTTAGTTAGGATCAAATGGAAAACCCAAAAAAACATTTGCTTAATCACTTAGCGATTTTGATACCTTTAGGATTATAATTGGTAAAAACAATGTACGAGTACTTAGATAACAAACTTTCCAAATTAGAGTTATTAAAAGGGCATTAAAAAATAATAGCATAATCAAGTCCCTAAGCTTAAAATCTTTGGTTGTGTAGGAAACGAGACAAACCTCCCATGTCTTGTTCGGTTTCTAGTCAACTGCAAATGGCTAGTGATGACCCCTAGAAATACATAGGCTTAAAAGAATTTAAAACGAAATGTCCAAATGTCATGTGAGATAAGGGCTTGGAAGATCTCATATTCATAATCGATGGACCATTTGGACCCTCTTATGGGTAACGCCTCTAAACCCCTCAAAGTGTCCCCGCCCTTGTCTTCATATGTGCTTTGGGAGGGTATATACCTCGTCTAATAATGGCAATTGCTCCTACTAATGATCTATTGCTCTTGTCAAGATTCGTTGCTCCTATCAGCCATCCGAACTTCTATCTTCTAGTTCTTCCAAGTATATTGGTGATTATGACTCTACCTAGTTGTTCACTTTTCTATGGTCCTTCCAAGTTTTACCAAACATCCCGTTTTAGGTATATTCACCATTTTATGATCCTTCCATGCTTGACTAAATATGCTTGTTCTATTCCAATTCACCATTAGGTTCATCCAACTGTTCACCTGATTTTGGTGCCCTCAAATCATCACGAACATCTCCGTTCTTCTTGACCTGTCCATCCTCTGTCAAGGTCCTTCTAGTGTTCATCTTATCTCATGGTCCTTCCGGCTTGTAGACACCTCACCACCCAATTCCTTGTTTATGCTTGATAGTGGCAATGATCCCTTGATAGTGATAAAACACTCCTCATATCAGCTCATCTAGTGCTTATTATGACATCATTTGCATATTTGCTTGTACATATATAACACGTTACTACTCTACTAATACACATGAATAGCTTTTGATTATTTTGTCCTCTTCAAAAATTTAGGTGTCTACACATGAATAATTCATGAAGTATGACAATGGGTTTAACTTAATTCTATCACACATTAATGGCTGTAAAAGACTTTGTTGTTTTTTGCAGAGCAAGGACGCTGAAGTGATGTTGAAACTGAGGAGCACCCCAACAATCGTGAACGGTATCGACTAATGAGGGATGTAATGGAGAAAAGGTTCATTCAAGTGACCCGATTCCATCATTGTGGAGTGCGCCGTATTCTTGCTGCAATTTATGGTCTACAAAATCTGCTAGCTGATAAACAAGGAGTTGATGATGTTTTTATCTAGTTGGAGGTGGTTCGGTCACTTCGGCAACCTTTAGTTTGATCTATATGCATTACTTCCCATGCTTGAGATATTGTCCATAAACTGTCATGCTGTAGCCTACGAAATCAATGGATCACAAATTTTATATTCTGTTAAATAACTAATGCTAAACGGAAAAAGCTATTTTTTTTTCCTTCTACCAGGATCACTAAAGCGGGGTGCAACAAATGTCGCTCTTGGTGCTGCTCTCGGAGCTGCATTTTGCTTTCCTCTTGGTAAGTATACTACTGACACCGCGTCAAAAGGACTTCAATAAAAGCTTGCTTGTATTCTGATCTTCTTTATAGTCGACGATATATCCTGATCAAGAGTCAAATTAGTCAAGAAACAAGATATCCGAGGAGGTTTCCACAAGAGAATATCTTAGCTGAATGATCTCCAATACAATTACATTCGGAAAAAGAAATGAAACTAATGTCTAACAGCCGATAATTGCACCTTCTACTCTGTGTACAGTAATGGCAGTTCCATACACTTCTCCTTTAGAATATGGCATTGTATTGAATTATGTCTTGAGTTTGAGTACATGTACGAAACTCAACCTGATTGGATGATATTGATTTGTCAAACAGAATGTGTTAAGAAAGATCCCAAAACATATTAGGAATTCTCTATTGAAGAAGTTTCCTAAATTGCATAAAGGGACGCAAGTACTATATTCGTGGGGATTCGTATTTTCAATAAAAAGGATCAGAATATTCACTTGTGCCGTTGAGAGTCTGTTTTGGTCTTACCCAACCAAAACAAATTTATAATATATTTATATATTTTCCTTCCAAGCCGCACACTTAAGGACGTGGACTTCGTGGGTTTTGTTGAGATCTCAGGCCGTGACTTGAGGTATAAAAGGGACACACAGGGAAGTACTCTCTTGGCTGCATGGATGTTTTAGAACACGGGGATTTGCGTTGCGAGTCATATATCTGTTTATTTTTAAATATAATGGGTTTAGGTATAACCTAAGTGTGGGAAACACTCATATATGTGAGTAATTGTAATTTGTTTCTCCTATTATTAGTAGATTATTTGTTATTGGCTCTCACATGGAGTACTGTTGACACCTAATTTAGGATCAAATTTTTTATAATAGAAGATAATAAATAAAATAAAGCATTTGGGTTTGTGGAGGGAGATTTCAAAAAAAAAAAAAAAAACAAATTTTGAATAATGAAGCATTTTTATTGTTGAACACATATCTTCATTTCAAAATTTTAAAAAATGAAATTAATGAGGGGAATTAATGGGATTTGTCTAGCGATATGGAAAGAATGGACACTCACTCGAATATTGGGCGTGAATCGGACATGTTCGCAGCAATATAAATGAATTGCGAAAGAAGGTGAGGGATTTACGGCAACAAATCGGGCTAAGATTTCGGCAATCCCGACGATCAAAGGAGCACGGGTTCTGACTTTCCAATATTAAATGGGAGTCTTGTACTATAAAAGGGACACGTCGAGTCATTAAAAAGGGGGTGGTGGAATTCAAAAAATTCAGAGCAAATAAAAATTCTGTCGTTTGGGGGCTCCTTATTTTCACTTTCGTAGGGGGGCATTTTTCTTGGTTTTCGAAGCAAAGGGTGGAAACAAATTTTTTCTTCTTTTGGGTTCTTTTGTTCTTCGTTGAGAGGTTTCTCTCGAGTTCTGTGTCAAAAAGGAACACACAAAGAAAGAAAGAAAAAGTTATTTCGTGTGCGGGGGCTTTTGCTGGGTTCGAAAAAGAGCAAAACAAAAAGTCCAAAATGTCAAAAATGAAGAAAAGAGATTTCTCATCCGTTTGAGAAAAAGCAAAAAGTCTTCTGCAGAAAGGTGTCAGAGAGAGGTAGCAAGGAAAGTGACCGGTCAAAGGACTTGAAGAGAGAGTGGACGTGCAGCAGAACCAAAAAAAAAAGAGAAAAGGAAAAAGAAGGGGAGTCTCCTTCTTCAGCAAACCGGTGCTCGACGTCCATGCCCCTGTGAATTGTGGCTTTGCAGCCAAGATTACCATCGCGCTCGACGGCCCGCGAGTTCGCCTGACCGCAATGCCGTCCGACCCGCGACCCGAGCAATCACCGCTCTCGCCTCCATTGCACCACGCAGCGCCACGAGCCCGAGCGACCTCCAACTCGCGTGCCCCGACCACCACCGGCGCTCCGGAGAACCAAGCCCGACATCCGTGACGCCGCCCGTAGAGCCCACACCGCCACTCCGCCTCAGCCGCGAGCCCGCCATCTCCGACGTTGACGCTCGCGCGCCACCACTTGCCTTCGCCGGAGCTTCCCTTTGCTGAACCTTCGAACCACTGCCCCCTGTCCCCGTTGATTCCCTAGGTAGTTTTTTTTTTTTACTTTTACTTTTCAATTTTGGAGTTTAGTTTATTTCATTATTTGTTTTATCTCTTAGGTTAATTTTTCTGTTTATTTCAATTGATAGCATGTTTAGTTTAATTATTTAAATGTTGGGTGTTAATATTTGCAATTTCTATATGCATTATCTAAAGATTTTACCTCAAATTACTATAGTTATTAATTTGATCCGAGAGACATCAGGTCATTTTTTTAATTATACTAATTTTGAGTTTGTTTTGGTAGAATTTCATTGTTAAATCACATTTAATTTGGTCCGTAAGACTTCGGACTAAATTTTTAATTATTTTGATTTCCTTGTTGTGATTGTAGAGTTAAAATAATTATTAATTTAATCCGTGAGACAACGGATTATCTTTTTGATTATTTTAACTCTTATCTTAGTTTTTATGTAAAAATAATTGCTTGTTTAAAAATGAAAATTAAAAAAAGGGAATAGTGAAAAGTTAAAAATTTGCATGAGCATATAGGTCATATAGGTTTATTAAATTAAGACACGTAGGTTTAAATTAACCTTTAGGATTATTTTTAGAATTTCACCCTTAGATAGTTGTTTTTTAGTCGGGATTAGATTTAAACAATTTTTTTATTATTTAGGAAAAGTTTGCATGATATATAAAAAAAAAATAAAAAAAAAAAAAAAATAATAGGTGCATATTAACTAGTTGGCATAATAGGCACATTTATTTAGAGTTTGCATATTAATAAATTAGGATTGCATCATATTATCATGTTTTAGTAATCCCATCGTGTAATTTTTAATTGCATATAATTAACATTTTTTAAAAGAAAAACACAAAAATCATTTACTTGGTTAATTAATAGGTTAGTTTATAATTAATCCCTTTTCATATCATCATTATTTATTGTAGG
Source organism: Eucalyptus marginata (assembly GCA_014182565.1). NCBI lineage: Eukaryota > Viridiplantae > Streptophyta > Magnoliopsida > Myrtales > Myrtaceae > Eucalyptus > Eucalyptus marginata. The sequence goes on along the minus strand of CM024591.1, from coordinate 2,399,060 downwards.
TTGCATACATTAAAAAAGAATCATTAAAAAATTACAAAAAGATTATGCATATAGAATTGTTATGTCATGCAGCCTATGTCATGTAGTATATGCACATTTAGGATTGCATAATTTAGATTGCATCCATATAGTTCAAATTAGGCCATATAAATTGCATTTCACATATCATTAAAGTAAAATTCATACATATTAAGTTTAGATTAAGATTGCATCTAATTAGATATCATGCATTTAATTAGATATCATGTCATTTAGAAAATCATGTTTAGGGCATGCATTTTTATTAGCATTTTTTAAATGTTTTCTTAGAGATTGGACTTTAATAAAGTTGTGGTTTATAATTTCTTAGCATTTCGATTTATTGAATGTTATTTAATTGATTGTGCACCCGCATGACCACCATTTGCATGTTAGTATCTTAGGTTAAAATTAATCAAGACTGCCTGCAAAAATGTTTTTTTTAAGGTACCGAAAGGGCGTTAGATTAATCTAGCGTAACCATGTCCCCGAATCCATTAAATCTCTGGTTCGTAAAAGGTAAAGTATTCTCCCATACTTTACCTGGGTTTCTAATCAGCCCTAATTGGTTAGTGGCGGCTCCAATTTGATATATAATTGCATGTTTTAATGGGTCTTTTTCTTAGTATCAAGTCGCGATTGGTAGGGCTTGGGAGAGTCCGTGCCAAGTCTTCGGACTTAGTAATCCATTAACCTAGTTTTAGGTGATTCACCCATCGAAAAAATTGGGTCGCGACAGCTTGGCGACTCCACTGGGGAACTAGAGTTAAAACTCATAGTGGACATAGGCCTATTTCTTTTTTAAAAAAATATTTTTGTTTGGCAGCAAGGACACCAGGTATGTCACTAACATTTCTAAGGTGTTAAATGTTCTTGCAGATGGGAGGTATAAGGGGAGTAGTCTTTGCTAATCCTTGTCTTGCAGGAGGGTGTAAAGATGATTGATTTATTTTTCCTTATATCGAAGTGTTGTTTGTATTATAAATTGTTGTGCATGATTTTTAAATTGTTTTAGCACTACACATTGCACACACAACCTGTAGCCGGACCTGGGCTGCGATGGGATTTCTAGGATGGTGTTGAGAATGATACTTCCTCTAAAGCGAGACTGCTATGTAGAGGTTGACCTTCTCTTCCCCGAAATTCCTTTCATGGTGTCAAATGTGTTTGTCCATATCCGCGAGATTGCGTGATTATTGGACATTCCATTCGACTAAGCCATAGTTAAGGGGACCTGACGTTAATGCGAGACTGCAACGGTCAGACCACCCTCTTAGCTCCACTTTGTTAAGCCATCTAGATAGAAATCGAGCCGCACATTTCATGCGTGTGTCTATGTGATTGTCATCCCTTTTCTGGTAAAAGTAAGTTGTCTAAACTCCTACTTTGCAATTTACTTACTTTATTCTAATTTTGTCGGTCCATGACAATAGGTTTCATCGTCAGTCTTGTCTTATATGCAATGGGGAAAACTGACGTACAATTCATTTCCACTCCCAAAAAAAAAAGAGAGCTCAAAATGAGGTTGGACCAGTTAGATCAAGGCGACCAGGCCTTACGTCCAATGGTCCCTGATGTGACTAAGAAGCCCACTCAACGAGCACAAATTGAGCATTTTAAGCGGAAAGCAGAAATGATTGAAGCTGAAAAATAAGAAACTTCGCAAGGCATTGGGTTCCCAAAAACATATAAAATGAGATGTTTTGGTTTCTTAGTTCAATGTTTAGGGACCTTGATTTCAATTCGGTGCTTTCAATTTTCAGTTCAATGTTAAGGGATTTGAAGTTTGGTTCAATGTTTAAAATAAATTTTGAATAAAATGAGGTAATTAGACCATTGTCATGGGCCATTTTCCTATCTTGTCATTGTTTCTTATATTATCTCTTTCTCTTCTAGGTAACAACACGGCTCACCCAAGATTGCCAATCCGTACTCGTTCTAGAGTAATAATGGCTGACGATGCTGAACAAATACGTGTTGCTGAACAAACTCGTATCGTTGCCCTCGAAACAGAAATGAAGCAAGTCCTGAATGTCCTTGAGCAGCTCTCTAAACAAATCGACTCTCTCCAGGCAAATACTGTCCCATCAATTCCGCAAGTCGAGGTGGTGTTACCACAACATACTCCTATGGCTGATCCGAAAGATAAAGGCAAGAATGTATCCACAAGTGGCCCATCAAGCTCTGATGATGTCTCCAGGGAGAAAACTACTGACACGCCTCAAATCATTGTTGATGAGGAGATACAAGTAATACAGCCGGCCGTACCAAAGACTGAGCAAGAAAAACGCTTGGCGAAAATCGAAGAGAAACTTAAGTAGCTGCAGGGTGCATTTAACCAAGACCCAACTGATTTGTCCCATTATGCAAAGATCAATATACCAAAGAAGTTCAAAATGCCAGACTTTGAAAAGTATGATGGTACTTCTTGCCCGAAGATCCATTTGCAGACTTATGTGGTTAGGATGACCCCATATGTTGATAACATACCCCTGATGATTCAGCAATTTCAAGCAAGCTTGACAGGACCGGCACTACAGTGGTATATTATGAAGAGAATTAATCTCCTTGAGACTTGGGAGGATTTGACTGATGCCTTCTTCAAGCAGTACAAGTATAATATTGATGTCACTCCATCTCGAGAGGATTTACTTCGCACTGAGAAGAAGAAGACGGAATCTTTCAAGGCATATGTCACGAGATGGAGGACTGTAGCTGCTCAAATTACTCCGGAGCCGACTGAAAAGGAGTTGATGGATTTGTTCATGAAGACGCTCCCACCTGAATATCGAAATCGGATGTTAGGATCGACTGCCGAGTCGTTCAATCAGCTAGTCCCTGTTGGCGAGCGAATTGAAGTAGCCTTGCGTGATGGATGGGCGTTTGATCAAACCAGCTCATATAGGGAGTCTTTGCCAAGAAGGATAAGGAACCTATAGCGAGGTTAATGCAGCTTATGTTCAGGCACCTCGCCCAACTTCGAACACTCAACAAGGAGGAGCACGACCATTCTTTGGCCAGCAGAAGAACTCTTCTAGGCGTCAATTTACGCCTCTTCCTAAGCCATTGTCTAAGATCTTGCCGACTCTTCAGAAAAATGGATTACTCGCTAAGGAGCCTAAGCGACCTAATCCCGAGCGTTTCCCCAACTATGATCCGTCCAAGACATGTGCTTATCATATGGGGAGGTAGGGCATTCGTTGACGATTGCTATACACTTTGCAACACAAAATCCAAAATCTTTTGGATGCCAAGGTGGTCTCATTCCGCGATGGACAGCCGAACATCCAGAATAACCCACTCCCGACCACCCAGAAGTTGTGAATGCCATTTTCAATTTTGATGCTGAGCCCACCGTGTTTCAAATGATGCATGAGGATACGGTCAATGCTATCCTCGAACCAGACATTGAATCCGAATCGAGTTACCACTCATTTGAGTTGGTGTCCACCATACATGCATCTCAAGACTCACCACCACCCACTTTTGAAGCTTCAAATGCTGCCCTTATGATGGAAAGGATGATGGATGTGAATGGTTTTGTTCCTAGTAGTGGCCTTGGAAGAAATAGTTAGGGTATTCAAAGTCCCAATGAAGCCCCTCGAGGGCCCCATGCTTTGCTGGAAGAGGAGGGGAAAGTTCTCGGAGGACGAAGACGGGGAAGGCGGAACCCGCCACCCGACCAAAGGCGAGGGAGGCAAAACCCATTACCCCGAGCATTCACGAAATATTCCCCGGTCCTCCAAGAATGATGCGGGATGAAGCTGAAGTAATAGACACTCGGGCAGCCTAGTGGCAAGTTTGATTACTTGGTGAAGTATTCAGCCCCTCCCAGTTACTACATTGATCCTCGTGAGATAATCCCGGATGGATGGGGTGGCATGGATGATTCGATACCCCGAAGGCGAAAAACCCTAATGATGAACTGGAAGGAGTTGCAAGCTTGTTCGACGATCTCATCATAGGAGCTATCGATGAAGGACCCCGAAGAGATGGGTTTTGGTCCACAAGAGTAACTCTTTTACTGTTTTTGCATATTCCCCTGCGTGGGAATTTTTATTGTTTTATGAGAAATGTTTCCACTTTCCTTTTAATTATTGAGTGTTGCTTTTTTTTTTTCATTTAATAAATGTAATTTATTGATGAATTTCAATAAAATTACAAATTTTATTTTAAGGACATGTTGAAGTACACCAAACTAGCCCTGTGATGAAATCCTACCAAAAGAAAACGGCAAGGAGTTAATTCTGAAGGCTGGGCTTCTTCATGTTCCTTTTTAAAAAAAAAAATTCAAAATAAAATAATTTTCAGCATGCATCTAATTTACCTTATTTGTTTCTTTTAATTATCTACTCCATGTTTCAGGTGCTTTGATCTTAGCGAAATGGATGGGTGTGAATTCATGAATCCACATAAACTCGATGCGGGGGCAAAGAATGGATGTGAACGATGGTGTCTTATTTTTGTAAGGAATCTCTATGAGCTCCTTTACAAAGGAAGGGCAAGACATGGAAGCATAATAGTTGACTTTATGAGCATGCCCTCTTTGTCTTTATAGAATGCTTTCACATGATATTGTGTAATTCGTCAATTCCACTTGAAATTTATCAAAATGGATAATTCAGTGAAAGATGTCGAGTTACTTGAGCATGCTAAATGAGGTGTGAAAGGCAAGCCTAATCCCATACACCGTCCCCTTGTCTATATATTGTGAGGTGAGTGTGGAAACATTTTGTATTTCAAGGTGAAGAATTTTCTTGCGAAAAGTACGACAGCTGAAATGACGAGAGGCGTTCATTTCTCTATCCCAAACACTACGGGTGTTCCATTGCTTAACCATTTTTGAGCCCATACACTTATGGATGTTCTTTTCAAATTACCCCTGTCAAGAACCACCCCACATCGGGGCAACGGGAGATAAAAATGACATCATGAAGTGAGGAAAATGGATTGAAATTTTCTTGCTCTCACTTGCATCAATCTTCAAGTCGTGCTATTACATTGAATTCATGTGCTAATTTAAGTGCCTTAGGATGACGAAGAGCATTTCTTTCACTATCCTACACACTTATATCCTTTGAATAGCCCACTTGAGCCTGCTATTCATTTCTTTTAAAACCCAAGTTGATGATCATCGCCCACACTTTGGGGCAAGGCAAGAGACAGATGAAGACCCTTGAAAGTTCGAGTGTCATTTAAAGTATACTTGACACATGCATTGTGCGCAAGAACATGAAATCAAAATAGAACTAAAGGGCATGAAAAAGCAGTGTGCTGGTAAAAGCAAGGCCAATGCCCGTGAAAAAAGAAAGAAATGACTGATGAATTGGGGGGCATAATAAAAAAAAAAAAAAACAGTGTGCTTGATCGATGCCCATCATCAAAGAAAAAATGTTGAGAAAAGATCTCCAGTTGAATAATCATTGGCATCAGGTGATAAACTTTTGAGCCAATAATGAAATCTGTCAAGAAGACAATCCGTTGTGAAGAAAAACTGGTGGTAATGTCAAGATGATCACCAACTTTGACCCCTATACACATCTTTGAGCCTAACGATCCTTTCGTTTCTCAACCCATGAACCCAGCCTATGTTACGGCCCTTACAAAGTCTCTTGATTAGGGCACTTGAATTAACATAGGAATTCACATGTTTTAAGCATTGCTCGAAGAAGTGCGAGCAAGATTATTTCTTTATCATTTTGCGGGGTTCTTGACTTGTAAACCCGGAGATGATTACGAAATCATTCGTTCAATTTGCTTTGACTCGAAGAGTCCCTTTGTTAAGCCATTGACCAAACCGGCATTACAATCATTGACAAAGACCTCTCAGATTGGTAAGGTCGTACTGATTGCAAGAAAATTCGAACTCTTGTCGACAAGATGATGATAAGATCGAGTGATATATTCCCGCATCAATGGTCGGGACAAATAACCCTTCTTAAATGAGAGCGAGTGAAAAAGCCTTTTCACACCAAAAGTGTCTCATTTAGCATGTCCAAGAGATTCATGCCATAACTGAAAATTGTCCTGGTGATAATTTTTCCGATGAAAGCTTGATAAAGCCATCATGCATGGGCCTTCATTGAATTTTTCCTCAAAGACAAAAAAAAAAATTGTTTTTGAAACCCTGAGTTTGTTCAATCACCTTTGTACTTGATGAGAATTCCAAGTACCTATTTATAAAATGTTTTCAAATGTCTAGTGTGAATTCCAGATATTTGAACCCTTAAATGCTTGATGTGATTTCCAAGTGTTTGTCTTTCCAAACATCGACGTGATTTCTAAACATCGATGTTTAGTAAATGTTTTCAAATGTCGACATAAAAATCAGATTTTTGAAATTTCAAGTACTTGATGCAATTTCCAGTGCTTAGAATCGATGAGAATTCCAGATCCCCAAAGACTTTGAGCCTTTCAAATATCTCAAGGGAGTTCCGGATGATTGACGGTCTCATCGGAATCATTTCACACCTAAATCCCCAAACGGGTATGACAGTACGTGCTCTTCTTTGCATTTGCATTTCATTGGTCATAGACACATAGAGATCTATGTTCTGACCGAATCATTGCATTTACATGGCATTCTTTAGGGGTTAAATTTATTTGAGTCCATTTCTTTCAAAAAAAAAAAAAAAAAAAGAGTCAAGTCATTAACATTTGCATATGCATTTCATATTTCATTTTACATGGTTTAATTTTAGGTGTCATATATCTTTGAAGGAAACCTCTACGAGCTTCTCTTCAAAGAGGGGCAGCTGTTGACACCTAATTTAGGATCAATTTTTTTATAATAGAAGATAATAAATAAAATAAAGCATTTGGGTTTGTGGAGGGAGATTTCAAAAAAAAAAAAAAAAAACAAATTTTGAATAATGAAGCATTTTTATTGTTGAACACATATCTTCATTTCAAAATTTTAAAAAAAAAATGAAATTAATGAGGGAATTAATGGGATTTGTCTAGCGATATGGAAAGAATGGACACTCACTCGAATATTGGGCGTGAATCTGACATGTTCGCAGCAATATAAATGAATTGCGAAAGAAGGTGAGGGATTTACGGCAACAAATCGGGGCTAAGATTTCGGCAATCCCGACGATCAAAGGAGCACGGGTTCTGACTTTCCAATGTTAAATGGGAGTCTTGTACTATAAAAGGGACACGTCGAGTCATTAAAAGGGGGTGGTGGAATTCAAAAAATTCAGAGCAAATAAAAATTCTGTCATTTGGGGGCTCCTTATTTTCACTTTCGTAGGGGGGCATTTTTCTTGGTTTTCGAAGCAAAGGGTGGAAACAAATTTTTTCTTCTTTTGGGTTCTTTTGTTCTTCGTTGAGAGGTTTCTCTCGAGTTCTGTGTCAAAAAGGAACACACAAAGAAAGAAAGAAAAAGTTATTTCGTGTGCGGGGGCTTTTGCTGGGTTCGAAAAAGAGCAAAACAAAAAGTCCAAAATGTCAAAAATGAAGAAAAGAGATTTCTCATCCGTTTGAGAAAAAGCAAAAAGTCTTCTGCAGAAAGGTGTCAGAGAGAGGTAGCAAGGAAAGTGACCGGTCAAAGGACTTGAAGAGAGAGTGGACGTGCAGCAGAACCAAAAAAAGAAAAAGGAAAAAGAAGGGGAGTCTCCTTCTTCAGCAAACCGGTGCTCGACGTCCATGCCCCTGTGAATTGTGGCTTTGCAGCCAAGATTACCATCGCGCTCGACGGCCCGCGAGTTCGCCTGACCACAATGCCGTCCGACCCGCGACCCGAGCAATCACCGCTCTCGCCTCCATTGCACCACAGTAGCGCCACGAGCCCGAGCGACCTCCAACTCGCGTGCCCCGACCACCACCGGCGCTCCGGAGAACCAAGCCCGACATCCGTGACGCCGCCCGTAGAGCCCACACCGCCACTCCGCCTCAGCCGCGAGCCCGCCATCTCCGACGTTGACGCTCGCCGCGCCACCACTTGCCTTCGCCGGAGCTTCCCTTTGCTGAACCTTCGAACCACTGCCCCCCGTCCCCGTTGATTCCCTAGGTAGTTTTTTTTTTTTACTTTTACTTTTCATTTTTGGAGTTTAGTTTATTTCATTATTTGTTTTATCTCCTAGGTTAATTTTTCTGTTTATTTCAATTGATAGCATGTTTAGTTTAATTATTTAAATGTTGGGTGTTAATATTTGTAATTTCTATATGCATTATCTAAAGATTTTACCTCAAATTACTATAGTTATTAATTTGATCCGAGAGACATCAGGTCATTTTTTTAATTATACTAATTTTGAGTTTGTTTTGGTAGAATTTCATTGTTAAATCACAATAATTATTTAATTTGGTCCGTAAGACTTCGGACTAAATTTTTAATTATTTTGATTTCCTTGTTGTGATTGTAGAGTTAAAATAATTATTAATTTAATCCGTGAGACAACGGATTATCTTTTTGATTATTTTAACTCTTATCTTAGTTTTTATGTAAAAATAATTGCTTGTTTAAAAATGAAAATTAAAAAAAGGGAATAGTGAAAAGTTAAAAATTTGCATGAGCATATAGGTCATATAGGTTTATTAAATTAAGACACGTAGGTTTAAATTAACCTTTGGGATTATTTTTAGAATTTCACCCTTAGATAGTTGTTTTTTAGTCAGGATTAGATTTAAACAATTTTTTTATTATTTAGGAAAAGTTTGCATGATATATAAAAAAAAAAAAAAAAAATAAAAAAATAATAGGTGCATATTAACTAGTTGGCATAATAGGCACATTTATTTAGAGTTTGCATATTAATAAATTAGGATTGCATCATATTATCATGTTTTAGTAATCCCATCGTGTAATTTTTAATTGCATATAATTAACATTTTTTAAAAGAAAAACACAAAAATCATTTACTTGGTTAATTAATAGGTTAGTTTATAATTAATCCCTTTTCATATCATCATTATTTATTGTAGGTTGCATACATTAAAAAAGAATCATTAAAAAATTACAAAAAGATTATGCATATAGAATTGTTATGTCATGCAGCCTATGTCATGTAGTATATGCACATTTAGGATTGCATAATTTAGATTGCATCCATATAGTTCAAATTAGGCCATATAAATTGCATTTCACATATCATTAAAGTAAAATTCATACATATTAAGTTTAGATTAAGATTGCATCTAATTAGATATCATGCATTTAATTAGATATCATGTCATTTAGAAAATCATGTTTAGGGCATGCATTTTTATTAGCATTTTTAAATGTTTTCTTAGAGATTGGACTTTAATAAAGTTGTGGTTTATAATTTCTTAGCATTTCGATTTATTGAATGTTATTTAATTGATTGTGCACCCGCATGACCACCATTTGCATGTTAGTATCTTAGGTTAAAATTAATCAAGACTGCCTGCAAAAATGTTTTTTTTTTAAGGTACCGAAAGGGCGTTAGATTAATCTAGCGTAACCATGTCCCCGAATCCATTAAATCTCTGGTTCGTAAAAGGTAAAGTATTCTCCCATACTTTACCTGGGTTTCTAATCAGCCCTAATTGGTTAGTGGCGGCTCCAATTTGATATATAATTGCATGTTTTAATGGGTCTTTTTCTTAGTATCAAGTCGCGATTGGTAGGGCTTGGGAGAGTCCGTGCCAAGTCTTCGGACTTAGTAATCCATTAACCTAGTTTTAGGTGATTCACCCATCGAAAAAATTGGGTCGCGACAAGTACGTAGTAATAATCCGACTATATTACGTAAATCTCTATTGTTTTTAATTTTTTCTTATTTATTTCTTTGATGATTTTGCATTGATCTAATCGACAGATCCGAATAGTTTCTATATGATATCACAACACAATTTCCGATTCCAACGAATATAGCCTAACATCTTCAACTTCTTGTGGTTGAGCAGGAAAACTATTAGAACTCAAGGTCAAGAATCTGATTGTTTCTCTCACATGGCCAACACCTGAACTAGCCATTGCAAATCTCTTGTGACCAAATTGCTTTTAGGATCACTCCTAGATCAACTTCTAAAATAACGTCAACTAGAAAATGTCTCTAGTCGATTTGGTGCTCTCATATTTTGTTGGAGTTTTCAAAACGAAATTTTTTTTAGGTACTTATGAGCTCAAGGGTACTGATTCTTGATAAGACACTGGCATTACATATTCAAAACCAATACAACTTCACACTTAGAATGACACAAAATGAAGAGACGACACTATAACGGAAGTCGAAATTGAAATAATGAATATATTAGAAGAGAAACACACAAATTTGTGTGTATATTCATATAAAAAATAACAAAGATGATTCTTATTCCCTTTAAATTGTGATGTACGAGTTTGCCACCTCATCTTTTCCATCATTTATTCACACGAGAGGTTTTCCCCCTAACTATGAAGGAGGTTTCCAAGGATGACAAACATCGAACTGTCCAGTCAATCCATTGAGCCTACAAGGACCACTGGCTAAGATATTCCAAATGCACTCGCTGCATTCGTCTTGGTCCCTGCTTTGCACATATATATCGAACCACTCAAATCGACCAGGCCATGTAAAGCCACAAAAGAACAATGTTCCTTCGATGATATGAGGTACAAATGAAAATCCCCAGCTGCGTGTTATATCATGGATTCCAAGATCATCATCCTTAGATTTGCAATGAACCCTTAAATTAGTTTCGTCCGGGAAATTGTTATTGATCTTAATATATGTCTCGCTCCAAAGACCTCCTACACAGCTAGTTACAAACAAAGAAAAAATAAATATAAGTGTAGCCGATGTATTCATCTTCATAGCATATATTGCTCTGATATGAATATGAACATCATTAAGCTATTTAATCATTGACAATAATAGCATAAGAGTCACCGTTGCAATTGGAAGTAATGGTGGCATGTGGGCCATGAGTTTTCATAACGAGAAAAGGGCAACAATGCTAGCATAACATTCACCATTAATTTGGGATGAAAATCACGATATTACCCTTTATTTTTCTTCTTATTTACTTGACTTTAAGAATTGCCACATAAGGTTAGCTGCAAATCAATCATAAGAGAAATGATTATGCAATAATTTTTAATCTACTGTAAGAATAATAGTTTATTTTGAATCATAAAAAATCAAATAACAAATATTATAAATTGTTATGGGCCTACTTTTTTGAGAATTTATAGCTCAGAATGAACTGTTATTTTCACAGTAGCCCTACGATAGTTATGTTAGCAAAACCCCAATTATAATATCTTTGAAGATGCCATGCATTCGCAGATCTTGTCTTTTTGTTTATTGATAAAATGTTAGGCATCATGGGAACTTATACTAGCATGATGTTTGAAGGAACTCCTTTTTGGGCAAAAGAAGTTGACATTGATAAACGGTAATTGGCTTGTTTAAATTTTAAAAGGAAACCATTGCTTAATCTCATTTGGATTTTGTGAAAACAAAATTGATCAAATGATCCTTAATATATAACTTTTATGATAGCTTTGAATATATCTAGAATTATTTGTAAGTACCATGCCAAATCTTTAGCAATCTGGGAATCTAGCTGTCATTTTGCTAAATACCATGAAAAGGGAAAGAGAATAGGCACGAGGAAGTTATCTTGCACCAACTAAGCATTCGCTCCCTACCCATTTTGTGTCGATTTGGATTTATTTGACCTCTTGTTTAAGGCAAATTTGTATACACATTTGGCTCACGCAAAATGGTTGCATATGAGAAATCAGAATTGCTCACAAAACAGGATGATAAATTATTAGTTACAGTATATATTGGTTCTTTATATCCTTTTATGGGCTAGATTAAACAATTATAAAATAATTTAAGGATCATGTTGAACAATTTATGGATGACATTATACATTGAACAAATTAAAAGTTCATGAATGACATTGCACGTTGGATTGACATTTGGGGATCATTTGTATAATTATTCCTATTTCATAATGAAACAAACAAACAAACGCCTGAAGAAGAGGAAAGCTTAGATGGACGCGTTAGGAAAATTCCTATGTTATTTTTAAGATGACAACGACAATCAAAGGCTACTAATGTGTGTATTGATTGAGTAGTACTATGTGATATATGCACAGGCTGAGATGCATATGTGTGGCACCCGAGAATTTCAACAATCCTAGGATATGCGACGGACCGAGATTGAGTGACGGGAGTATCATTGGATTATGATATTGGCATTCTACACGAACATTAGTTCGTATCGTCATCGAACCAATACATTTCGTTTAGTAATGGTTGAATCGTCAAGAAAACCACCATTTTGTCGAAAGGCTTTTGTAGGTTTGAGTGAGACCAATTCTATCCGTATATTTTGCCGACCTCACGAAAATAATAACATGTCATGGATTAACGAAATTAGTATCGGACTTCGTCGTCGACACCACATTCGACCCCGCTGACCCATGCATATTTGTTCCGATGACATTACACAACTATGCCACTTGAGTGTATGTGAAATAAAAAGAGGATTTGGACTTTAATACACTGATTTTTAATGAGCCGAATGAAGGAAATTCGGCCATGCAGCCCACGTCCACGATGGTCAACAAATGGAGAATTGTTGACCTGAAGGAACCAAATGGCAGCCACGTGAAAAAAAAAAAAAAAAATCATGCAATAATAGAAGACTTTGACCACCTCAAGTGATGCCACATTTATTCCTCTCCCTTGGACAGCAATGAAGGACATGGGCGCACGGAGGGACACGTTCGATTGCATGGGATTCCAGGTGGTGGCCGAGTGATCTGGTGGGCAGCCACGTCTTCAACAGCTGCCCTTCACTCGTGCAACGCTGGAATTTTTCCCTTTTGTGAACTCACGAAACCAGCACCGAGTGAGAGAGAGAAATCAACCGAGCGGAAATTGAGCGAGCGAGAGAGTGAGCAGTGGCGAGTGAGAGAGAGAGTTCGTGCGAGAGGGCGAACGGCAAAAGGAAAAGAGGAAAGAAGGACCGCCCTTTGCCGTGCTTGTGTGCGTGCTGCCGCTGTCGACCCCGCTCGTCTTCGCCGCCGTTGAGCCGCGTTCAAGGACCCACGAGCTTCCTGTTTTGTTGTCGATTGAACTTGGGAGTGAGGCAAGTAGAAGTTTATCAATCTATGTTGTGCATTGCTGTGATTGTCTAGTGTAGTGCAAGTAGATTTTGATTTACCTATACTATTTGAATTCCGTCATTGCTTGGCAAGACGTGTTCCATAGGAATTCTACGAATTGCTATGAGTTCTAAGATACTCGCGATATTCAGAAGCTATTTTGGGTGACCACGAATTTAAAGCTAAAGCGGGAGAGAAGTACGTGCTGTTTATGGTCAAATTTTGTTTTGTAGACCCGTGAGCTACTGATCTTGGTATTGCAGAAAATTTTTGGCTTTATACACGAACTGTTTTATATGGAGACTATGAATTTATGAAAATTGAAAATGATTGAAGTCCATGCATGTGATTTTCGAAGGTATTTCGGGGATGAAACCATGAATTTGATCATGATCGATTTAGTGCTTAAAAATCTTGATTTTTACGAAATGTTTCTGCCTACGTGGATTTGACATTCCTTCAAAGTTTTGGTTGCACTTGGTTTATACTACAATTCTGGATTTTTGGTCTTGCAGAATTTTGGAGCTTTTAAAATACGAACTACCCTATATTATAGAAAATCTAGAACCGAGTTGCGTAATTTGTTACTCTTTATACATGACGAACGTCCGAATTTGATATTGCATTTGAGGCTTGCATGTCTTGAAATCTAAATGTGAGTGAGCTGTGATTGTTGAGTAAGGTGCGATGGTGTGTGCCGAGTGAAGAAAAGGTGATGCAAGTTGAGTTATAAGAGCCGAGATGCAAGTATGTGCTTTCTACCGAGTTGTGAAGGATTCTAGGTGAGTGAAAATGTACTACGACCACTCATGGACGCTGTGTAAGTGTGTCGAGATGCTACATGATGAATCTGCAGTAAAACAAATAGTTTGATTGAGCTGGAAATGAAGAGAAAGGCATTAGATGTTTTCTGTCTTAGAGGAACATGGATAGAAAGTCGTTTATATTGTGTCACTTTAATTTCTAGAGATGAAGATGAGGAATAGAATCATTTTACTTAAGATAACATCCATTAGATTGAGTTTAACTCATAGTTATAGCTAAATGAATACAAGAACGTGCAGATAGAAGCAATTCTTTTTAAAACAGAAATACTGTTCCGTAGAAAACGGCCTGACCTTTGATGATTCTTCGAATTTTCTGTATTTACCTAGATAGAATTGGACCTCAAACCCTTAATGAAAGTTATAGGACACATCCTTAGGAACAACATATCAAAAATTCGAAATAAATGAACAAGGAATGACCACCGAAATTATTTTTCTATGAAAACACAAAATCTGGAAATTTTACAGAATGCTAGCTAGGAATATCGAAATTTTTGTCCTTGGTACGTAAGGAATCTGACTTGGTGTTCTGCATGACACTTGTTCCTTTAGGTCTCATGGATAACGTGTGAAAATTTCATAATTTTCTGAGTTCATTTAGGGGTTATTCCGAAATTTTCATTAAAACTGCACATTTTGGTTTTTAAGCTGTTTTACTCCGACTTTGCTCAACTGATTTCAAAAGTGAATGCATCTTGAGTTGTTATGTGACATGATGATACTAGCATTGGCATATCATGCAATATTAAGATATGATGAGACTCAAGAGACATTTTGTCATTGCATTGAAAAATGTTTTTGGAAATTAAGATGTTAATTGCTACCGTTGGACCCTCGGGTCAACGATGCCCCAGGAGTCAGGATGCCCAGAGGTTCGAATGAGTCGATGCCCTTTGGATGCCTAGTTCTATTGTGAATACATGCCCGGAGGTTTACCCCGGGAGTGTCGGGATGTCCGGTTGTATTATGATACATGCCCGGAGGGTGAGGGTTGTATTATGATGCATGCTCGGAGGTTAGGAGTAACCATGTCTATGGTCCCCAGTGATTCCTCGTGATGCCCGGAGGTGTGTGCCGGATGCCTGGTTGTATTTTGAATACATGCCCAGAGGCTTTCACGACGCCAGGTTGGGTGCGAAATCCCAGAAGGACGCAAACATTGGTCCTCTAGGGGGATAAAATTGTTTGAATGATAAAATGGATGATTCTACCAAGTGTGAGTGTGGTCTGGTTATAGGACTAAATTGCATGGCATGGAATGGGACGTTTCATAACAGTTTGGCCCTATGATCGGGACTGGTATAACTGGACATGATGTATCTTCAGGATTTCGAAATTGTACTTGCCATTGCATTGAAGGATTTCATGATTTTGATGCATACTTATCCTCTGACTACCTGTTTTTGTCTATCTTGCATGAATCTGGATATTAATGGTACTGCTTGATATAGCTTGACGAATCTTTTACTGCTAAGTGATTGTACTCACCCCGTTTGGGGACTAACATTTCAGACTAGACAAGATACCTCTGCTACCACCACCGCTAGCAGATGGACCGAGTGGTTGGATATGACCGCAAGAAGGAGGACAGCAGAGGAAGGAACTTTTGGACGCCGACACTGATCGATGGACTTTAAGCATACGGCTATTGGAAAATATGTTGGTCATCTTTTGAAATATAGCCGAGCATAGAAAACTACGGCATTTTGGTGTACCAACGAATGATGTCCATCTGGTTTAAGTAAATATAAGTGTTCGGCTGTTAACTTATAAAATGTTTAGTTGGTGTGCACTGTTTTCTGAATATAGGGAAAGGAGTTGTTGGAAATGCTTCTGTCATATAAATTGCGCAGGGACCAATCTAAAAGATATAAACCCCCAGGACTGATAGACCTTCAGGTCAAGCAATAAGAAGGTAACTGAACTGTGGCAACCCCAATGGATCGGGGGCCGTTTTGGGGGTGTCACAATAGGATCTCATAAACAACATCAGAAGATTCTAATATGAGGAGTGCTCTACCACTATTTAAAGTGCTCTGTCGATATCTAAGTTGAATAAGATATTAAGCAATTGAAGATGTCCATGAGTATTTATATCTAAATTTTGGCTAAATATTTAAGATTAAATTACATAGAAAATTAGAGACCAATTTGGCCCTAACGAAAAGAAGAAGAAGAAGAAGAAGAATAGGGACTTTCACATCACATAGGTATTTATATTATTTACATCAAATAAATCTTATTTTTTATTTATTTTGGATAAATATAATTTTTTTTTTTTTAAAAAGGCCTTGAGGGCATGGCCTTCACCCTACCTCTTTGCTTCTTCTTCCCCACGCGTGCCGGGCCCATCTCCCCCCTATGCTCTCCCCTTTGGCCCGGCCCTCTCTCCCTTTTCTCCTTCCTCCTTCCTTCCTCCTCCCTCTACATCTCATGCGCACAATAGAAGCAGAGCAGAGCCAACTAGAGATTCGAACGGATGGGACGACAGCACAAATGCCTTCAATGTGCTGAGAAGCTCGAGGAGGTAGGCCTAGCCAAGGCAGGGCAGGCCTGCTTTGGAGTGGATGGCCGAGGTGACGCCGATTTGGCCAAAGGGGAGACCGATTGGCACATGGAGGACAAGCGTTCGAACCACCTTCATCAATCAGACCGTTCAGCCTATAAATAGGGCTTATGTGAGCTCAACCAAGAGGGAGAAAAGAAAAGAGAAAATGGGAGGATTTAGGGTTGCATGGCCAAGAACGAGGAGAGAGAGAGAGAGAGAGCTAAGACAGAGTTACATGGCCAAGAATGAGGAAACCTTGACCAACAAGTTAGCTGTGCTCGACCCCGTCTAACAACCTCTCTGAGCCAGCATCCCCCAGCTATAGCTTGTGGCCATCCGGCTCGTGTGAGCTCTGCCCACCAGCCGTCCCTTGTTAGGTCATCATGCGCATCTCGAGTCGTCGAACGAGAGTGCCGTTGCAAGGTTCGGTCCCATTTGAGCTAAATATCCTTCGTCCTAGTCACGCGCCCCACCCGCTTGATGAAATGCCTCTTTGAGATTTGGTTTTTGTGCCTTCATCCTTGGACGAAATCATGATGTCCGTGCGTGTTTTGCCTTATTGAGATGTTTGGCAACCTTGGGCATCGGCCGTCTAGTTGTTTGCCATGTCTCCACCACCGATTTCTCAACCCAGACTAGATCTAGAGACCCGAC
Organism: Eucalyptus marginata; assembly: GCA_014182565.1. Classification (NCBI taxonomy): domain Eukaryota; kingdom Viridiplantae; phylum Streptophyta; class Magnoliopsida; order Myrtales; family Myrtaceae; genus Eucalyptus; species Eucalyptus marginata. The sequence goes on along the minus strand of CM024591.1, from coordinate 2,381,936 downwards.
TCAAGTCCCCTTTTTAGATTAAAATTTTTTTAATTTATTTTAATTAAAAATAATTTTAATTTTTATATAAAATTCCAATTTCTAAAATTTTTCTATAAAATCGGAATAAGATAAAAAAATTAATATTTTGGTAGTTTTCAACAAAAATGCATGAAAAATCCTTAAAAAAGATTCAAATTTCAAGTTTAAACAAGATTAGAAACCAAAATAGAAGTAGTTGATTAAACAAGATAGTCAAATCTTTTATCTTAATTTCTTAGGTTGTATAGGAGTAAATAATTTCTCCCTACACTTCACTTGGGTTTCTAACCAACCCATTACAAATCGATTAATGACAACTCTTAAATGAAAATGACATGTAGGTTAAAAAAATTGGATCATAAGTAATGAATTAGTGGGTTTAAGAGAGCTTAAGGTAAGCCTAGACTTAGAGAGCCATTGGCCTCTGCGCTCGAGAAGGGCGAAAGGTCATGATAGCTTGGCGACTCCACTAGGTACTTGATTTCTTTTTGCGGGCTTAAGCCTTTTTGTTTTTGTTTAAATGTTTTCCTAACATTGGTAATTTTTGCAAGTTAGTAGCTTGTAGATAAATGTTAATTTTGTTAAAATAAATGTTTTCTTTATAAACTATTGTGCATATGCTTTAATGTTTTAGAACTATATTGTGGCATACACAACCTTACCATTAGATTTGGGTTGCCACGGGATATATTAGGATGCTATTAAGAAATATATAACCTTGAATATGAGACTACGATGTAGAGGTTGACTTTCTTTTTCTTGAAATTTCTTTAGATAGGCCGTGGTTGAGAGGACCTAACACCAATGTGAGACTGTGATGATCTTATCACCTTTTAACTTCACTGAGTCTTGTTAGTTAGAAATCGAACCACACAAAGCACGTGCTTGACTATGTGATTGTCATCTTCTTTAAGGAATAGTAATTTCTTTATCCCTTTCGTTATTCAGCCTATTTATTATAGTGGCCCATGGCAATTTAGGTCAGTTGTATGGTCCCAATTTTATATGAATTGGGCGAGCTGGTGCACAGTTCAATTCTGCTCCCAAGAAAGAGCTCCTTAGGTGGTGGGATCAGTTAGATTAACCTAGCCAAAAACATGTCAAATCAACAATCGGTTTTCTCCTCTTGTTGCCTCGAATCAATGTCCACTCAAGGGCCATGTAGGTTGTGACATCCCAGATTATCAATCTTGTTTCCTATTAAATAAATTGAGCATTTCATCAACGTGTCTATAGAGATGTTCTTAGAGCTAATCACTCTCAAGATAACTAGACTATCCAGGGAAACTAATAAGGAATTTTAATGTAATAGATTTGAGAATTCGACCAGGAATCGTTATTCGACCGTGCTCATCTTTATAGGTCATTACGACACAATTACAAATCGATTAGAGATCAGAGATAGGTCGGTTCGACTGAGATGTGTGACTGATCATGGGTGACTCCATTAAATTGGAAAATTCTCGTCAGCCAGCACTAGATTGATTTTTTCTATCATTTTGGTACCATGTGTCCGTATTTGAATCCTCGAAATTTTCACAACAACCGAGAGTCGCCAATGCGTCAAGTGGGTTTGTTGTGGCTCGAAGAAAATCAACCACGAGTCATTTGCACTAAATTTTTTTGAAAGTTACCTAGTAGCCTAAGTCATGCTAAAATCGCACCGAATTGAAATTAACCGCGAATTTGAGTCAAATTTCAGAAATTAAAATTTTGTCATGTCACAATTAATTATAGGAGGGTCGACTCAGTCTCAGAAGATTTTCTATAAAGCGAGGCTTTTTGAGAAAAAGTTGTCCTAGGGCCGTTTTTGTCTAGAAAAAGTTGGTGATTGTTTTTTTGTCGCGCAATTGGGAAGCAAGTGGGATCAATTGGTGAAGAAAAACACCAATTGGATCGGTGAAGTGTCGGTTGATTTTGTAGAGGCCGGTTTGTGTTGAATTAAGAAGGAAATTAAGTCCAATTGAGGGAGAAATCCATGAAATTCGTAACTCCCCCACTCCTATGGCTTTTGGACCATTACAAAGGTTGTAATTGAAGCATTGTTGGCTGATTTTGGTCCAAGGAAGACAGTCGATGGTGTAGATTGGTCAAGGGGATCAAATGGTGGAAAATAAGCCTTAGTGGCCCCCATTGTCCCCTCTCTCTCTCTTCCTTCTTCTCTCTACCGTCGACCACCCTCTTTGCCTTCTTCATTGTGCAATTTTCGGAACCAGAAGCCAAGGAAGCCATCAGAGCAAGCTGCACACCGCTTAGACCCATCGCACGCCCTCGTCGTCGCACCGGACTGCCGTTCGCCGCCTCTCCTCGCGCGCGTTGCGCTACGCTCGTCCGCCCAGCCCGACGCCCATCTCGCCTAGTCCTCCATCCCAGTAGCTGTCCCATGACTTGCGGAGCTCAGCTGGAGCTGTCCTGCCTCCGTTTGACCCTCGTAAGGCCCCGCCTAAGCCCAGTTTGGCCCTTCTAACCTTCCTCGATCCATCCCCACCTTAAACCAAGCTTGTTGCCTTCTGTTTCAGCCTATAATAGAACAACAAAGTGTGGGTTTCCAATGGTGCTTTAGGCCCGTTTTGAGGTTGTTCCCTACCCTGAAAGCTAGGCCTGCTTTGGGAAGAATTGAGCCTTGTTGCATCCCCGTCGATTTGCACCGACCAAATCACAAAAGTGAGTTTAACTCACTAATCCTCGCTTAGTAGGTTAATTATGCTTAAGGGTAGATTAAATTAAATTAAGCATGGCTTAGGTGGATAGATTTATTTAGATAAGTTAATTTAATTATTTGTTGATGCATGTTATGTTGTTAGTTAGTGCAATTAGGGCCTAGACGAACTCTAATATTTATCTAGAGTGACTCGGAAATTTTCCGGGTCCGTTTCGGCGTTCAATTAGGCTTTTATGGGCCAGAGTTGATTTATTGGTGTTTATTTAATATTTTTCGTAATTATTTTCCGGAAATTAGACCGGGATAATTGGTGACCAAAATTTTATGCTGATTGTAGTGGTACTCTCTGTTTATTTAATTGAGCCTTAGTTTGTGCTTAATTGATTTAATTGTGATTTTAGGATTATATTCCTAAATTTATTAATTTAACCGGGTGTCGATTTACAACGCCAAAAATATTTTGGTGGACGATATAAAATGATGGGATTTGTGGAAAGGAAGTTATGGTATTTTAGCTAAGGCCGACTGTGTACCCACACACGTGTATTTTATCGGGTATGATAAAATGGTGGAAATATTGGCTCAGTGACTCTATATGTCATATTGTAGAAAGGACGATATACAATACTGGCTTGATGACTCTATATGTCGTCTTGGAGAAATAACGTTATAATATAATATGCTCAGTGACTTGACATGTCATCTTGGAGAAGGAACAGTATCTTATATCAATTCGGTGACTCGATAGGTCATATTAGAGAAAGAACGATATACTATTATTAGATTTTGGGACAAACTACTATCTATATACCACTTTGAGTGAACAGTCTTGGATTTTGATCGGACTCATAGATAGTATTGACTAAGATGACCGGGGAATGGTCTGAGTGACATGTAATCGACTAGGTCGATTGATCGATGACTCGATTTGTGGTGATTAATTGGATATCTATTTGAATTGAACTGATTTACAGGGAGGAACTGAGGCCAAGGTAAGTCCTCTAACTCGTGTTGTGCTTAGATAGCCCTTAGGGCGTATTGACTTCCTAATCGAGTCTTAGGGGGTAGAACTTGCTAAGACATCATCTCACCCCAGTGTGGGATAACATTTCAGGTCCATAGATGGCAACATCTCCAACTCCTCCCAAGCATTTTGGTATACCGGAGGAAATCACTGAGATAGGTTATCACATTCCGATACACCATCACCCTGAAGGATTGGAGTATGTTTTGGTGAAATTTACAATCTGGGTTGAAGTGGGCAAACCCCAAAAGGTGCCCCATAAATACCGGTCGTGGTATCTCCATTACAATGATGGATGAAGGGTGGGCCTTGTACCCGAATGTGATGTACCTCTGTACGTTTTGGATGTAGCGTTTGGAAAGGGGACAGTAGATCCCAAGGGTGGATCGGTAGTTGATGTGAAGGATCCCAAGCTTGGTGATGATCCTGACTTTCCGGAGTACTTAGCCATGGGCTCCAGCTGGAGCGAGAAAGAAGGAGAGATTGTCGAAGAATAGGAGGACCTAGGAGAGGATTGAAGCCCCAACCTATTTTGCAAACCCTGAGTTGTGAACTGATGTGTGATAGAATCGACTTTTGTTAATAGTATTGTAATATACACTATATGGTTTGTATTGTATAAAAGTGTTATTGCAGTTTTTTGGGTTCGAAAAATATGGCTCTACTTTTTTTTCCCATTGTTTTATTATCTGGGGGTTTAATATCTGCTTCCGCATGCATATTAAAATGAACAGGATCGGCGATGCGTCCTAGGACGTTGTTATTTAATCGACCAAGCCAGGATGGGCACGCGCTCGAAGATCGGGGTGTGACATAGGCAATACCACATTTTTGGTGCCCCAAGACATTCACCTTTGTAGTCGGTAAATTTGAACCAATTCTAACACTGAGGAGTATAGCCTCGCGATAAGAATGCCCTTGGGAATTGAACTCGTTAGGCCATCAATGGGCATTGACCCTATGTTGGGTCTAGCATGATTTTTGAGAATTTAAATTCATTTGGTAAGGGGGATTGTTAAAGCCAGCTATAATGCCTACCCATTATCATTTTTGATTGAATGTATTGAAAATCAACTAGTGGCCCAAAAAAGAAAAATTTTCGTCCGAGCATTCTTTGGATTTATCGTCTTTCCTTCTCGAAAGATAGCCATAAATCATTCAATTGCATGGGTGGTCAATCAAGTCAGTATTAGGCTAGTTTATGTAAACACGATTTAAATTGTTTCAAAGAAAAAGGGGAAAAAATCATGAGAGCCTTCCTTGGAAATTTTACAAGTAAAGTTCTTTCCTCACATAAAAGGGTTGGGACATCTCATGCAACTATTCAAAATCAACGATTTCAGGTAACCACTACAAAGATTTGAAATCTTAGAAATATACTCCCCCGACGGGAAGTACTCTCGTTAGATACATTTCCTAAAGGATCCATTCTTGAGGCATTCCTATGGCATGTTAAATGGTTGAGCAAAGGAGAAGCTTGCTCCGCACTTGAATTTTACGATACCCAATCCAACTGCTTGATCTCTTCGAGACCACTTTGTATTATCCACAGAAGGTGGCTCGTTAGTATAGGGCCCTTTAGGAGATCCCACCACCACTCAAGCCAAGTTTGTTCCAAGTCTTTTTCAGCCACATGGGCTAAGATGAAATTTGCGTAATCGAGAATGCATGGAGTAAATGACATGCTAAGAGGAGAGGTAGGAGAAAGCCCATCACGCCTTCACGTTCTACATTCTCGACCACCGGAGCCCCAACAATTTGTAGCTAGTAGTCCTTAATTTGGCTGACAAAACCGCTCAACGAGAATGGCGAGTCTCTTGAAGTGAGCTTGGGAATGAGCAGGACATGTGTTTCCGAGCTAGTTCAAGAAAACAAATGGCTTCGTAAGACTAGAGCTTCCCATCACATATAAACAGGGCAACCTTGTCCCCTAGTGTCAATGTTCAAGAAGTTTTGTCTATTTCCCAGTTTCATTTGCTTGGGAAGTTTGTCTTTTCCTAGTCCCAATGTTTAGGGGACTTTCGTTCAATGTTTAGTATTTCGTTTTGCCATTTCAATTCCAAGTTTGGATGTTGGGAATGTTCTAGAATCAATGTCCAGGGCGTCCTCTTTTGATATATAAAAACGGCTGGACCCTTCCTATGGGCCAATGTTCAGTTTAACGTCCATGCTCATATATTTCTCATCTGTTTGCAATGACAGTAATACGGCTCGGCCATGTTTGCTGATCCAAACTTGCCAAAAAAATAAAAGCAAAATGATCGAAGAAGCAGTGCCCACCCATATTGTGGAAATGGAAAGCGAAATGAAATAGGTTTTCGATGTGATACAACAACTCTCAAAGCAAGTGGATTTCATTCAAAGCAAACTCACCCAGGCTCCAACCCCAATCAAGATATTGCTACCATGGCCGTCTGTCGTGGGTGGTCAAAGCGAGGGCACTAATCATGATATGCCCAATTTAGAAGATGACTCACCTCAAGTCACAATAGAAAAAGCAGAGCCAACGAGTGAACCAGCAATAAAGCATGATAAATGCTTTGAAAAGTAGGAGGAAAGACTAAGGTTGCTGCAGGTGTTGCAAAGTTTCCATCCATTGGATTTATTTGTTTACGTAGGATCTCAAGTCGGCAGAAGATGACTTACCTTTATCCAATGCGCAAACAATAATTAACCCCGGAACGAATGCTAAATTGTAGATGAATCACGGATAAAAAAGCTTCACGTTGATCTGAATGCAATCACGAGAAAAGCACCCAATTTCCACAGCGTAAATGCTGATTGTTCTTATAAAGAAGAAATGGAATGCCTTGTCTCTTTCAATGGAAATGAGACAAACAGAGGAGAGGAATTTTCGAGCGTATGTTTTGCCAACAATGCCAACGGTTGTCTACAAAAGACTTTTATACAACTCCCTTCATACCCTTTTCAAATGGTGTTTTTTCCATCGTAGCATATCAAGACCAAACGGTGCGTTCCAATCGCACCCCATCATGGACGTATTGATTAAGTACATCATCTCTCACTCGAACATAATGGGCTTATAGGGCTCTATCAAGAATATAAAGCATTCAATATTTATCAACTTTACAAAATAATTCATACTAGCAAGTAAGCCGCGTGACTAGTGAGTACACCTGCACTTGGGAGCTCAAATTATGCACCTGTTAAGGATGACATAATGGCTACAACCCTTAAAAGAAATAAACAATCGATGTCTCACAATGCCCCAGACATATTTTGTTACATCAATTCAAGTATGCCTATCCCTTAAAGGCTATACTTGACTATTCTAAAAAACACCATGTATTTATAATTATATCTGCAACCACAGAGGGTGATATAATTGGTCGACCAGTAAATACGTGTGATAGATGTAAAATAACAATAGTATTCATTTGCACTTATGTCTTTCTCCATTTTAGAACAACTGCTTTCCTAGACACGTCCCATAAGGCCATATCCATTCCATGACCTCTGATAACATACTAAAGTAAAAACATTGATCTTTCACTTCGAGAATATAGTCATAAGTAACATATGGTACAAAATGAGGTAAAATATAAATTACCTCAAGGTCTCACACAATGAGTAAATATGGATAATTTTACTCACCTTCCCTTGTTGGTCGTACAATGCACATGTGTATGAATTACATGCTATAATGGATTTCTCTTTCTATAAGAACATATGTCATTTATTAAATATATCCACTATATAGATATTAGCCTAAACATAGTCACGTACTAATGTTTAGCTCGAGTGCTATATCAGCACGCTTTCTATAACGCCCAATTAAGCACTCACATCCGGCATCTTTCAGGCATACATGATTGTGGGACTATCATGTTCAGTCTTATTATTACAAATCACAGACCTCGTCTTAACTCCAATCAAGGTGACATATTATTTTATATACTAAACTTGCTCTTCAGCATTTACTTGTACATAATGTCTCATCTCAACGTGCTAACTATGGCACTTGAGGTGATTGCTCATGTGAGCAAGCCAATCATTGCATGCTGATATACTTTTCAATAATATATGTGTGCATGTGCTAGTCTCATAATGTATTTGTCCTTATTGATAAAACATTAAGTCACTAATAAATAAATAAGTACAATACATATGTCTACATATACATAAACCAATGATCCTCTACAATAACATATATCATATTCTGCATAATCCTAGTGACATCTTGTGGGTCAAGAATATGTTACTAGGAACAGCCTTCATAAATGGATCAGCAACCATTCTATTGGTTGAAATGTATTGTAGGATCACTTCTTTCTATGCTATTATATCTCTGATGAAGTTACTTTTTATGTCAATGTGCTTCATCCTTCCATGATACTTGGGATCTTTCACGTAGGCAATGACTGCTTGACTATCGCAATAAACTATCACCGGTCTTGGAACCTCACTGATAGTGGCTAAATTTTCCAAGAAATGTTTTAGCCATACTGCTTCTTGCAATGCAGCAGAGCATGCAACAAATTCTACATTCATCATAGATAAGGCCGTGTATGTCTATTTCTTGCTATTCCAAGAAATTACACCTCCATTGAGCAAGAACGCATATCCAAAAGTCGACAGTCCATGGTGCCCTTCAAGTATCTCAAAATCCTCTTCACTACTTTCCAGTGTGCTTGACCGGGATTTGATTGATAGCAGCTCACCAATCCCATAGCATAACATATGTCCGGTGGAGTACACATCATAACATACATCAAACTTCTGACTGCACTAGCGTAAGGAATAGTTTCCATCACTTTAATTTCTTCTGGAGTCTTAAGACACATCTCAGTACTTAGGCCTTCACCTTGCATTATAGGGGTATCAATGGGATTCCAATGCCACATATTGAAACGCTAAAGAATCTTCATTATATAAAACCTTTGTGATAAAGTAAGGAGTTTCCTTGATCGATCTCTTTTGATCTTTGTGGCACCCCTCGACAGCCCCTGATCCGTTAGGGTCGCCATAGTTCGCTTACCTTTCACTTTCCCTAATTACATGTCGCTCTGATACCATTTCAATTGCAGCGGGTCCATACAACCTAGGGGTTTACATCTTTTAGATCGGTCCCTTGCGCAATTCATATAACGGAAGCATAACCAACAACTCCCTTCCCTATATTCATAAAACAGTGCACACCAACTAAACATCTTTTATAAGTTAAAGCCGAACACTTTTATTTACATAAAGCAGATGGACATCTTTAGTCGATACATTGAAATGCCATGGTTTTCTATACTTGGCTATACTTCAAAAGATGACCGACATCTCCTCCAACAGTCGTATACTTAAAGTCCATCGATCAGTGTCGGCGTCCAAAAGTTCCTTCCTTTGCTATCCTCCTCCTCGCGGTCATATCCAACCACTTGATCCATCTACCGGTGGCAGTGGCAGTGGCAGCAGAGGTATTTTATCTAGTCTGAAATGTTAGTCCCCAAACGGGGTGAGTACAACCACTCAGCAGTAAAGATCCACCAAACTACTCAATGCGTCAAACAAAACAATCAAGGTATCATGAACAAAGCACATATCATTCATGCATTCAAGCATACCTTACCTTACAGCCATGCACATATCACCATGCCATATGTGGATATACCACCATGCACTTATCATCAAGCATTCATGCATATATCACCATGCCATATGTGCATATACCACCATGCACTTATCATCAAGCATTCATGCATATATCACCATGCCATAAGTGCATATACCACCATGATTCATATCATCCATGCTATCAAGCATACATCACCATGAGATCCATTCATACCTTCATGATCGCATTTTCAATATCAAATAGCATCTATTTACTTTAATAAGAAGATCATGCATCATGCCATATGCATACACCCATGCACATGATTCACTTTCAATTCTTATCTTTCACAAGGATCTCATCATTTTCTTCCAGGGGACCAATGTTTGCATCCCTCATTTATCGCTTGCACCCAACCTGGCATCGCGAGGAGCCTTCGGCACACACTTCCGGGCATCTCGCATCCCAACTGGCATCACGAGGAATCCCCCCGGCACACACCTCCAGGGCTTCCGGGATTACGTACCGACATACCACCAAGCATTCCCCCTGGAATTACGTACCGTATACCACCGGGCATCTCGAAACTCCCGAGGACATCCGGCTCACACCTCCGGGCATCCGGCACACACACTCCGGAAATCCCGACACTCCCGGGGCATCGTCGGCTCACACCTCCGACGGCCTTCTCATCATCACAATGCATATTTCCATATCTCATTTTTCAAATTCACATTTGATTGTAAAAATGCCAAGGGTTGAAATCAGCCTTTTTAAAATCATATGATATGCATTGGAAAAATATCATTTGATGCAATAGTTTGAAAACTTCATTGAATTCATAAAAATCCATCAATCTTTTGATGTCATATGATATGCATGAATGTCACCACATCATTGCACAAATAACAACCCAAAATATCACAATTTATATAACAAATCAAATAATCTTTAAATAGAACAGTTTTCAGCTTTAAACAGAATGCGTTCTGCTTGTGAAAAATTCTGGAAAATTTGTAAACAATGAAAATAAATTCTGAAAATTTAACACATTGTAGATAAGGTCCGAAGAAACACTTTTCGTGAAGAACACCCTATCAAACAAAGCTTCACAGAAAACGTATAGGTCCATGCATCACAGAAAAAAGGATTTTTAGCCCTACTCATGCACAGTTTCGAAAACAATTTCGATTGAACCCTTAATTGAACTCAGAAAATTCTGAACTTTGGACACGTTGTAAATAAGATCTAGAGGTAAAACTTTCATGAAGAAATCGAAGTCCAATTCGTTCTGAATTAAAAGTTAAAATCGATTTACTTTTCCTGTTCTCAGTACCGCTTTCCAGATCTACCCGTGTTGAAGAAAAATCGTTTCCTTAGTCATTACTGGTCCATTTATTGTGAAATTTCAGCATGTTGTTCCTCAAGATGTTATCTACAAATATTATCAAGAGCATGAAGTCAAATTCGAACTGGAACATTTTATAAAATTAACAGAATCGTAAGAGGTCAAAGAGCAGTTTTTCAGATCTAGTCTTTCTAAGAAAAATCATTTTATCAACCATTTCTTGTTCGTTTTTCCTCAAATTTTAGTATGTTGTTCTTCAAGGTGTTCTCTACAACTTTCATGAAGAAATCGAAACAAGATTCCGACTAAAAAATCACATACAACACACAAACTCAAAGATGGTCAAACTGGTTTTTCCAGAAACAGCATGCATGACCAACGAATGCCTCTCCATAGCCCCGAAATTTCATCCCATCTACCACAACCAAGACTTACTATCTACTACACATACACACAGCAATGCAAAGAGTAGGTTTTAGGACTTCACTTGCCTCAATTCCTACGATGCTAACGGCGAAGGGTTCGGTGCGGTGGTGCGGCTCAACGGCGGCAAGTGGCGTCGACGGCGGCAGCGCACGGACAGAGGGCGGTCCTTTCCCTTCTTTCTCGCTGCTCTCTCTTGAATTTCTCTCACTCAATCTCTCTCTCTCTTACGCTCGCTCGCCCTCTGCTCGCCCTCTCTCTCTCGGCTTGCTCGTCCGTTTGCCACTTTGGTCACTGGTTTTGTTGAAAACCAGTCAACAAAAGAGTGCTTCGGTGGCTGCGGCAACGATGGGCAGGCGTCCCATGCGTGTCCACCAGCCGAGCTTCCTCTTGGACGCACGCCACCTTGCGTTCCCCATGCAAGGACGTGGCCACAGCATTTTGTTTTTCTTTTCCAAGTCTTCATTTGCTGGTCGACACGGAGGAGCAACGTGGCCACCATTGGCTTTCTCTTGGTCAACAATTCCCCCTCAATTGACCACCACCATTACGTGTGCATGGCCCAACAAATCTAAGTCTTCGAGCAGCGTGAGGAAAGCCATTCAACGTGGCTTTTAGTCAAATGGGCTTCTTTGGTTGACTTCTTGTACGTGGGCCTTCAATTTGTTGTATGTGCATGGACGCAAGCTTCATTTGTTGCGTGGAGGGGGCTATTTAACGTGGATGCGCGGCCGTGAGTTCGTGTGGCCGTCTAAGGGGAGGGTGGTGGTGATGGCGCGCATAAAAAAAATTGAGGTCTTCGACTTAGTAAATTGGCAAGACGGCTCGGGGTCCAAAATTAGTGTCGATGACGAATTCCGATAACAATTTCGTCAATTTGCGACATATCGTTATTTTTCCGAGGTTGGCAAAAATACGGATGCCACAATTCTCCCCTCCTTAGAGAATTTTGTCCTCGAAATTGTACGTTTCTTACGTCTCACTGAAAAGATGAGGGTACCTTTGCCTCATTACCTTTTCGCTTTCCCACGTAGTCTTTTCCACATTGTGGCGTCACCCTAAGGTCTTAACTAGCGGAATTTTCCTCTCTTGGAGAACTTGCTCCTTCCGATTCGGTATCTGGATAAGTTCTTCCAGGTATCTCACTTTCTCATCCACATTGATGGCTTCATGATCGAGTATGTGACCAGGGTTGGGCTAACACTTCCTCTAAAGACAAGGATGCAAGCTCTTAACACATCGTCAAGTGTTTGGATCACTCTTTCCGTTTGTCCGTTCGTTTGCAGATGAAAAGCAATACTGAATTGGAGCTTAGTCCCTAAGGCGGTTTGAAGACTTCGCCAAAGGTTTTGAAGTAAATCTTGAGTCTCGATCCAACGTGATAGTTATAGGGACACCATGTAAGCGTACTACCTGGCTTACATATATCTCGGCATATTTATCTATTGGATAGTCTACGCGGACTACTAAGAAATGGGCAGACTTAGTCAAGCAATCTACTACCACCTAGATAGAGTCATGACCACTTGATGTCTTTGGTAATCCTTACACGAAATCCATCGTCACATGATCCCATTTCCACTCTAATATATCCAATGGTCTCATAGTCCTATGGGTTTGCGGTGTTCCACCTTCACTCCATTCCATTAGTGGTACTAGTGAAGGGTTCTATAATTATATTTATTCATTTATTTTATTTTTTAAATGTCAAGATCGAACTGTAATAACTTGATCCTTTGTATAGTTTCAAGCTCTATCCTAAGTGCAGCCATCAATCAAATTCAAATTTGAAAAATTTCACCTCTCGGCTCAATCGAATACACCATTTAGCCGAATTATTCCTATACCTTTGTCACCACCAATTCAAGCCTAGAACCATCAAAATCGACACCACCAATAACTCATCTGGTACAGTCCAACAGAGACATTCACTACGCTTTCACTGCAACATGGATTCAAGCCTAAAATACAGCTCCATTCATTCAGTCCAAATATTCGATAGTCCAATCCAAGATAAGGACTTGTCTAGTTTCCATCGAGTATATCTCATGTCTCACCCTAAAGGATCATCACTTGGACTAATCACTCATCAAATCCACAACTTGAACTTTCACCATTTCACCTTGGAAAGACTATAACCACAATTGATCATATCCACTAATTCCACCGAACCTTTTTAAAGTAAGATCATCACTAAAAATTTAGAAGTTGACCTCCATCAATTAAACCTATTATTCTGACATATAAACCACAAATAATTTCATGTCTCATATGACCACTCAACTCATGACTTCCAAAATCAATCTATACATACTAGATGCCTTCATGTAATGCATCAAGACTTCCAATGAGATCCTCTAATAGGAGGTCACTACTTACCTCAAATGATCATAACTTAATCCTCAAATTCATGAATGCAGCTTAGGTATTCGTCGATCCAAATAGCATAACTAGGAACTCTTAGTGTCCATAGCGAGTCCTAAATACGGTCTTAGGGATGTCTTCTTTCTTAATCCTTAACTGATATCCTGATCTCAAGTCAAATTTAGAAAAGACCGAACTTCCTTGCAGTTGATCAAATAGGTCATCAATTCTAGGCAATGGGTACTTACTCTTGAAAGTCACATGATTCAATTGCCTATAAACGATGTACAAACGCATCAACCCGTCCTTCTTTTTCACAAACAAGATTTCTATAAGCTTAGCCATGCTTCCGCTGCGCCACTCTGATAGAATTATCCCAGAAACATTGCCTTCCTAGTTCAGTTCATAGTTCGGTTCATTCCTACGATGACGTCAAAGTCATACATAGCTATCACTACCAAGTCCATTTCCAGATCTCATTCCCTTAGGGTTATCTCATACATCTCACATGCTAACGTAGATAACAACATGTCCTTCAGTGATGTAGAAATACGAAGAGGCATATCTAAAGATTTGTTCCTATTTCTCACAATCATCTATATTTTTCAAACACAAATGAATGCGTGTCACTCATGTCAAATAACGCATATACCTTCTTATCATCTATAGAAATCGTACCTGAGATAACATTTTCGGAAGCTTCCACTCCCTCTTGAGTGACTGCATACATCCGTCCTTGTGCTGGTGGTCTCTGTGGATTCCTTTGTGGATAAGGTCCAGCAGTATGTTGTTGTACTCGTCGCATTGGGTTGATACTTGGCTACGACCTCTCTTGTGGACAATCCTTCTTAAGGTGTCCTACCTGTCCACAACCAAAGCACTTTAGTCGTCCATTACAAGGCCCTGGGCCATGTCGTCCATCACACCTTCGACATTCTTCATTCCGATAAGGTGTTTTTCCCAAATCCAGGCCATCCTTAGATTTTCCAAAATTCCCGAAATTGCCCTTCTTCTTAGATTCCCAGGTCTGACCTTGACTTGCATAGGGTCTCTTACCCTGTCTGATATCACCAAAAGTCGACTGTCTCTTATACTCTGATTGCTCCCTTACTAACTCCTGCTCCACCAACTGTGCCCTCTCATAAATCTCATTATAATCTCTTATATTCAAAGGCACCAGTTGTTTCCTTATGTCAGTTCTCAATCCCTTCAGAAACCTCTTAGCTTTCTCTTCACGATCCTCAATCAATCTGGGAGCATACCTAGACAATTCAGAAAATTTTGCCTCATACCGATCCACTGTCAGCTCCTTTTGTTCCAACTGAACAAATTCAGTGATCTTCTTATCCTTAGCACAGTCAGAGAAATGCTTCCTATTGAAGGCTCTCACAAACTCATCCCAATTCACATCAGTACTTGGTGGAAAGATCGTATCCCTCGAAGCTCTCCACCAAAACTTTGCATTTCCCTCCAGCTGGTACTCTGCCAAAACTATTTTCTCAGTATCACTGCAGTCCAACAACCGGAAAATCTGTTCTATCCCATCAATCCAATGTTCCGCCTCCTCAGGACTTCCCATTCCACTAAACTTAGGTGGCTTTAACTTCAGAAATTGTTCCACCGGTCCTTGAGGGCGAGGTTCCACTCTGGGTTGTTGCTGCGCTTGCCTTTCCATCAGATTTTCAATATTGGCCAATGCCTGCAGGATATCTTCCATTCGGGGTTCAGCCCTTGCAGCAGAGGCTTTAGCCCTCGATGGATGAGCACTTCCAGCTCGCACCATGACTTTCTGCCCGGTTTCCAAGCATTTGCCTCAAGAATAATCGAGACTCACTGTCTCCATTTAAAAGCAACTACTACTATATAAGTAACATAAAACATATTACTGGCACCTAAAGACAACTGATAATAAACTACTAGGGATCTACGAGTGAATACCCATCACCCGTTGTTCAGCGTTAGTCAACCATTCCAGTTAGTATCCTATGGTGTGCATCATTTTCTCCTCATTTCCATCTGAGGCACCTTATCACTCCCAATAAACATAGCTCTGATACCAACCGCTGTGGCACCCCTCGACGGCCCCCGATCCGTTAGGGTCACCATAGTTCGCTTACCTTTCACTTTCCCTAATTACATGTCGCTCTGATACCATTTCAATTGCAGCGGGTCCATACAACCTGGGGGTTTACATCTTTTAGATCGGTCCCTTGCGCAATTCATATAACGGAAGCATAACCAACAACTCCCTTCCCTATATTCAGAAAACAGTGCACACCAACTAAACATATTTTATAAGTTAAAGCCGAACACTTTTATTTACACAAAACAGATGGACATCTTTAGTCGGTACATTGAAATGCCATGGTTTTCTATACTTGGCTATACTTCAAAAGATGACCGACATATCCTCCAACAGTCGTATACTTAAAGTCCATCGATCAGTGTCAGCGTCCAAAAGTTCATTCCTTTGCTATCCTCCTCCTCGCGGTCATATCCAACCACTTGATCCATCTACTGGTGGCAGTGGCAGTGGCAGCAGAGGTATTTTATCTAGTTTGAAATGTTAGTCCCCAAACGGGGTGAGTACAACCACTCAGCAGTAAAGATCCACCAAACTACTCAATGCGTCAAACAGAACAATCAAGATATCATGAACAAAGCACATATCATTCATGCATTCAAGCATACCTTACCTTACAGCCATGCATATATCACCATGCCATATGTGCATATACCACCATGCACTTATCATCAAGCATTCATGCATATATCACCATGCCATAAGTGCATATACCACCATGATTCATATCATCCATGCTATCAAGCATACATCACCATGAGATCCATTCATACCTTCATGATCGCATTTTCAATATCAAATAGCATCTATTTACTTTAATAAGCAGATCATGCATCATGCCATATGCATACACCCATGCACATGATTCACTTTCAATTCTTATCTTTCACAAGGATCTCATCATTTTTCTTCCAGGGACCAATGTTTGTATCCCTCATTTATCGCTCGCACCCAACCTGGTATCGCGAGGAGCCTTCGGCACACACTTCCGGGCATCTCGCATCCCAACTGGCATCACGAGGAATCCCCCGGCACACACCTCCAGGGCTTCCGGGATTACGTACCGACATACCACCTGGCATTCCCCCTGGAATTACGTACCGTATACCACCGGGCATCTCGAAACTCCCGAGGACATCCGGCTCACACCTCCGGGCATCCGGCACACACACTCTGGGCATCCCGACACTCCCGGGGCATCGTCGGCTCACACCTCCGACGGCCTTCTCATCATCACAATGCATATTTCCATATATCTCATTTTTCAAATTCACATTTGATTGCAAAAATGCCAAGGGTTGAAATCAGCCTTTTTAAAATCATATGATATGCATTGGAAAAATATCATTTGATGCAATAGTTTGAAAACTTCATTGAATTCATAAAACTCCATCAATCTTTTGATGTCATATGATATGCATGAATGTCACCACATCATTGCACAAATAACAACCCAAAATATCATAATTTATATAACAAATCAAATAATCTTTAAATAGAACAGTTTTCAGCTTTAAACAGAATGCGTTCTGCTTGTGAAAAATTCTGGAAAATTTGTAAACAATGAAAATAAATTCTGAAAATTTAACACATTGTAGATAAGGTCCGAAGAAACACTTTTCGTGAAGAACACCCTATCAAACAAAGCTTCACAGAAAACGTATAGGTCCATGCATCAAAGAAAAAAGGATTTTTAGCCCTACTCATGCACAGTTTCGAAAACAATTTCGATTGAACCCGTAATTGAACTCAGAAAATTCTGAAATTTGGACACGTTGTAAATAAGATCTAGAGGTACAACTTTCATGAAGAAATCGAAGTCTAATTCGTTCTGAATTAAAAGTTAAAGTCGATTTACTTTTCCCGTTCTCAGTACCGCTTTCCAGATCTACCCGTGTTGAAGAAAAATCGTTTCCTTTGTCATTACTGGTCCATTTATTGTGAAATTTCAGCATGTTGTTCCTCAAGATGTTATATACAAATCTGATCAAGAGCATGAAGTCAAATTCGAACTGGAACATTTTATAAAATTAACAGAATCGTAAGAGGTCAAAGAGCAGTTTTTCAGATCTAGTCTTTCTAAGAAAAATCATTTTACCAACCATTTCTTGTTAGTTTTGCCTCAAATTTTAGTATGTTGTTCTTCAAGGTGTTCTCTACAACTTTCATGAAGAAATCGAAACAAGATTCCGACTAAACAGTCACATACAACACACAAACTCAAAGATGGTCAAACTGATTTTTCCAGAAACAGCATGCATGACCAACGAATGCCTCTCCATAGCCCCGAAATTTCATCCCATCTACCACAACCAAGATTTACCATCTACTACACATACACACAGCAATGCAAAGAGTAGGTTTTAGGACTTCACTTGCCTCAATTCCTACGATGCTAACGGCGAAGGGTTCGGTGCGGTGGTGCGGCTCAACGGCGGCAAGTGGCGTCGACGGCGGCAGCGCACGGACAGAGGGCGGTCCTTTCCCTTCTTTCTCGCTGCTCTCTCTTGAATTTCTCTCACTCAATCTCTCTCTCTCTTACGCTCGCTCGCCCGCTGCTCGCCCTCTCTCTCTCGGCTTGCTCGTCCGTTTGCCACTTTGGTCACTGGTTTTGTTGAAAACCAGTCAACAAAAGAGTGCTTCGGTGGCTGCGGCAACGATGGGCAGGCGTCCCATGCGTGTCCACCAGCCGAGCTTCCTCTTGGACGCACGCCACCTTGCGTTCCCCATGCAAGGACGTGGCCACAGCATTTTTTTTTTCTTTTCCAAGTCTTCATTTGCTGGTCGACACGGAGGAGCAACGTGGCCACCATTGGCTTTCTCTTGGTCAACAATTCCCCCCTCAATTGACCACCACCATTACGTGTGCATGGCCCAACAAATCTAAGTCTTCGAGCAGCGTGAGGAAAGCCATTCAACGTGGCTTTTAGTCAAATGGGCTTCTTTGGTTGACTTCTTGTACGTGGGCCTTCAATTTGTTGTATGTGCATGGGCGCAAGCTTCATTTGTTGCGTGGAGGGGGCTATTTAACGTGGATGCGCGGCCGTGAGTTCGTGTGGCCATCTAAGGGGAGGGTGGTGGTGATGGCGCGCATAAAAAATCGAAGTCTTCGACTTAGTAAATTGGCAAGACGGCTCGGGGTCCAAAATCAGTGCCGATGACGAATTCCGATAACAATTTCATCAATTTGCGACATATCGTTATTTTTCCGAGGTTGGCAAAAATACGGATGCCACAATCTTAACTCCTAATATATAAGCAACTGCTCCTATATCCTTCATTTCAAAATTGGAGGACAACTATTCTTTTATGGTGATAACCAAAACCTTATCATTTCTAGCCAATAGAATATCGTCCACATAAAGTGATAAAATCACAAATTTATCTTCGGACCGCTTGACACATACATAGTGATCTTTGATCATCGTGAAACCAAAAGTTGTTATGGCTCGATGAAAACGAAAATACCACTGTCTAGATGATTGCTTAAGGCCATATATTAAGCAATGAAGTTTGCAAACTTTATGCCCTTGACCTTTAGCTATAAAACTTATTGGTTGTTTTATATAGATTTTCTCATCTAGTTCTCCATTGAGAAATACCGTCTTTATATCCATTTGATGTAATTCAAGGTCCAAATGTGCAACGATGGCTAGAATAAGGCGTATTGAGGCAAACCTTACAACTGATGAAAAAGTTTCCTCATAGCCTATACCCTCTTGTCGAGTATAACCTTTCGCCACAAGACGAGCTTTATACTTTTCAATGGATCCATCCGCCCTTCGCTTAATCTTAAAGACCCATTTGTTTCTAATGGCCTTACGATTGGGTGGTAGATATGGTTTACCCTCATTGACTCAATTTCATCTTCCAAAACTTTTCTCCATTCTTCCTTATTAGAGGATGAGAGAGCCTCTTGAACAGTCTTAGGCTCGGCATCGTCTTTCTGAGTAATCATAAATGCTTCTCCTTCAATCTCAAAACAACGACAAGGAATACTTTTACGATTACTTTTACGCAATTGAATTTCTCTTGAATTCAATTCGTCAGGTGATGCAACACTCCCACTAGATCTTGTGTGTTGAGGAAAATCTTCATTTCCCTCTACAACATTAGTGGGTGTGTTATTTCCATCTCATATAATTGGAAGTTCTTATCAATCTCACCTCTACTAGTAAAATCATGCTATAAGAATGTGATATCTCATGACTCCATTTCGGTCACACTTCCATTAACTTGTTCACCTATGAACACGTACCCTATAGAGTGTTCAGAATATCTTATAAAGATACATTTATTCCCTTTAGGACCTAATTTGCCATATTTATAAAAAGAATCATGAACATAAGCTGCACATTGCCATTAGACATAGACTACTTAAGTCTAGTTTCCTACCAGTCCATAATTCATAAGGGGTGGAAGTGACCGATTTTGAGGGCATTTGGTTAAGTACATAGGCAGCAGTTAATAATGCATCTCCCCAATAGAAGATAAGTAAATTTGCTTGTGCCATCAAAGACTTAACCATTTCCAATAGGGTTCTATTAATTCTCTTAACTACCCCATTTTGTAGTGGAGTACCAGGAATAGTCTATTGTCTTACAATTCCCTTTTCATCACAAAGAACCTTAAATTGCTCTAATAGATACTCACGTCCATGATCGGTTCTCAATGCCTTTATTATTTTGTTCAACTAATTCTCTATCATTGTTATATATCATCTAAAGTAGTCTAATGTTTATGACTTATGGGAGATCAGAAAGGCATAACCGAAATACGTGAAGTCATTTATGAAAGTGATGAAATATGAGGCTCCTTGCCTCTCCCTCACATTCGAAGGACCACAAATGTCAGAATGAATGAGTTGCAATGGAAATTCGGCTCTAGTCCCTTTACCGAATGGTTTTCTAGTTGATTTTCCCGCTAGACAATGTTCACATATGGGTAGATTAACATTAGTGAGTGACCCTAAAAGGCCTTCTCTAACTAATATTTGCATTCTTTGCAAGCTAATGTGACATAATCTAGCATGCCAAGTACTTGCATCAATTTCAACATTACTAGAAAATGCAATTAAAGAAAAACAACCATGGACATTAACATTGTACTGATCATAGTCAATGTCTAACACCATAAAACCATTCGATACATGACCTGAACCATAATAAATTGTTCTATACAAAATGTCAACACAATCGCCATGAAAATTCAATACATAACCTAGGTTAAAAAGAATAACTACGAAGACAAAGTTTCATCGAATATCCGGAGCATAAAGGACATCATGTAGGAGTAGACTTCGACCACCACGTAAAATTAATTTACATGTGCTGATACCCTTCACTTCAATTCTTGAGTTATTCCCAACATATATCCATCTTCTTCCAGGCTGTATTCGACGATACTCCACAAGTGCTTCTCGGTCTCTAGCTACATGGTATGTTGCTCCTAAGTCTACAGTCCACATTGGATGAGATTCAACAAGCATTACAATGCTAGAAACAAAAGCATTACTTAAAGTAATGGAGTGATAGGGTACCTCTTTCGGCTTAGTGCATTCATGAGCAAAGTGACCCATCTTGCCACAATTGTAGCACTTTATCTTGGCTTTGTCCTTCTTCCCATCACACTTCTTGCGTTGGAAGGTCTTAGCCATCTTTGGTGCCTAATCAGCCTTCTTCCATTTATTGTTGAATTGAGAATTCCTTTTAGGCTTTATGCCCGAAACTTTGCGCGAACTCGATTCAGCAACATAAGCATGGGTAGAGGATCTTGTAGCCTCTAGGCGCTCATCCTCTAATTTCAAATGATGCACTATATCATCAAAAGTGATAATATTCTCATTATGCGTCAAATTGATCTACATATACTCCCAATAATTAGGAAGAGACCTTATAACAGCTCGAACTTACTATTCATTAGTAAGGGAGTGACCAGCCGACTTCAGCTCATGAATCATATTTGACATCTCCCGAAGATGCTGCCTCATCCTTGGGCGTTTTCGGTATGTGTCAAACTTGATGGTGAGTCTTCTTAACTTAGTGGCAGATGTACCCCCAAACTTATCTTTCAAGGCAACCCATATTGTTTGAGTTTTATCATAACTTTCAAACTTACACATGAGACCATCTTGCATACAACTCAGCAACGTGATGTGAGCAATGTTATTCTTATTTTTCCAAGCTTGATAAACTTCTAGATCTCTCTTGTGTTGAGCTGAAGTTTTATACTCAAGTTCATCCATGGTGTGGTTGAGGGTTTCCAAAACCTTTTGCTCCTCAAGGATGTACTGCATTTCCGTGCCAAATATCACCGTTCAGCTTCTCACCCTTATTGAGGTCAACCACAATGATCTTGGATGCTGAAGTCATAATCAATTGCTATAACACATTGACATAATAAACATATAATCAATACTAGCACACTTTTCAAAGTAACACACATATTTAATTTGCATCAAAGACAAAACTAAATTAATGATAATTCAACAAAAGACACAGAAATGAAAGTTCACTATGTTCTAAAACAACTCCTATGTACGATTGCTCCATCGTCATTAATTAGTTTAATTTGTGCAAATTTTAAATTCTACGAGAGAACTCCTTCGAATTCAACCAACCTACGAACTCCCACTAGGAAAAATAATTACATGACTTCATGTAATTTCTACATTTTTCCATTAACACCAAAAGCATAGCATGATGTGAATCAACGTGCAAAATAATAATCATGCTATAACTACAATCAAAACCACTATCGCACCCCCAATCTGTTAGGGTCACCACAAATACCTATCGCTCTACCTATTGGATACCAGTCTAATATCTTTCATTTTTTTTGAAAAGGTTTTAGCGCAGCTCATCAACGGAAGCATAAACGAGTCTCACATCACTTATTCCAATGACAATAATACAATGCACACTGACTACGCACCAAAGGAAAAGATAAAGCCGAGTCACTTTTATTCACATTTTTAAGATGGATATCTCGGGTAGGTACAACAAAAAGCCAAGACTTTTAGCTATACTCGGCTATGACTCAAAAGAGATCTCGACCCTACATCAAACATGTATACCCCTCCATCTACAAGTGTCGGCTATCCCAAAAAGTATCAGCTCCCACCAGTCATATGAGCCATCACACCCAACCCGGTGCATCAGGCAGCGGCGGCGGCAACATCCCTAACATCACCCCATCGCGACGAATGTGGACAGACAGAAACTCTTGGACGACCGGGCCCCCAGACAGGCCCACATCATACATGACCAGCACGAGGACTTGAACGAACACCAGACCGAGAACAGTGACGCAGATGTGCTCTGTGCACTCGACCTCAACGTTAGACGATAACCCATAGAAGGTACCGCGCGCAACCGGTGGCAAAGGCATCTTTTAATCTGAAATGTTAGTCCCCAAAGGGGTGAGTACAACCACTCAGCTGTAAAGATCCATCAAACTACACAATGCAGCAAGCAAAACAAACAGGATATCACGAGCAAGGTGTATATCATCCATGTAATCTTGCATATATCACCATGCCATCATGCATACACCCATGCACATGATTCAATTTTCAATTTCAATCGGATCTCATTTCATTTTTCTTTCCAGGGATCAATGTTTACATCCCTTTGTTTATCGCTCGCACCAAACCTGGCATCGCGAGGAACCTTCGGCACACACCTCCGGGCATCCAGCACACACCTCTAGGAATCCCGACACTCCTAGGGGACATCGTCAACTCAAGGGTCTTATGGTATTATCATTTTCACAATTTATAATCACATGTGTGCTTCACTTTCAACATGGAATTTGATGCAATGATGTCAAAGGTTTAGATCCACTTTTGATGTTAAATGACATGCTAAATTTCATCACATGTGCAGCAAAAGCAACCACTCAAGACAATACATCACATAAAGAAATTCATTTATTTTTGAAAATGCATCAATTTTCGGATAAAACAGAATGCACTCCTTTCGTTAAAACTCTAGAAAAATTAGTAAACGGTATTAATAAATTCTATAAATTTGACACGTTATAGATGAGACCTGAAGGCAGATATCTCATGAAGAACACCATACCAAAAGATTCTCACACAAATCAGTACGGTCCATGCATCACAGCTTTCAAAATTCCAACATTTCAGTTTGCACAGTTTCAGGAATAATTTCGATTAAATACCCAAATGAACTCCAAAAATTCTGAAATTTTGATATGTTATAAAAACACTTAGAGGTAAATATCTCATGAAGAAATAAAAATCCAATTCGTTCTAGACAAATAAATATAGATGATTAATTCCTCCTGTTCTCGGTATCGATTTTCCAGATTAAGTTCTTTCAAAGAAATTTCGTTTCACCTAACTACACATGTCTGTTTTATCTACATTTTCGGTATGTTATTTCTCAGAATGTTATCTACAACTTTCATTAAGGACAGAAGATCCAATTTTAACTGGATGATTTTATAAAAAGTCACAGAATCATACTAGGTTGAGGTAGCATTTTCCCAGATCTAGTTTCTTCAAAGGAAAACGATTTCGTCAACCTATAATTGTTCATTTCCTCTAAATTGTTTATATTTGATACCTCAAGAAGTCCTCTACAACTTTCATTAAGGAATCGAAGTGAGATTTCAACAAAAAAGCTACTTTACAGTCCACGAAATCACTAAAGGTCAGCACAACAAATTCCAGATCTAGTTTCTCCAAAGGAAAATCATTTCACCAAGCAATACGTGTCCGTTTTGTCTCAAATTTTAGTATGTTCCTTCACAAGATGTCCTCTACAACTTTCATGGAGAGGTCGAGGTGATATTCCAAATAAAAAGTTACATGCAACACACGAACTCATGGATGGTTGGACTGATTTTCCAGAAAACAACAAGCAAAACCAAGACACTTCTCCTCAATGCTCCGAAATTTCCTCACCTTTACCACATCCAATGTTTACCATCCAACATGCTCACATCAGAGCAAGCAAAAGGGTAGAAAATGGACTCTACTTGCCTCAATTTATAGCAAACAAACGGTGGGGGATGAGGCAGCTTGACGACGGCGGCTAGGCGGACGCACGGTCTCCTCCTCCTTCTCTCTCGCACGACCCTCTCCCTTTCTCCCTTTCTCTCTTCCTCTCTTTCTCTCGTGCGAACCCCCTCCCTCTCTTGGTTGCTCCTCGCCTAATCTGCCCCTCCCCTCTCTAATTTTCTTCCCCACAATGATTAGCTAGTAATGATTAACCTTGCATGCAATGGCCACTTGGACCATCCCCTTCGCCACTTGGAGATTTCCATGCAAGATGATGGGCCTAAAGGGCCGGGCCTCTCCCTCATTCGGTCGATAGCCCTATGGGCTTCATGGGCTGAGCCTTAGTCGGTCGAAGGGTGGGGGATTGTGGGCTGGTTTTGGCCCAAAAATTCCAGACCACTCCCTCCTTCGATTCTACTCTAAATCCCACTTAATTAAATACCTAATTGCAAAAAAATAAAATGGCCAAAAGACTTTGCAACATTAATCCATAAAAATCAAATCTATAAAGTGCATAGTCAAAAACAAAATTCTCATTATCAAATTGCTCTATAATAGCAACCTTGATAACCCATGAACATAAGATACATTTCCCTTAAAGTACTCGGCCTTAGTCTATTAAAATTCTTCAGTCCAATGGCCATAACAAAATTCAATGACACTTCCATCACCTTTCCATGGGTCGTAATGCCTCTAGAGATCGCCATGAATTTTTTTTTTAGGATGCCACAATTCTCCCCTCCTTAGGGAATTTCATCCTCGAAATTAGACATCACTTATGCCTTCTTGAAATAAGTAGGGGTACTTTTCCTTCATCTGATCTTCACTCTCCCATGTGGCTTCCTCTACATCATGATGTCACCATAATATCTTAACCAGTGGGATTTTCTTGGTCCTAAGGACTTGCTTCTTTTGGTCCAGCACTTGCACATGCTCTTCAACGTACTTCACTCTCTCATCCACTTTGATGGCTTCATGATCGAGTATGTGACCAGGATCCAGCTGATATTTCCTTAGCATCGACACATGAAACACATCATGTAAGTTTCCCAATTTAGGCGGCAGCACCAAACGATAAGCTACATCTCCTATTATTTCAAGTATCTCAAAGGGTCCAACAAATCTGGGACCTAACTTCCCTTTCATCCCAAACCGAGATATTCCTTTCATTGGAGATACTTTAAGAAATACGTGATCTCCCACACTAAATTCCAAAGGCCTTCTACGCCTATCCGCTGGTTCTGAGCTGTCTTAAGTCTTTTCTTGATTATCTCGACCGCTTCTATAGTAACTTGCACAATCTCGGGTCCTGTCAGTTTTCTTTCACCTACTTCATCCCAACAGACAGGGGTCCTGCACCTTCTTCCATATAATGCTTCATATGGAGCCATGCCTATACTTTTCTGAAAACTATTGTTATAGGCGAACTCTATCAGGTGCAAATTCTCATCACAGTTTCCTTTAAAGTCAATAACATAGGCTCTTAACATATCTTCTAGAGTCTGGATCACTCTTTTTGATTGTCCATCTGTCTGAGGATGAAAAGCAGTACTATATTGAAGCTTTGTCCCTAAGGCATTTTGCAGACTCCGCCAAAAATTTGAAGTAAACCTAGAGTCTCGATCAGAGGTGATCGTTACAGGTATACCATGTAGGCGTACTACCTGGCTTACATATATCTCAGCAAGTTTATTCATTGAATAGTTTATGCAGACTGCTAAGAAATGGGCAGACTTAGCCAAATGATCCACTATTACCCAAATAGAATCGTGACCATTTGATGTCCTTGGCAGTCCTTGCACAAAGTCCATCGTTACATGCTCCTATTTCCATTTTGGTATGTCCAACGGTCTCAATAGTCCTCCAGGTTTGCGATGTTCCGCCTTTACTTGCTGGCATGTTAAACATTGAGAAACATGTTTAGTCGTATCTGCTTTCATGTCGTTCCACCAAAATTGCTGACGCAAATTCCTATACATCTTTGTACTACCCGGATGAATACTATAATTACTCCTATGTGCCTCCGATAGAATTTCCCTCTTCACTTCTTCATTGTCGGGAACACAGAGTCGTCCTTGGCACCTTACCACTCCATCCTCAGAGACTTGAAATTCTGGTCTTTTTCCTAAAGACACTGCATCTTTCACTTTCATAATTTCCGGGTCAGACTCTTGCAGGATCTTAACTTTCTAAATAATTTCAGGTTCAATCCTTAATGCACTAAGCATATCGGTAAGGCGATCCACTTTTAGTTCAAACTTTGAGTCCGCTATGAACTTTAACAGGTTCCATTCCGTCATTCTTAAACTGGCTATCTCCATAGCTGACTTACGACTAAAGGCATCCGCTACCTTATTCGCCTTCCCTAGATGGTACCGTATTTCACAATCATAATCTTTCAATAACTCCATCCACCTCATTTGTCTCATGTTCAACTCCTTTTGTGAGAACAAATATTTTAGGCTCTTATGATCTGTATAGATCTCAAACTTTTCTCCATACAAATAGTGCCTCCATATCTTCAAAGCAAACACTATAGCTACCAATTCTAAATCATGTGTTGGGTAGTTGAGTTCATGAGGTTTCAATTGTCTAGATGCATAGGCTATGACCTTGCCATGTTGCATCAAAACACATCCCAGTCCTTTGTGAGATGCATCACTATATACAGTAAAACCATCAGATCCAGATGGTATAGTCAGGATTGGAGCCGAGGTCAATTTTCTTTTAAGCTCATGAAAACTCCTTTCACATTCCCCACTCCATTCAAACTTCAAATTCTTTCGAGTCAATTTTGTTAAGGGACCTACCAGTCATTAAAACCCTTCAATAAACCTTCTATAATAACTAGCTAGTTCTAAGAAACTCCGTATTTCAGTGGGTGATGTCGGTCTTGGCCACTTTATCACCATCTCAACTTTCGCCGGGTCCACTGCAATTCCTCCTCCTGATACCATGTGTCCCAAAAATATTATCCGGTCCAACCAAAATTCACACTTGCTGAATTTGGCATACAGCTCATGATCTCTCAGAGTTTGCAAAACTATCCTCAAGTGTTGCTCATGCTCTTCAGGCCCTCTAGAATATATCAAGATATCATCAATAAAAACAATCACAAACTGATCTAAATAAGGCTTAAATGCCCTATTCATTAGATCCATAAATGTAGCCGATGCATTCGTCAATCCAAAAGGCATGACGAGGAACTTGTAGTGTCCATAATGAGTCATAAACGCAGTCTTAGGAATGTCTTCTTTCTTCATCCTTAGCTGATGGTATCCCGATCTCAAGTCAATCTTAGAAAAGACCGAACTTCCACTGGTTTGGTCAAATAGATCATCAATTCTAGGCAGGGGATATTTATTTTTAATGGTCACTTGATTCAGTTGCCTATAGTCAATACATAACCGCATCGACCCATCCTTCTTTTTCACAAACAATATTGGTGCACCCTGTGGCACCCCCAAACAGCTCAGGTCGCCACAAATACCTAACGCTCTAGCTAATGAATACCGGTTACATAATTTTGATTAAAGGGGTTTAAAGAAGGATCGAGGTCCATATGTATACTTATATTTTTTTTCTTTTTCTTTTTCTTTTTTTTTTTGAAAAAGAGTTTAGCGCAGCTCATAGCGAAATTAAAGACGAGTCTCACCATCCCTCTACTCTCTTATCAATGATACAATGCACACCAACTACACGTCGAAGGAAAACATAAAGCCGAGCCACTCTTATTTACATTTTTAAGATGGACATCATGGATTGGTACAATAAAAAAGCCAAGGCTTTTCACTAAACTTGGCTACAACTCAAAAGAGAGATCTCGACCCCCTATATCAATCGTGTATAACCCTCCATCTACAAGTGTCGGCTATCTCCAAAAAGTGTCAGCTCCCTCTTCTCACGCGGGCCATCACACCCATCCAGGTGCATCGGGCAGTGACGGTGGCAACATCCCCAGCATCACTCCGTCACGACGGACGTGAACGGATAAGAACTCCTAGATGACCGGGCCCCCAGCCAGGCTCACGTCATACATCACCAGCACCCGAACCCGTATGAACACCACACCAGGGATGGTGACGCATACATGCTCCATACACTCGACCTCCACATCAGATGGAAGGCCGTAAAATGTACCACGCGTGACCGGAGGGAGAGGCATCTTTCTAATATGAAATGTTAGTCCCCAAAGGGGTGAGTACAACCACTCAGCAGGTAAAAGATCCATTAAACTACTCAATGCATCAAACAAAACAATCATGGCATCATAGAGTACATATAGTTCATACATGTTAAACATATCTCACCTTTCAGTCATGTATATTACATCAAACAGCCATGCATACATGTCACCATACCATGTGCACATACCATCATGCACTTATCATACAACCATACATACATGTCACCATACCATGTGCACATACCATCATGCATTTATCATACAACCATGCATACATGTCACCATACCATGTGCACATACCACCATGCACTTATACATATTACATCATACAACCATGCATACATGTTACCACACTATGCATGATTCAATTTCAGCTCTTATTTTTCAATTGGATCACCACCTTTTTCTTTCCCGGGACCAATAATTGCATCCCACATTTTATCACTTGCACCCAACCTAGCATTGCGAGGAACCTCTGGCACACACCTCCAGGCATCCGACACACACACTCCGGGCATCTCAAAACTCCCGAGGACATCCAGCACACACCTCCGGGCATCCCAACACTCCCGGGGGACATCGTCAACTCAAGGGTCTTACGGTATTATCATTTTCACAATTTATAATCACATGTATGCTTCACTTTCAATATGGCATTTGATGCAATGATGTCAAAGGTTTAGATCCACTTTTGATGTTAAATGACATGCCAAATTTCACCACATGTGCAGCAAAAGCAACCACTCAAGACAATACATCACATAAAGAAATTCATTTATTTTTGAAAATGCATCAATTTTCGGATAAAACAGAATGCACTCCTTTAGTTAAAACTCTAGAAAAATTAGTAAATGGTATTAATAAATTCTGAAAATTTGACACGTTATAGACGAGACCTAAAGGCAGATATCTTATGAAGAATACCAAAACAAAAGATTCTCACACAAATCAGTACGGTCCATGAATCACAGCTTTCAAAATTCCAACATTTCAGTTTGCACAGTTTCAGGAATAATGTCGATTAAATACCCAAATGAACTCCAAAAATTCTGAAATTTTGATATGTTATAAACAACACTTAGATATAAATATCTCGTGAAGAAATCGAAATCCAATTCATTCTAGAAAAATAAATATAGATGATTAATTCCTCCTGTTCTCGGTATCAATTTTCCAGATTAACTTCTTTCAAAGCAATTTCATTTCACCGACCTACACATGTCCATTTCTTCTAAATTTTCAGTATGTTATTCCTTAGAATGTTATCTACATCACAGCAAGCAAAAGGGTAGAAAATGGACTCTACTTGCCTCAATATACAACAAACAAACGGTGGGGGATGAGGCGGCTCGACGGCAGCGGCTAGGCGGACGCACGGTCTCCTCCTCCTTCTCTCTCACACGACCATCTCCCTTTCTCCCTTTCTCTCTTCCTCTCTTTCTCTCTTCCTCTCTTTCTCTCGTGCGAACCCCCTCCCTCTCTCGGTTGCTCCTCACCTAATCTGCCCCTCCCCTCTCTAATTTTCTTCCCCACAATGATTAGCTAGTAATCATTAACCTTGCATGCAATGGCCACTTGGACCATCCCCTTCGCCACTTGGAGATTTCCATGCAAGATGATGGGCCTAAAGGGCCGGGCCTCTCCCTCCTTCAGTCGACAGCCCTATGTGCTTCATGGGCCGGGCCTTAACCGGTCGAAGGGTGGGGGATTGTGGGCTGGTTTTGGCCCAAAAATTTCAGCCCACTCCCTCCTTCGATTCTACTCTAAATCCCACTTAATTAAATACCTAATTGCAAAAAAATAAAATGGCTAAAAGACTTTGCAACATTGATCCATAAAAATCAAATCTATAAAGTGCATAGTCAAAAACAAAATTCTCATTATCAAATTGCTCTATAATATGAACCTTGATAATCCATGAACATAAGATACATTTCCCTTAAAGTACTCGGCCTTAGTCTATTAAAATTCTTCGGTCCAATGGCCACAACAAAATTTAATGACCCTTCCATCACCTTTCCATGGGTCGTAATGCCTCTAAAGATCGCCATGAATTTTTTTTTTAGGATGCCACTACTGCAATTCAAAACAAGGATTTCCTACCATTGTTCGAATTTTCTTGGAACTAGAAAATTACAAGTATATCAAATTATATACATGCTACCATCCAAACATGCTCTACACAGCATATATGACATCATTTTCATATAGGCTAGCTATTGTATTTCCTAAAACATAAGAAATTCAAGCTACAAATGAATAAACTATGCATTTATACCCTAAAAATACACGTACTTAGGGTTATGTACACAATTTCATACATTTATAACATTCAAAAATACAAAATAACTACACCACAATGTAGAGCACATCCATACGAACCAAACACCATCGACCACGCTCCAATCCAACGTCTCACACGCCCACACGCACTGGCTGAGTGTGCGGCGTGTGTGCCGCACGTGCCAGCAAGTCCAAAGGACTCCCGGCCGATCTAACCAGTCCCACCGGCGACCAGTCCTATCGGTTTAACCGCCAAACTAGTCAACTTTGTTCGACCCATTGACCCGTCAACGCTTGGGTCGAGTCGGTCTTGGTTGGGTCTTGGGTTAGGTCGCCGACCGACGACCAGCTAGCCAACTGCTGCCGACAATGACATCATCGATGACGTCATCCGACAGTTACCGATCGTTGGGTGACATCATCGATAACGTCAGCACGCGTCGGTTCGCGGACGCGCACGTGATGCTCACACGCTGGCTTTCCCAGCGCTAAGCATGTGGCGCCCACTCGCCTCAGCTTCTGGTTGCATGTGTGGGCGCGTTCAGCGTCATTTGGCGGCACTCGACCCATTGTTAGACTAGTCTTGATGAGTACTTTTACCCTAGATATTTCAAAATTGATTTTGGCCGAAAAAATATTTCGAAAAATGGCCAAAATCGTACAGGTGTATGCAGCCCCAAAACCGTTCTTTGCTTTGATTCGTTTTCAACTATTTAGATTGCAATTCCAAGCAATAAACTTCCAAACAGTGTAGATTTCTCGATATCAAATGGTAAACAAGAAAATTCGATGAAAACTAGGTAGAAAGCACAACTGGGCTCTGATACCAATGTAGGATCTCAAGTCGGGGGAAGACGACTTACCTTTATCTGATGTGCAAACAACAATTAACCCCAGAACGACTGTTGAATTACGGATGAATCACAAACAAAAATACTTCATGTTGGTCTGAATGTAATCACGAGGAAAGCACCCGATTTCCATAGCGTAAATGCAGATTGTTCTTGTAAAAGAGAAATGTAATGCCTTGTCTCTTTCAATGGAAATGAGACAGATAGAGGAGAGGAATTTCTGAGGGTAAGTTTTGCCAACAATGCCAACGGTTGTCTACAAAAGACTTTTATACAACTCCCTTCATACCCTTTCAAATGGTGTCTTTCCATCGTAGCATATCAAGACCAAACGGTGTGTTCCAATCGTACCCCATCATGGACGTTCTGATTAAGTACATCAGTTTATGCAAAGGTTAAGGAACCCAAGAAGTTCAAATTGCCAGAGTTCAAAAAATATGATGGCACTTCTTACCTAAAGGCTCACTTGAACATATACCATGTGTGGATGATGAAATACGTTAACAATGAGTCCTCATGATCCAATCATTCCAAGCAAACTTGACTGGCCCGCCTTAAGCTAGTACATAAAAAAGAGTGTAAACCTCATCGAGACTTGGAATAAGTGGCTGACGCATTTACTAAGCAATATAAGTTCAACCTCAACATCTCCCTCTCTTATGAGGATCTTGAATGCGTCGAGAAGAAGAAAGTAGATTCATTTAAAGAGTATGAGAAAGTTGGAGGAACCTAGCTAGGCAAATCATGCTACAACCCACTAACAACGAGCTGATGAAGCTTTTTTGCAAGACTCTTCCACATGAGTTCTGGACATTGATCGTTGGCACTACTGCTGACATATTCAGCCAACTCATCCCCATGAGAGAAAGGGTCAAAATTGAGCTAAGGGACGGTTGGTTTGCGGAGCCCACTCCTACTAGAAAAAGACTGGGCATAAAAAAAGGATAAAGAACCATTAGTGGACCTCAATGCGACTTACATCATGAATGCTAGTCACTCCTCAACAATTCTAGTGGGTGAAGAACAACAACAAGCTGTTAGTGGCCAGCCTTCCAATGTTACAACAACAAGAGATAGTTCTTCCCACTTTTTGGATCCCTATCACAAGTGCTAGAGGCCCTCTAGAAAAAAACTTGCCCTTAATTGAGCCAAGGCGACCCAACGTTGAAAACTTCTCCATCTATGACTCATCCAAGACTTGCGATTACCACATGGGTGAAGTGGGGCACTCAACTAATGAGTGCTTCATCCTTAAGCATAAGATCCAAAACCTGCTGGATACTAAGACCTTTTCGTTCCAACTTGCCAAACCAAACGACTAGAATAACCCACTCCCTAAACACAAGGACAAAGTGAATGCTGCATTTAGTTTCAATGCCAGTTGGATCAAGAACATGAGGTTACACATCGTCATTGTCTACAAAGGGCCGGTAGAGGCAGGACATTACTAAGGTAATGAATTGCTATCCTTAGCGACAATAAAAGAAAGGGTGTTAATGATGGTAGAGGCCTAGATGATTGTGTACGCAAACTACACTAGGATAGTCTCTACCATCTCATAGGTCTTTCATTGATTGGGATAATGAATTTGATGCACTAAGCATAGGAAGAAATGAGACAAGTTCCACCTTCAAAGACACGCCCTCACTTGAGACTATCTTTGAGAGAGAAAGTTCAGCAGCCAAGGCATCTGGTTGAAATGTTGGAAATGATACATTATTACCCTTCACTCGCTTTTATCCTTTGAGGGTTAAAATCTCTTGGATTCACCCTCCTGGATATTTGGTAACTTAGCATTACCCTTCACTTGCATTTGCTTTTAAGCATTTGATGTCTTCCTATCAAAGGAAAGAAAGAAGCACGTCAGAGATGCTATCAAAATGAGCAATTGGAATCGACACCATTTACCCTTCATGTGTTTTCGTTCTTTAGGTATGAACTTTGCCTAAAGTCGCTATAATTGACTGAAAAATGGCTATGTGGCCCTGATTTTATCCATAAAAAGCACTTCTTTATTGTATACAACAATTTACAAAGTTCAATTCCTACTTTTTTCAAATGCTCTTTTCGAAAAGACGTTTAATTGAAAGGAGCTTGAAAATTTTAAATATGGATCATTAGATGTGTTTTTCAATATCTTGCTTTGAAAGGAGAGGGATTGCTCATTGTTTCCACATTTGGGGATATTGTTCTTTAGATGCTTTGCCCATTTATTGCTTGCAAAGAAAAGATTGGACATGTTATTTCCTTGCTCGATTGGGAATCATTTAGGAACTATACACATCCCTTTATTTAAACCAATTTAAGAAAAATGGATGAACAGATGAGTTGTTATATCAAAAGTTCCTACTGGAATGATTACAACCTTACCATCTCAAAATATCATTTATGGACCAACTCGAGAAAGTGACTAAGTGAAAAGATAAAATTTTACGCACATCCTTCTTGAAGCTCTTTGTTTTTTTTTTCAAAACATTTCAAAGCTAAGGTATAACAACTTAGTTCCAAGGGTCCATTTGAAATACTTCAAGTGTTTATTTATTTATTTTAA
The DNA here is from genome assembly GCA_014182565.1 of Eucalyptus marginata. Taxonomy (NCBI): domain Eukaryota; kingdom Viridiplantae; phylum Streptophyta; class Magnoliopsida; order Myrtales; family Myrtaceae; genus Eucalyptus; species Eucalyptus marginata. The sequence continues at coordinate 2,347,549 of CM024591.1, read as the reverse complement.
GAATGATGTTTTTTATAAAATAAAATTTAATTACTCAAAATGTGAGTTGCATGATTTATAAAAGTGCCGATTGGGCTCACATGCAAAGCTGAAACTGAAAATATAATTACTACCATGAATAAAGACAATGATATCATACAAAACACGCTTGCATATATGAGCGTATAAAGCCATTCTCATACTAATTCTAAAGTTGACTTCTTGGGATGATCAAGTGAGTGAAGTCAAGAATTGTCATCACGCATGACCTATGAAAAGAAGACAATGTTAGTGTGTGAATGAGAAAATGATCTCTTAATGAGGTCGCTTCTTACAGGAAAATCGAGGCGACGGTATATGCCCCATAGTCCATATTATGGGGTTTTAGTATTTCGCCAAGATTTTATCATAAGAGAAGACATCATTAAAAGAAATCGATCCGCCGCTATCAATCGAATGTCCATTCTAACCCAAAAGTTTCATATGCAAAAGTGGCATTGATTGTTGGAAGATTAATTTGTGATTTTTACTTAGAAAAATGAGATGACTCTTGTTTTGAGAAATCTATACACAAAATGGAGATAATTTGATTAAAAATGCAATTTCAATTTTGTGCCCTAATGTGTAATTGCAACTTGAAAGTTTTTTTTTTTTTTTCAAAATGTGATTTTGAGCCCATAACTAGAAATTTAAATAAAACCATGTGTTCAACGTGGCCATATCAAAGTGTTTAGAACTTGCATTCAATGTTCACTTATCAAGAGTCATTGCCAATCTTTTTTAACCATAAGCCTACAACACCAAGGGCATTCGATTAATTTTCGCGAATTTCAAGCTGAAAATTCAATTAAAAAAAAGCAAATAAAAAGAATAATGATACGTACAACGGGGGATGACTTTTCTCCCTCTCTCTCTCTCTCTTTTAATTACACAGACATGCACATGAGATGTGGTTTGATTTCTACTCTATACGGCTCAAAACAAAACCATAGGATTATCGGACCGAATCAATAAGGTTGCGGCTAGGTCGGGTTACCAATGACTCTGGCGAACCAACCGGACATTTTACATCAAGAAAGAAATTCCGGGGTTGAGATGGGTGACTCGTACTACATGATTGTAGTCAGAGTGGTATCCACCTCAACACTATCCTAAGTGATCCTATACAGCCTAGGTCCGGCAGCAGGTAGTGTGTGCTATGGTGTAGTGCAATGCAAAGGATACATGCACAACATTTTATGGGCAAACAACACTCCATATATAAAAAATAAACCATACATTCCTACACCTGCCTGCAAAACAAAGGTAAGAAAACGCTTCCCCTTATACCTCCCCATCGGTAAAAATATTTAACACCTTTAATGTTAGGGGCGTACTTGAAATCCTCGTTGCCAAACAAAAATATTTTTGAACAAGATTAATTTTGGCCTAAGTCCTCTAAGGTTTCAACTAAGTTCCTAGCGAAGTCACCAAGCTGTCGCGACCTACCCCTCGGGGGAAGGGAACAAGTTTAGGGGTATCGCTTAAAGGATGGGCCTATGGCCCATGATTAGGTGCGGGCTTTCTCAAGCCCATACCTCGCATGACATTGGGGTATTCTAAAGAATTTCGCAAAAAGGAGTCACCACTAACCTATCTGGGTCGGCTAGAAACCAAGTGAGGTATGGGAGTATACCTCACTTCCTACACAACCAAAGAATCTAGGCTCGGGGACTTGATTATACTAATTAACCAATTAGTACCATTTCGGTACCTAATCTTCTTCATTTTAAAAGAAATGATTTTTGTTAGGAAATTTGGATTGATTTTATTCCTATCCACAAACATGTGAGGTGATCATGTGGGTGCGCAATCATTAAACTAACAATCACAGCTACCAATATCCAAATTGTAGTAAAATTAAACACGTGCAATTAAACATAATTAGATATATAAATTAAACATACGATATAATCAAAATACGAGCAAATAAAAGCCTAGTTACGCTAAGAAGACAAGATATGGCAATTCCTAACCAAACCCCATCATTTTTGGATTTTCAAATTTTTTTAAATTTTTAATTATTTGTTTTTAAATATGACCTAACCCGGGTTCAGCCTGGTCGGCACGGGTCAAGTCCGGTTCTCCGACCTGACCTAGGTTCGGTCTAACAAGCTCGAGTGGGCCCGAAGCGTGGGCACATCTTAAGAGGTCCCCCTCCTCTCTTTTTAAAACAAACCAAGCCCACAAGCCCACACTAAACTAGCCCAAGCACACAAGCCCAAAAGTCAGATGGCCCGTTGAGACTGGCCCAAACAGACGAAAACCCTACACGAGAATTGTACCCGGCCTGGCTCGCACAACTCGGATCCTGGAGTCCTTGAGTTCGGTGATTCGCGACGCCAGAGGGCTTGGCTGGGACATCGACTGCAGCAATGTGGTGGACGGCACAGCGTGTTGGACAGCGACTAGGGTTTCGGGTGGCGAAAGCGACAACGATGAGTGGCTGCGGAGATGGGTGGAGGTGCGACGTCGTGGGTCACAAGTGTTGGCTTTCGGAGGGTAGCGGTGGCGCGACGAGGGGGCTCGGGTCGTTGGTGTTGCGGTGGCAACGGCGGTGTGGCGAGGGTTGCAATGGCGACGACGACAAGGGTAATGTCGACACAGCATGAGGCAGCTTGTCAAACAATAGCGATGCCCGACTTGGGGCCACAACGGAGATCTGATGCGGAGACGGTCGACGTCGGTCGGGCGGTAGCGGCGGAACGGCTTCGAGGAGACAACAGCGGCAGCGGCGGCAACAGTGTCACGACTCTGCAATGGCGAGCCTTCTCCGGCTCCCTCTTCTCGAGCTCTCTCCCTTGAGCTCTCTCTCACTTCCCCCTCTCTCTGTTTTTCTTTCATCCTCTCTCTCTCTCCCCCCCTTCCATTTTTTTTCTGCATCGTCCTTTTTGGTTTATGCTTTCTTTTCCTTTTTCTCTTCCGTCCCCCCTGCTTTTTTTTTTTGTTTCACTGTCTTTCTTTCTCTTTTGCTGGAGGTTCGTGCGAGACAGGCTGGAGGAGGAAGAAGGATGGCGTGGGCCGTGTGACACCCCCCGACGGCCCCCGATCCGTTAGGGTCGCCACACTTCTTTCCTCATCCTAGATGTCCTTTTATTTTAATCAATGGACTTCAGAGAAGTCATGTGGGGGTCTTATCACACACTTCTTTGGTTCCTACACAATGTATATGGCGAAAGCATATCCAACAACTCCCCTTTCTGTACACACTGAAATGCTGCACACACTAAACACATTTATAGATGATAGTCGGACACTTTTATTTACACATATCTATTAGATGGACATTGTTTGTTGGTACATCCAAAAGGCCGTAGTTTCCTATACTAGGCGATACTTCAAAAGTTAACCGATGTCTTTAGCAACCATTTACCTAGAGTCCATCCTACAGTGCCGGCATCCAAAAATTCTCACTCATCTGTCCTCACCCTCGCAGTCATTCCTAGCCACCTAATCCCCCATTGTCGTCTTCTGGTGGCGGTGGCAGTAGCCCTAGAGTTTGCTCATTCCGACGGGCGAATAAGACGACTTATCGCTTGAGTACATGACCGGAGGGAAGACCGTGTCGAATGTCATGATTACTCTCACCCGTTTAAATGTCAGTCCCTGCACGTTAGGGTCTTGGAATTTCGATTGCTCCCACTGCAAGTCGGTCGGGATCCCATTGAATGTACTGGGAGGTGCAGGCAGTAGAGACATTGTTCCTAATTTGAAATGTTAGTCCCACAAGGGGTGAGTATAACCACTCAACAGCTAAAGATCTACTAAACTATATTATGCAGAACCATCACCATCTAATTTCATGCAAAATACACAAAACACATAACCAAAAGAATAGGTATGCATCAAATCAATAGAACTTTTCAAAGTAATAGCAAGCGTAGTTTAAAAACCAGAACACATCATTTCAATCATATGGATCTCAATTAAAAGGCCAAACTATTATGACACGTCCCATATCGTGCCATACAATTTTGTCCCATAATCAGGCACAACTCAGCAGAACAATCAGTTTTAAAACTCAAAAGATTTTTCTCCCGGAGGACTAGTGTTTACATTCTTCCAGGCATTCACACCCAACCTAACGTCGCAAAAGCCTCCAGTTCCATATTTCAGTCACCGGGCATCCGGAGTGTCTCATGTCTCACCTCCAGACATCTCGCACCTCACCTAACATCACGAGGAATCTCTAGCGCTCACTATATTACTAGTGTCCCCTACCCTCCGAAATATGTATCGTCATACATCCAGGCATCTCGACACTCCTGAGGAACCTCTGGGGCTCATCGGTCCCCAGGCATCCAGAGCGTGTCATGTCTCACCTCCAGGCATCCCGACTCCTGGGCTTCATTGACCCGAGGGTCCAATGGCAGCAATAACACACCAACCATAGTGTAATAATTAAATCATTTCAATGCCAAAACGTTTTTGAATTGTCAATACGGAAATCCCTTGGATTTTTCCCCAAAAGTCCCAACTTTCGCAAATACTTTTCCAATGGTTTTCGAATCTGAATAAAGAAACTTGAATGGAAATTACCCTTCCCGGCTTGGAACAAAATAATTTTTCGAAATCTATAAATACATTTGAAATCAGCACATCGATAAATTCAAATTTCATTCCCAACCCCAATGGTTTGGAATGTTTTCTATAAAAAGTTCATAAGTCTTTAAAATATAAAAAATTTCTTAAAACATTCGGGTACGGTGCCATAGTACCCATAAATTTTGATACAAATCAAGAGATTTTCTAAAACGATTTGCGAACAAAAGTCCAAAGTGTGGCACCCCCAAATAGCTAAGGTCGCCACAGATACCTATCGCTCTACCTATTGAATATCAGCTACTTGTTCTTAAAAAGGGGCTTTAAGGAAAACCCAAGGTTTTGTAGGCACATTTTTTTTTTTTTTGAAAAGGTAATTTAGCACACCTCATAGCGAAATTAAAGACGAGTCTCACCATCCCTCTACTCTCTTAGCGATTATACAATGCACACCAACTACACATTGAAGGAAAACATAAAGCCAAGCCACTTTTATTTACATTTTCAGGATGGACATCTTGGGTCGGTACAACCAAAAGTGCCAAGGCTTTTTCACTAACTTGGCTACAACTCAAAAGAGAGATCATCGACCCCCTATATCGATCGTGTATAACCTTCCATCTACAAGTGTCGGCTATCTCCAAAAAGTGTCAGCTCCCTCCCCTCACGCGGGCCATCACACCCATCCGGGTGCATCAGGCGATGGTGGTGGCAACATCTCCAGCATCACTCCGTCACGACGCACATGGACGGACAAAAACTCCTGGATGACTAGGCCCCCAGCCAAGCCCACGTCATACATCACCAGCACTCGAACCCGTATGAACACCAACCCAGGTATGGTGACACATACGTGCTCCATGCACTCGACCTCCACGTCAGATGGAAGGTCGTAAAAAGTACCGCGCACGACCGGAGGGAGAGGCATCTCTCTAATCTGAAATGTTAGTCCCCAAAGGGGTGAGTACAACCACTCAGCAGGTAAAAGATCCATTAAACTACTCAATGCATCAAACAGAGCAATCATGTTAACATAGAGTACATATAGTTCATACATGTCAATCATGTCTCACCTTTTGGTCATGCATATTACATCAAAATAGTCATGTGTAAATATAGGTCACCATATCACGTGCATAAACTACCAATGCACTAGTACATATATCATGCAGTCATGCATACATGTCATCATACCATGTGCATATACCACTATGCACTTATACATGTTACATCATACAGCCATGCATACATGTCACCATACCACATGCACATATCACGATGCACTTATACATGTTACATCATACAGTCATGCATACATGTCACCACATTATGCATGATTCAATTTCAACTCATGTTTTTCAATTGGATCGCCACATTTTTCTTTCCCGGGAACAGAAATTGCATCCCACATTTTATCGCTCGCACCCAACCTGGCATCGCGAGGAACCTCTGGCACACACCTCCGGGCATCCGGCACACACCTCCAGGCATCTCGAAACTCCTGAGGACATCCGGCACACACCTCCAGGCATCCGGCACACACACTCCGGGCATCTTGACACTCCCGGGGCATCACCGGCTCACACCTCCGACAGTATCCTCATTACAATGCACATTCATTTTCAATTTCACATTTGATGTAACAATGCCAATGATTAGAATCAGCCTTTTTGAAATCATGTAATATGCATTGGGAAAAGTATCATTTGATGCAATGGTTTTAAAAGGAAATCTTTCTTTGAGTTCATGAAAATTCATCCATCATTTCACGTCATATGAAATGTATGAATGTCATCACATCATTGCATGAGTAATAATCCAACATATCATAATTCACATAACAATTTCAATAACTAGTAAATAGCACAATTTTCCAGCTAAATCAGAATACATGCGGTTCATGAAAATTTCGGAAAAATTAATAAACGGTGGAAGTAAATTCTGAAAATTTACCACATTGTAGATAAGATCTAGGAAACATATTTCGTGAAGACCACCTAATCAAACAAGGCTTCACAGAATACGTATGGTCCGTATATCACAAGAAAATGATTTTTTTTTTTTTTTAGCCTTACTCATGCACAGTTTTTGAAACATTTACGATTAAAAACCTAAATGACCTTAAAAAATTATGAAATTCAAACATGTAATAGTTAGACATAGAGGCAGATACTTCATGAAGGACACTACACCGAAAGGTCCTTACATAATTCAATACAGACCACGCATCACAGCACTACTAATTTCTGTCCATTCATCTTGCACAGTTTTTGAAACATTTTTGGTTAAATATCCAAATAACCTTCAAAAATTACGAAATTTAACTATGTTGTTATCAAGACATAGATAAAGACATTTCATGAAGAACACTTTCCCAAAAGAGTCTTACACAGAACAGTATAGACCATACATTGTAACATCACCAAGTCCGAACACATCCGATTGCACCGTTTTAGAAACATTTTCGATTAAATAGGCAAATGACATTAAAAAATTATGAAATATAACTATGTTGTAGGAAAGACATCGATAAAGACATTTCATGAAGAACACTTTCCCAAAAGAGTCTTACACAGAACAATATAGACCACACATTGTAACATCACCAAGTCCGAACACATCCGATTGCACCGTGTTAGAAACATTTTCGATTAAATAGGCAAATGACATTAAAAAATTATGAAATTTAACTATGTTGTAGGAAAGACATAGATAAAGACATGAAATGAAGACATCGAAGTCAGATTAACCCTAGGTAATTAATTACAAACGGTTAAAACTTCTGTTCCTAGTACCAAAATTTCCAGATCTGACTATCTCCGAAAAACCACAATTTCGCCTACCTATTCTCATTCATTTCTTCCAAAGTTTTGATATGTTATACCTTATGATGTTCTTAACAACTTTCATTCAGAAGTCGAGGTAAGATCTCCACTAAAAAGCCACATGCAATTCGAAATCCTACAAATGGACAGACTGATTTTTCTAAAAACAGCATGCATAGCCAACAAATTCTTCCCCATTGCTTTGAAATCTCCTCACTTCCACCACATTCGATGTTCTCAAATCAACATGCACTCATCTCAGCTAGCCAAAGAGTAGAGAAACATACTCTACTTGCCTCAAACTTAAGCTCAAACAGCAACAAAGATGGCGGGCAAAGCGGCGAACGGCGGACGGTCCTTCTCCTCCTTCCTCTTCACACAAACGGCCACCCCTTTCTCTTCTTCCTTTCTTTCCTTCCTTCCTCTCTTTATCTCCTCTCTCTCTCTCTCTCTCTCGGACGACACTCTCTCTTTCTCTCCCTTTTCTTGCCAAAACCGCCCCCTATTCCCCCTAATTTCTTTTCTGCACTCATTAGCAATCATTTGATTGCATGCATCTGCCCAAAGGGGCCTACGGGGCAGCCACACTTGGCTCAACCTCCTTGCCACTTGGCAACACACATGCAAGGTTGATGGGTTTCAAAGTTGGGCTGGTCTTGGGCCTTCATGGGCCGGTCGAATAGGGGGGCTACGTGGGCTGGTTAGGCGGTCCTTGGGCCTAAAAATCAGCCCACCCTCTCCTATTCTTATTCCCTTTTAATCCTTATTTAATAAACACCTAATTTCCACTTATAAGTTCACAAAACTTTGTAATTTAAATCCATAATATCCCACTTATTAAGTGCACCACCAAGAATAAGATTTCTATATCAATTGCACCTTAATAAAATCCTTGGGTCACTTGTAGACACATCTCCATCCAAACAATTGTCCATTACAATGCTTGGTCCTAAATTAATTGAAACTCATTGATTACATGGCTAATACAAAAATCAAATGGCACTTCCATTACCTAATCACGGTTCATGGTACTCCAGAGGTTGTCATGAGATTTTTGGATGCCACACAAAGGTGCTACCACCTCAACATTCGGTGTAAAAATCGAAGGCCTACACCGAGGTACTCATGAAAACTTCTCAATTTTCTAGCCTCAAATCAATTCAGTCATTCTAGAAGTCACTATCCAACATCAGCATTCAAACCAGTGCAATCTAATAGCACTTCCTCAAACAACAACAGCACTACACGATATAGGTTAGTAGACTCTAACTTGCCTTAAATCCAACGGCGTTGACGACGAGGGGTTCAAAAGCTCGTGATTTCGCGGACATGGCTTGGCAATAATAAGTGCGAGTGAGCAGCATTGGTGGCATGCGGTGAGACGCAGCCCAAGCGGACAGCAGCAGCGGAGGTCGGATGGTCCTTTTCCTTCTTCTCTCTTGTTCGCTCGCTGCTTGCTGTTCTCTCTCTCTCTCTCTCGGGTTTGCTATTCCCATCACTGGTTTTGTTGACAAAAACCAGTCACACAAAAAGGAAAGATTCGGCAGCAGAAGGAGGCGAGGACAGGTGGAGGGAATGTGGCTTTGCATGCTAGCTCTCTCATTCCCTCTCTCTCGCCGAGACAACTGGACTCCCAGGTCTTAGTCGCCATCGATACATGTCTTCATGCGCTTCTTCTTCGCTGGCCATCCATGCACGAAGGCGGTAATGGTCAACTTCTCTCCTTAGTTGACCCACGAAATGAAGAGGCGACATGGCTGTGGGTTGATGGCCACAATTCTTCCATTTGCTGCCCACCGAAGAAGGGGCTACGTAGTTGCTCGGTCAAGACTCCTTCCAATTGTTGACCCATGAAGAGGAGGGACGTGTCCATGGGCCGCATGGTGGTCCTCTTCTTCTTCTTGGTTGACTATTACTTGTACGCACACATGGCTAAAAAATTCAATGTCTTCATGTCTTCACATGGTTGAGTAATGGACGTGGCCGCATAGTGAGGGTGACTTTTACGTAGATGCATGGCCGTTGTTGGCTACGTGCCTTGAGATCAGTCAATTGGCAAGGATGCTTGGGATTAACATTAGACGTGTGCATAGCCATGCATGGGAAATTTCTCTCCGAAAATTGATGTTTCAGAATGATGGGTGGTGATGAAACGATGGCCTAATGCTATATCGATGATGACAATGAAATAGTGTCCACAAATGGTGCCAATGACACAATTTGTTGATACTCCTGTCGATCCGTGATGAGGCGTTACTTATTCGAGGTCTGACAAAAACCCGGATGCCACAATTCTCCCCTCCTTAGAGAATTTCGTCCTCAAAATTGGACGTCTCTTATGTCTCATTAAATAGATGAGGGTACCTTTGCCTCATTCCTTTTTCACTTTTCCACATTGTCTCTTCCATATCGAGGTGTCGCCATAAAACCTTAACTAGTGGAATTTTCTTTGTCCGAAGGACTTGCTCTTTTCGATCTAGTACCTGGATCAGCTCTTCAATGTACTTCACTTTCTCATCCACTTTGATGGCTCCATGATCGAGTATGTATCCAGGATCAGGTTGATACTTCCTCAACATCGACACACATCATGTAAATTTCCTAGCTTAGGTTGTAATACTAGCCTATAAGTTACGTATCCTACCCTTTCAAGGATCTCAAAGGGTCCAACGAATCTAGGGCTTAACTTGCCCTTCATCCCGAATCGTGATACTCCTTTCATCGAGGATACCTTAAGAAATACATGGTCTCCCACGTTAAATTCCAAGGGTCTTCCACGCTTATCTGCGTAGCTTTTCTGTCGATTTTGGGTCGTTTTAAGTCTTTTCCTGATGATCTCAATAGCCTCTGTAGTCATTTGTATCAATTCGGGTCCCGTCAATTTTCTTTCACCAACCTCATTTCTGCAGACAGGAGTCCTACATCTCATTCCTTCCATACAATGTTTCATAGGGAGCCATGCCTATACTTTTCTGAAAAACTATTGTTATACGCGAATTCCACTAGGTGCAATTTTTCATCCCAGATTCCTTTTAAATCAATAATGCAAACTCTTAACATGTCTTCTAATATCTGGATCACTCTTTCTATTTGTCCATCTGTTTGCGGGTGAAAAGCAGTACCGAATTGGAGCTTGGTCCGTAAGGTAGTTTGAAGACTTCGCCAAAGGTTTGAAGTGTATCTCGAATCCCGATCAGACGTAATAGTTACAAGAACACTATGTAAGCGTACTATTTGGCTTACATATATCTCAACATATTTATTCATCGGATAATCTATGCGGATTGCTGGGAAATGGGCATACTTAATCAGACTATCTACTATCACCCAGATGGAGTCGTGGACACATTGACGTCCTTGGTAATCCTTGCATGAAATTCATCGTCACATGATCCCATTTCCATTCCCATATATATAATGGTCTCTGTTTGCAACATTATGCTTAGATGTTGCGCATGTTCTTCGGGTCCTTTAGAATATATCAGGATATCATCAATGAAGACAATCACAAATTGATCCAAATAGGGCTGAAGTACCCTATTTATCATATCCATGAATGCAATTGGGGCATTCGTCAATCCAAATGGCATAACTAGAAACTTGTAGTGTCCATAGCGAGTCCTAAATATGGTCTTAGGAATGTCTTCTTTCTTAATCCTTAATTGATGGTATCCTAATCTCAAGTCAATCTTGGAAAAGACTGAACTTCCTTGCAGCTAGTCAAATAGGTCATCAATTCTAGGTAATGGGTACTTATTTTTAATGATCACTTGATTCAATTGCCTGTAGTCAATCCACAAACGCATTGACCCGTCCTTCTTTTTCCACAAGTAAGAATTCTACAAGCTTAACCATGCTTCCGCTACGCCACTCTGATAAAATTATCCTAGAAACAATGCCCTCCTAGTTAAGTTCATAGTTCAGTTCATCCTTGCCTTATTTTTCCATCCTAGAAGCCTGCTAGGAGCCGTTCCTTGCTCTGGCACTTTGGCTTTGGCGTCCACTCCCCTCCCTCATCGGACCGAGTCATTATAGATCTGCCAGCTTTCGCTTGGTTTTAACCCTAACTACACATCTACCGGAAGGTTTCATTTTGATAGGGACTAACTTACAGAGATATTATCCGCTTTGTTAGAGAAATCCCTTATGATGTTTTGAAGATGACAAAATAAATCAAACGCTACTAACGTGTTTAATAGTTGAGTAATAGACTATGCAGATGATAGAATATGTAAAGGATATTGTCCAAAGTCTATTATGAAGATTTCCAAACTTCTATGTCAAAGTTTGAAGATTGCCCAACTTTAGTGTCAAAGTCTGTTCTACATCAGAAGTCTGCCAACTCTGACAAATTCCATACTGAATGTGAATGAAGAACTAGAAGACAGATTCTATGATGAAGCTGAACTTATTCAGACTGTGTTCAAACCTCAAAGCTAAATCTGTTCAGAAGCAGAATATGTTCAGACTCAGATTGTAAAGTCTATTGCACTCAAACTCTACATACAAATTCGACAGAACGTAATACAAGCCCCAAACATATAATGGCTAGTGATCTGGTTTGGATTCTACATCAAGATTGATTTGATTGACTCAATCTAATTGATTGACAATTAGATCTTGAAAATAAGAACTTTCTATACGAAGAAGCTTTACTTATGGAAACCAAGATTTCGTTTGTATGGGCGATCGGAATCAATTTGGGATTCTACTTTTGTCACTCAATGGCTACCAAATCTTCTAGATACAGATATGTCCAATGGGTAGATTGGAAGACGATCCTTGAGATACTGTCCAATGACTAGTTTGGAAGTGGAGTATTTAAGGAGATGAAGGACTGATGAGCAAGTAAGAGACGGAGCGTAGAATTTATAATTCCAAAGTCTGAGCGACCTTTGATCATACACTTGTTTTTGGTGAGCTTAAACGTTTGTGATCGTGAGAGAAATACCAAAAGAGTGACTTAATGAGATAGTGTGATCTACTACTAAGTGTTTGCACTCAAAGTTATTAGCGTGGAATCCAGCCAGGAGGCTATTAGCGTGGGAGAGTGGATGTAGACTTGATCTAAGCTGAACCACTATAAAATTTGTGTTCTTATTCTCTTCCCTGAACTCCTTTATTTTGTTCATATTTCTATTTAACTGCTAAAGTCTGAACTCGCTCAAAGTCTGTTATTCTTCAGACTCAGTTTCAAAAGTCTATTGATATTCAAACTTAGGTTAAAAGTAAAGGTTTTCATTGCATTTTGCATAATCTGTTTTTACACCTATTCACCCCACTCTAGGTGTTCATACTAGCACTTTCACGCTTGGCATATCCCATACTAAGCCTCATGGTTTTATTCTTTGGCACACGGGTAAGCACTATCCCAAGAGATCATCCATCCTAGTCCGTTACTTACGAAGCTAGTCCATTCTGATGATGACGTCAAAGTCATACATAACCATCACTACCAAGTCCATTTCCAGATCTTGTCTCTCTATGGTTATCTTACACTTCTCACATCCTAACGTGGATAACACCATGTTCTTCAACAGTGTAGAAATACGAAGAGGCGTATCTAAAGATTTGGTTCCTATTTCTCACAATTGTCTATATCGCTCAGACACAAATGAATGCGTGTCAACCATGTCCAATAACACATATACCTTCTTATCATCTATAGATATCATACCCGTGTTAACGCTTTTGGAAGCTTCCACTTCCTCTTAGGTGATTGCATACACCCTTTCTTATGCCGGTGGTCCCTGTGATTTCCTTTGTGGAGATGGTCTGCCTACGCGTTGTGATCCTTCTTGTGGACAATCTCTTCTAAAATGACCTCTCTGCCTACAACCAAAGCACCTCAGTTGATCATTACAAGGTCTTAGTCCATGTGATCTACCACACCTTTGGCAAAAGTTGTTTTGATACGACACTTTTATGAGAGCTTGACCATTCTTGGTCTTTTCGAAATTTCCAAAATTTCGCTTTTTCTTAGAATCCCAAGGCGGTTCTTGGGTTGGATAGGGTCTCTTACCTTGTCAGGCATCGCTCAATGTCAAGTGTCTCCTTGATTCCATTCGCTCCCTTATGAGTTCTTGTTCCACCAGTTGGGCCCTTTCATAAATCTCAGTATAATCTCTTATATTCAGATGTACTAGTTGCCTCCTAATATCCATCATTAGGCCTTTCAAAAATCTATTAACCTTTTCCTCTCAATTCTCTATCAATCTAGGGGCATATATAGACAGCTCAGAAAATTTCGCTTCAGGAACAATTAATGACTCAGTGTCACTAGTCAGCTAAGAAAGAAAAGTAACGTAAGAGCATTACTGGAGTCACATAAGTAACATAAAATGTTACTTGCACACATAGGTAACTTACAATTATTACTGATATTTTACCAGTGAAAAATCAATCACCTGTTGTTCATAGTTAGTCAACTATCCCTAAAAATACCCTATAGTGTGCATTATCATATCCTCCTTTTCTGCTAATGCGCCTTATCACTCCAGATAAAACCATAGCTCTGATACCACTCGATGTGGCACCCCCCGACGGCCCCCAATCCGTTAGGTTCGCCACACTTGTTTCCTCGTCCTAGTTGTCCTTTTATTTTAATCAATGGACTTCAAAGAAGTCATGTCGGGGTCTTATCACACACTTCTTTGGTCCCTGCACAATGTATATGGCGGAAGTGTATCCAACAACTCCCCTTTCCCTACACACTGAAATGATGCACACACTAAACATGTTTATAGATAATAGCCAAACACTTTTATTTACACATATCTCCTAGATGGACATTGTTTGTCGGTACATCCGAAAGGCCGTAGTTTCCTATACTCGACAATACTTCAAAAGTTAATTGACGTCTTCAGCAACCATTTACCTAGAGTCCATCCTTGAGTGTCGGCATCCAAAAATTCTTACTTTGCTGTCCTCACCCTCACATTCATTCTCAGCCATTCGATCCCCTGTTGTTGTCTTCTGGTGGCGGTGGTAGTGGCCCTAGAGTTTGCCCATTCCGACAAACGAATAAGACGACATACTGCTGGAGTACAAGACTAGAGGGAAGACCAGTGTTGAACATCATGATTACTCTCACTGGTATGAACGTTAGTCCCTGCACGTTAGGGTCCTGGAATTCCTCCGTAAAATTCAAAACTTGGTCTATCCGGTAGATTGAATCGAATCATCTTTCTATAACAATCCACATTGGCTCGTTGTCTATGTAACCAATCCATTTTCAGAATTACATCAAAGTCATGCATAACTAATACCATCAAATCAGCTAACAGGTTTTGTCCACCTATAAGGATTCTACTATCCCTACACACCAAGGTAGATAAAACAACATTCTTTAATGGAGTAGAAACACTAAGGGGCACTTCTAACAATTTAGGTTCCATTCTATTCAATTGCACAAACTAAGCAGATACAAAGGAATGGGTCGCTCTCGTATCGAATAAAGCATAAGCATTTTGATTAAATAGGGAAATGATACTTGTAATGACTGTTTGAGACCCTTTGGCCTCGTCCTGAGTAATCGCATAAATCCTTCCTTGAACTAGTGGTCGTTCGTTTCTAGTGGTAACGGCCTACCCAAAGTCGGTTGTGGCTGTGACTACTGCATCTTTTTCTGAGGACATTCTCTAATGTAATGCTCTGACTACCCGCAACCAAAACAAGCCTTTGTTCCTTGGCATGGTCCAAATCCATGTGACCTACCGCATTGGGGACACTCATTGTTTCCATATTGCGGTCGTCCCGTTAGTTGATTAGTCCATACCTTTCTAGGATTTCCGGTCTTATTCTTCTTGTTTTGCACAAATGGTCGCTTTCCAATTTGATGAGACCTTTTATCATAACGGAAATTAGATGAGACCCCTCGAGATTGTGATCTTACTCGATATGCCGATGTCTGATCGCTTGACATCACATCCCTTTCCACTAGTTGTGCCCGTTCATACAACTCATCATAATCTTTCAAGTTGAAAGGTACCAACCAATTTCTTATATCAGGCCTTAACCCATTCAAGAATCTCTTAGCCCTATCATCTGTATACTCTATTAATCTAGGGGTAAATCTAGAGAGCTCAGCAAATTTCGCCTCATATTGGTCTATTGTCAGAATATTTTGATTTAACTGCATAAATTCCATCACCTTTTTATCTTTTGCACAATCTGAAAAATACTTACTATAGAAGGCTCCTACAAATGAAGTCCAAGTCATCTCTACACCCTAAGGGAATATCGTCCTTTTTGTCGCTCTCCACCAATGATAAGCATTTCCTTGAAGTTGATACTTTACTAGAGACACCTTCTCTGCATCAGTACAACTTAGTAACACCAATATCTTTTCCATCTCATCTACCTACAACTCTGCTTCTATGGGATCTCCTAATCCAGCAAAGCTAGATGGTTTTAATTTTAGAAATTGCTCTACTGAACCTTGCATTCTGCGTTCACCTCCTACCTGTTGTTGGGCTTGCCTTTCCAACAGGGCTCCTACATTAGCAAGTGCTTCCAAAATTCCTTCCACACAGGGATCCGCCCTTAAGGAAGACCCACCTGCCATCATTCCTTGTCAATTTTTACTCATCATGGCGGTTCTTGATTTCTGCACATCGGTCACTACTCATTAGTCGACCGAGTCTCCTTACAAAACTAATAAGTAACAACCGCAACAATTGTTACTGATACCCTATGAGTAACATAAGTTAATTGTTCCCTCTAAAATAGTAATACTTAAAAAGAAAATATCGTTATTCAAATGCATAATCACTACTGTACCTTATCACTCCAGTTAATCCTATGCTTTAATACCAAAACAATAGAGCTGTGATGTCCCAGGAGCGTCACGTACTAAGTGCAATCGGAAATTGCATGGATTATCACATTCTAGGACTTATTGATTACAAAGATGTCTGACTAGCGTCCACCATTGAAGGTTAGCATGTATAACATGGATAATTTTAAATTCTAAATTTTATACAACAAGGTTATCCGGTGATAGTCCTGTCAACTAACAATAGATAATCCAACCAGGATCATATATAAAGATCATGAGAAGCTTCATTACCTTCCTGTTAAGATCATTTGGGCTTACAAAAATCAACTTGGACTGCTTACAAGTTTTTCACCTATTTACATCGTACTTACAAGTTTAAAAGTAAAGGCGTAAGTAAATAGCCAGGGAAAAAGGGTGGGGGGTTTCTAACTCTATTATCCCAAGCAAGCCCAAGTCCATAAAAAAAAAAAAAAATGTTCCTCCAGCTTCTACACGATTTGGACGCCTAGGCGCCATCCGTCCCAGCTCCAGGTCCTCCAGCACCAAAAGGAAGGGGGCCAAACATCTCCCCTTCGTGGTTTATGAACCACGCGACAAACCTCATCGTAATCATCTCAACTCTACCATCGTCCATCCACAGCACGACCTCATATTTCGAGAAGGTCATCTCGACATTAGGATCAAACACATAATGAAAAGAAACCTCGATACTTGCTATCGCCCCATAACGAGCTATTGGAGGCACATCCATACTAACAACCTAAAAAAAAAATAATAATAAAGAATGAGTAATGCCCAGTAAAGAAATAATAAGACTCTAACCTAGACAATCCATAGCTATCAAAGAAGACAAGAGAAGCATAACCAAATAGCTTAAGATATTAAGACATAATTGTCACAAGGATGGTTAATTGAATACTGGGACATCATAGGAATGATCACACCAAACTAAAATGTCAAATGCATATGTATACCTCATGCTCTAAATCTGTGCCAAGATGTAATGCAATAATAACGAATGATCACATGCCAAGTAGAATTTATATTATAGTGTGAATATCAAGTCCACCCTCAATCAGTTTACCCATCGGAACGCTACTGGTCCGATTGAATCACTTCTGGAATCCCACATTCGGACTTCCACAATATTTCTATCATGGGCATCTCACTTTGAGGAATCTCGGTATCGCACAACCGGGGCATCCTTGATCACCTACAAGGGCATCTCACTTTGAGGCATCCCGGCATCATATTCAACCGAGGCATCCAAGATCACACAGCATGGGCATCCCACTCCTTGAGGCATCATTGGCATCTCAATACCGATGGAAATCTCTTACTCATTCAAGTGCACATTTCACACATCACACATTTGATTAATGTCATCACAGCATGCACAAGACTTCAAGAGCACACATAATCAAATCACAATACATAATTCTCGTACGCCAATCATCACACAAGTCCTGATTATAAAGTACAACCATTTTGGCATGTCACATACCATGCCTAACAGTTTTGCCCCATAATCAAGCGCAACTCATCGCATTCATTGCATGCCACTCTTGGTAACTATACCATGACTTCACTTCAAATGATGAATGAGACATGTTCATGCTTGAACTAACCACTATAATGAGATCATTAGACTCCATATATGTCATGAAGGTCAAGTACAAAAGGCACAACAACTAATGCACATTCTCGGATCAAAATAGTTTATGAACTAATCTGAGCAGTTTCGAACACAGACACAAAACGTACATCTAATCTTATTGGAATGTTACGAAATTTTAGTATGTTATAGAAGAGACATAGATAAACATTTTATGTGAAGAAACCTAAGTCTATATGTCAATGTATTAAGAGCAGAAATTTGCTGTCTTCTTTCTCAAAACCTAAGTCTGCAACAACTTTCAGATTTAGTACATACAGAGGAAATATCATTTCACTATCCAAATCTTGATCGTTTGTTATAAAATTTTGATATGTTATTCCAAAGGATGTATCCTACAACTTTCATAAAGAGTTTGAGGCCCAATTATATCTAGCAAAGTTCATAAAATTCGTGGAATCATTAAAGGTCTTGCTATCTTCTACAATACAGCTTACCGTTTCAAAGAGAAGTACTCCCGCCTACACATTTTCGCATTCATTTTGCTGTAACTAGAAGTCAAACCTAATTTAATTGATGTTCTCTCAAGTGAACTTGTTCTTTTCCTTATCTACATCATTAAGATTCAAGGCAACACAAAACGAAAAGGTTTTCCATCTCTTTTTCTCTAGAACAGAAAGTCTTGCACCATTTTCTTCATCTTTAGCTCAACTAAACCATTAGTTTCTCTAACAATCCCTCTTGTAGTATCTCAACACTCTTCCATAGCATCTAAGGGTAATTACAGTATGTCTTTACTTACATAAAACCTTCCATAGCTCGGTTCAAAGCAAATACTCGCACCTCGACTCATCTACTGCAACATGTATCGCTTTTCCTCACTCGATAATCACCTCTCCACCTTGCTCGACTAATACAACTTACTCACACTCAAGTTTCAAAACATGCAAGGCACTACATGACATGCAAGGGCTCATAGCTTCAATCTATAGTTCATCTAGCTCAATCCAACACAAAACAGCAACATCACATCTAATCCTCCACCATTCGACTAGTTCCGCAAGTTCCCTCGACAAAATTAGCGGATAACTTCTAGTTTAGAGGCTTATCTTTTCCTTACCTTTGCTTAGCCTGTTGAAGACTCATGGTCCTCCAAAAATCAGCACCTAAACTCGTGCAAGAAGAAGAAGAATCGCTGGAGTTGTTGCTGGTTTTCTTCTGCTCGATCGAGAGAGAGAGAGAGAGAGAGAGAGAGAGAGAGAGGAAGAAGAGAGGTTTTCGGTTGCTTTGGAGAGAGAGAAGAAAGGCGTTGTTGACACCTAAATTTTGGCGATTCGGTTATGTTTTTTTTTTTTTTTTGTAAGGGGTAATAATATATTGAGCTTTAACCAATTACAAGTAAGGATAGGCACCACAAAACTCGCACTCAAGAAGACAGACACGTCCACTCGAGTGAGAAGGCGCCAACCTCAAAACACCGCAAAGCGGTCAAAGCAAGCAAGGGCCGAAATATGAAGCCCAAAGAAAGCCACGCAGGGCCAAGCTACCAACCTAAAAAGCAAAAAACCAGACAAAAGAGGAAAGCCACGCAGGGCCAAACGCCAACAAATTAAGGACAACAACAACTACCAGAGAACAAGGCCCAAAGGCAAGAGAACGGCGAAACAAAGCAACTCTGATGATGTGCGCCCGACCAGTAGAGATGAAGAGACGAAGGCGGGCTCCCGAAGGCAATATAAAGGAGACCTAGAAGGTCGATACAGACGAAACGAAGATAGAAGGGTCAAGTCCCCAATTCCTCTGTAACCTCCTATTTCTCGGGCAATCATCCACGCTTTTGAAAGTTAAGGCTTTATCCTTCACAACTTTAAGAAGATGCTTCTTGACAGCCGCAATCACAACCGGATGGTCTCTAAAGAGAATATCGTTTCTATACTTCCAAATGAGATGGCATAAAGCCCCAAAAGAGAAACGACCAATGGAGTGATAGAAATCCTTACCGAGAGAGGAATCTCATCGCCCAGATAGATTATCTATCCAAGCCCCACTCCTCCACGGGAGATTACACTTGGCCGCCCAAAAGTTAGCCAAAGTGGGCTGTGATGCGACAACCGAAGAAGAGGTGGTCTATGGAATCCGGCGTGAGCTTGCAAAACGCACAAACTTCCCATCCAATTCTCCCATAAGACATAAGGAAGGTTTGGGTGGGAAGGCGGTTCCTAATAATCAGCCAAAGATTGAATTGGTATCTCGGAGTGATGGCCTTATTCCAAATAAAGGAAGACCAATCAACTCTGTCTTTCCTTCTTCTGAGGACATGCCATGCCGAGGCGACCAAGAAGACACCCGAAGGATTGTCACTCCAAATAAATCTGTCCGGCACCCCGAGAGAACCGGAAGGGCGTGGTTCCACGAATGTAACTCTGCCCGAAAACCCGACCCGCCGAAGAGAAAATGTCCGCAACGACAAAGATTCCAAGGGAGCCCTGAATCGCCGATCGTCTGCATTCAACAAACAAGATCCAGCTGGACCACACCGGTGCCAATTGTCGTACCAAAGGGATGTCGCCTGTCCATCTCCAATTGTCCAGCGAAATTTTTGACGGAAGATGGATCTCAGATGGAGGATCCTCTTCCATGCCCACGAGCAATAGGTCGGTGCTTTGGCCACCCAGTTCCCCTCCTCGGAAAAGTGGAGTGTATCCATTTGCACCAAAGAGACTCCTTATCCGTGAAGAGGATCCAGATGTGCTTAAGCATGGCGGCCTGATTGCACTTCCGCAGTCTACGAATCCCTAGACCCCCTTCTTCCCTCGGAAGACAAACATCCTCCCAAGAAACCTTAGCTCCTCCCCTACCGAGGCTGGGCCCTTTTCATAGGAATTGTCTAAATATCTACTCAATACGATCAAGAACTGCAACCGGAATAATGAACACACTAGCCCAATAAGCCTGGATTGCATGGAGCACTGATCTTATAAGCTGAACTCTCCCAGCAAAGGAGAGAAAACGATGAGTCCAGGATTGCACCCTCGCCGTTATGCGATCGACCAAGGATACACAGTCCGCCTTGCCGAGCTTCGAGGAGATGATGGGAGCTCCTAGATAGCGTACCGGCAATTTCCCTTCTACAAAGCCAAGGGTATCCTTGATGAGGTTCCTCAAATCCTCCGATCCCCCCTGCAAGAAATATCTCACTTTTGTTGTTGTTCGGCATGAGTCCACTCCAATCCGAGAAGGTATCGAGGCCATCCTTGAGTAGGAGGATGGATGTCATATCCGCATGGCAAAAGAGAAAAACGTCATCCGCAAAGAAAAGATGTGATAACCGAGTGGCCTTGCACCTTCAAGAGAAATTAAAACCCGGTTGCTCCGCCCGAGAAGTGAGGATCCCTGAGAAAACCTTCATAACCAGGGTAAAAAGATAAGGCGACGACACCTAAATTTTTGTCCAAAAATCATTTCCAAAAAAA
The DNA here is from genome assembly GCA_014182565.1 of Eucalyptus marginata. Classification (NCBI taxonomy): domain Eukaryota; kingdom Viridiplantae; phylum Streptophyta; class Magnoliopsida; order Myrtales; family Myrtaceae; genus Eucalyptus; species Eucalyptus marginata. Next base: position 2,326,297 of record CM024591.1, on the reverse strand, counting down.
AAAAATGGGAACTTGTTTTTCCACAAAAATATTTCAAGTTAAATTCTTGCATATAGATTATCTAGGCATTTAATATAGTTTTTAAATGGAATATGTTTTTCCTTCAAAAAAAAAATTAAAAAAAATTAAATTAAATATATAAAAAAATTAAAAAAAAAATTAAAAAAGAAAAAAAAAAAAAAAAAAAGTTGGGGCCAATGATCTAAATGTGACTAGCCAAGCCCGGGAGGTCAGATTGGAATTAAAATGGCAAATTGGGGCCAAAATGCAATTTCCAAAAGTTGAGGGACCAATTCGCAAATTTTGCAAAATTTTGCCCGAACCCTTAAATCATCATCTTGGTCACCAATTAAGTTGAAATTGAACTTGGGCCAACTCGAATCAATCAAATCGGGCCAAAAAGACCAAGTTTGTATTGAAATGGGTATTTTCGGATAAGAAAATGGCCAACTTTGAGGGACTTTCTTGCAAAATTGGTGGGTACAATTGTGAAAAATGGCCAAGATCTTAAACTACTATACATGAGCTTGCTAATTGATCAAAAAAACGCAGCCAAATTGATGGATTAAAGCACTCAAACGAGCTACAAAACCCAGCCCACGGTTTGGTCTGATTTCGGAGTTGCTGAGTAAGCAACTTGGTGGCCCCACCATATCCCACTCAGCCGCCCATCTAGCCTGATATTTGCATGTGATGGAAGACCATATATAGTAGTGCAAGTGGACGAAAGTTGGCTAGGAATAAGCTGCTGAAGGCACGGGAAAATCGCACCAAATCTGCACACTCAACATCTACAAAATTTGAAAATTCTGGCCAAGTTAGAAAGTGGGTGAACTAGCTCAGTTGGTGGGCTTGGTAGGTGGACAAAAAGCCGACCAAAATTGATGATTGGTGGATAACATCTACGAAGCATGCTCTTTTGAGGGATGAGAGAGAGAGACGAGAGAGAGAGGAGAGAGCTCACGGTCGTCCCCCAAAGAGGCCCTCAGAAGCAACTCCAGAAAAGTAAACCCAGAAATTCCAGACCAACCTTCGAGAGAGAAAAGTGAATTTTCACAAACTTGCAGCCAAAATTAGCCAAAACCTTCAACTAGAGAGTGAAACTTCACTCAAAGATCTTTCCAACCATAGGTCGCACGTCCCAAATGGAGATCGGGAAGGCCTCCTAAAGCCCCCCGAAAAACTACCCTCCTGGCGGGCCAAAGAAAGTCTGAAAATTTCTAAGTGTTGAGCCCGGTTGGTCACGAGTGAGAGAAAGCGAGTGTTTTTGAGAAATTGAGAGACAAATGAGGAAAAGCATGACTTTTAAACCAAACTAGAATACATATAGTTTGGTTTGGTGTTTATTTTCCAACAAAAGAGGTTCTGAAGTCTAATTTTGGAGGTTAATGAAAACCTTCGTTATCAGTTCTTTCTTTGCAGATCTCATTTCCAGTTGAAGAAGCCAACTTCCACGTGCCTCCCGAGGATAATTTCTTGGTTTCCTTGGCCAAGAACCACTTGAAAGGGAAACTAGGAAGCAAGGTAAGCATCCTAGATGTATTTTGGTTTAATTTTGAACATGTTTTGATCACAAAAATCAAGAGGAAAACTAGTCCGGAGGACTGATTTTCGAGGCTGAAATTTTTCTAAGTGTTGAAATCTCTTCAAGATTTTTGCATGTGTGCTTCTTGGAGAGGTTGTTTTGATGTTGTTCGGTGGGTCATTATCTATGATGTTTGCTGCATTTGAAAGCTCATGTTACCTACTTTCACTCGGAGTAAGTAGTGTTGCCCTTAGATCTTGCATGTGATAAGTGTCGGGGCTTGAACATGGGCATGCAAACTGTTTGTTTGACTTGGGTTCAAACCCAGATTTGTGAAATCAGATCAAACCCGCATATTTGAGGATGATTTTAGCTTAGTTCTTTTGTGTTTTAAGCTATGATTTCTGTCTAATCTTGCTCCTTGCATGTGGTAGTATAATCTTGATACTTTATTTCCACATAAGATTGCTTGTGGGTTGAGATTGAAGGCCACAAACATGGCCCGACGAAGCTGTTTTGGGATGATTTAATGCACGCCAAGTGTTCGATGAAATGCGCAAACCAAGTTTCGATCTTGAAACGGTCGATTTGAGCTCGATTATTGTGATATTCATGTGCTGTGTTACTCCATGTTAGCATAGATCGGTTTAAGGAATTATTATTAATATTTTTTAAAAAAAAATAAAAAAAAAAAAAAAAATGAAAATTTCAAAAATATCAAAAAAATGTTGGATGTTATCAAATTAAGCCAAAAATGACATCTAGGAGATTTTCCTAATTTTATAAAGTCATTTTCCTAATTAAATGATATTTTGGTATTTTAGAACCATTTTTGTAAACAATCTATTATGCGTAGATTAAAATTAATTAGAGTAATTGCATGCATCTAGAGTAATTCCATGCATATTTAAATTCCCATTTTGCTCACGGGGTCCTGTCCCGGGCGTGATAACAAGGCCATGTAATATTATTTGCCCGACTTGTATCGGGTTTTCTTTTCCGCATTTATTTTCAAGTTATTTCAATTTCTTGGATGTTTACTTATGCACCGCTTTTCATTAATTTGAGTGTAAATTTCTCTTCTAAATTATGTTAGGATTAGTCTAGACATTAAAAAAAACTACAAAAACATTTGCATGGACACTTAGTGGTTTCATAACGATTATAATTGGTAATCAAGATTGTGTGGCCATTTAGATGAACAACCTTTCAAGTTAGTGGTACCGCAAGGGCGCTAATAGAAACATTAGCGTAAACAAGTCCCCGTTCCTAGAAATCTCTGGTTGCGTAGGAATCGAGACAACACTCCCGTGCCTCGATTGGTTTCTAGCCGACCCCAATAGGCTAGTGGCGACTCCTAGAAATATTTAGGTTGTTAAGAACTAAAAAACAAAATTCAACGTCGCGCGAGGTATGGGCTTGGGAGAGCCCGCGCCTAATTTAAGGCCATTGGCCCGCCTCTTTAGGCAAATACCCCTAAACCATTCTTTCTTTTCCCCCGGACGGAAAAAAGAGGTCGTGACAGCTTGGCGACTCCGCTGGGGACTTGGTTGCAAACCTTAGAGGACTTAGGCCGTAATAACTTGATTGGTTGTTCACTAACATGGTCTTCATTTGATAGCGCGTGTCAAAGTCGCGTGGAAAATAAGGTTAGTCCGCTAACAATGTGTTAAATGTTTTTGTAGGTTTGGAGTAATAAGGGGTGGAGTGTTTGTTAACCCATTTCTTTTGCAGGGAGGTGTAGGAATGTATGTCTATATGGATGAAATTGAAGTGTTGTTTGGATATCAATTGTTGTGCGTGCCTTCATACTTGCACTACACATTTACACACACAACCCGCGATCTAAAACCCCGATCGCACTAGGAAGCCCATAGGAGGTGCCAAAAGATGGAACCCGTGCGGGGAATGACCCATGGTTATCCACTTTTGGTCCCGCTCATTATGATTAATGATAAAGAGAACTGTCCGACGTAAGTGCGGAGTGGGGAAAACTCTTTTGATCTAATCAAAATGGGGACTTTAAGCCTTTAGAATTCCACCTTTATGCGTCAAACCTCACAAGTTTACATCCGCATGTCTATGTGATTAAAAAAAAAAAAATGTCTCTTCACCCACTGTAAGTACGATTTCTCCATCTACTTGCTCACTTCGGATTGAAATTTTCATTTTTTGAGATTCACGGAAATCAATGGAATGCCCTTGAAAATATAGGCTTGCCACTCACTCTTGATAAACAAACATTTCAAATGCATCTGATCTGGCCTAGATTAGAACATATGTTTTTGTTTAAATTTTCAATTACAAACTCAAAGTCACATTTTGTATAGAAATTCTTCCAAGTCAAGATTACATTTTGGGGCATAGAATTAAAATCAAATTTTCAAGAAAATTCTTGGTCGCATTTTGAAATTCAAATCACATTTTGTGTATTGATTTCTCAAAATAAAAATCACCTCACCTTTGCATGAGTGAAATCACAAATTAATCTTTCAAAATCAATGCCCCATTTGTGTATAAACTTTTGGAACAGAGTGGGCATTCAATTGATAGCCGCGGATCGATCTTTTAATGAAATCTCCTCTTACTAATAAAATCTTGACTAAATACCAAATTCTCGTAAGTGGATACTACGGAGAAGGTATCGTCGCCTTGATTTCATTGTAAGAGGCGGCTTTATTGAAAGATCAATTTTTCATTCATGTACTGACATTATCTTCCTTTCGCAGGTCATGCGTGACAACCATTCCTTGAACTCCTCTTGCTTGACCATGCCAAAAGTGGACTTTAAAGCTAGGATGAGAATTGTGCTTATTATGCTCCTCTATGAAAGAGCTTCTTGTACTTTATCCTTGTCATTATTCCTATTAGGAACCGTGTTTTGCGTTTTGGGTTTTGATTGTGGACCCAATCAAATGCTTTTGTAAATCATACAACTCACATTTTTTAATAATTAAGTTAGAGTTCGTAAAAATCATATTCTTTAAAACACTTGAAGTGTTTCAAATGGACCATTTGGGTTGAGTTTTATGCCTTAGCTTCAACATGTTTGAAAATGAGTTTCAAGAACTTGCAAAATATTTTATCTCTTCACTTAATCGCTTTCGTAGGTTGATCCACAGGATGATGCTTCGAAGGGGTAAGGTTGTAATCGTTCCAATAGGGATTTCTTATGCAACCACTAACTCGACCATCCATTTTTGTCAAATAGGTAAAATGATGGTTTTGTTCAAGATTGACATTTACTTCCTTTGGAAAGACAAAAGCGCGGGCCTGTCCCTAATAGAGCAAGTCATGAAATGCACCAATTCATGCTCATTTATGGGCATATTTGGTTTGAGCCATGAACTATAGAATATTTTCGCAGCATATGAATTCAAACATTGCGATTAAGTGTGAAAAGAACCGTCAAAGCCTCGAAGATCACAAATCTACCAGCCTAACGGCAATCTTTATTGCTTCGAAAGTGGCTTCCACAGAAGTTCCACATCCTGGACGACCTCATATTAATTTGACATTCTTCGTGGAAGAAGAAATCTATAGACATTCTTTGGCATCAAACTACTTCATTGGTTGCAAACAAGAAGCAACTGCAATCCCTACACTTCCAATGGTGTCTTGGCATCCAATCCTATATGGAGATAATTATTGGTGGTCTGCAAGACAACACTTCAAGATGTAGATGTACACGAACAAGAATCGGTCATCAAATGTTGCCCTCGAATAAAAGGTGGTAATCGTTTCAAGTTAAATTCAATTTATTTTAGGAATGACTTGTCCGTGTACTTTGTGCAGATTTTAGTGAGGCAAACTGCTTGGCAAGCAACAAGATTACATGGGGAGGACAACCTGGTCCAGAATCACACGATCTCTAAAAGAAAAGGGTGTGTTCGTTCCAAAAGTCAAAACAACTCATTCATAAACTGACATAGCACCCATGCTTACAGATTGTGAAGTGGGAAATGCATTGATGCAGCAAAAAAATGGCGAAAGATCACCTAGCCTAAAAGGGAAATTTTAATTGGGGCAGATGGCCACAAAATGGATCGGGGAAACACAATGCCTGAGTCACCCGACTTCTAAAAGGGAAAGATTCAAATGGAATAAACATTTGTCAAATGAATTGCTGTCAATCATGAGAGCAAATCCCTCCCATAGCCAAGGAAACGGGATGGAACACAGTCATCAGATATGCCGTAAAAGGGAGTATATCGTTCCTAAAATGAATCATGTCGAATATGAAAATAACATATTACGTCTCTTTTTCCTTGCAGTTGATAAATGGGGCAAGTCACTCAAAGTAGGGTAACTCTCACCCATGAGCAAGATGAAACACAGTCAATTGATTCAGCACAAAAGGGGAGTATCATTCCTAAATTAGCCCAATTCAATTTTGGAATATAAGTAATATGCCCCATCTCTTGTAGGAAAAGGTGCACATTGACCACTTTGGAGCAACACCTTATACCAAGAAGGCATGCTAAGGCCCAACCATCCATTTTGATGGAATAAATGGAGTAAAACATCCAAGGAGCAATGCCCTCACATGTAGAAACAAGGAGTACCCCTCTCCTTTCATCTTTGACGTCCACTTAGAATGAGTGAATTCGATAACATCTTTGATTTGCAAGATCTTCAAGGAAATGTTAACACCTGAGGAGCAAAGGCACATGAAGAGGAAACACAAGACATTTAAAGTCAGATGTAGGAGAAGGGTAATTCGGTATCGTTTCCAAAATGCCTCATCTAAACTTCATTTTTGACGTAGTTCCCT
>CM024591.1:1620260-1719898 GCA_014182565.1 Eucalyptus marginata | reverse complement strand
GAATGAGTAATGTCTTAAATTTACTTGGATTGCCAACTTTTGATCTTTTTACATTTCTCGTGTTTATCTTGCATGCAAAAGGTACATGCTTCAAGTTTCACTGTCTGTGCCACAGTTTTGATGACTTTTTGATGGACATGAAGCAGAACAAAAGGAAAAATATACGTCAGGAGCGCAATAAGGTTAGTTTTTCCAAATGTTATTTTATTTGGGAATTTCCTTTATTTGATATCAATGCGAATAGAGACTAGTTGGTTAACTATACAGAGAAGTATAAATAAGTATATCATGTCGCAACTTCCCAGTAATACTATTAATTTGAATTTAGATGCTAGTAGCAATTTTCTGTCCACTGGTTTGAGCTTTTAGATGAGTAGTCCTTAGATGTGATCATCCACATGTGACTCCTGTTCTCTTACAACTTACTCCTAAATTAATACCTTCACTTTGTGAAACATGAAGGACTTGAGCTTCTTGGTTTTGATTGTGTGTGCAGGCTAAGCACTGGGATTCTTTCTATACGTTCTACAGGAACACCACCGATAACAAGTATGGGTCCAGTGACTGGTTTTGTCTTTCCTTTGCAGAAAATATAATATTGTTGATTGTTTTGCCTGCCTCTTGTGTATATTCAAAGGCAACTTTATTTGATATGAGAGGTTTAAGTAGATCATGTCTTGCTGCTTATGTTTATTTAGGTGGGGCAGCCCTTATTTGACAAGAGAGTTTTTTCATAACATGGGATCAAAAATGGGAGACCAAGTGTTACTGGTTGTAGCTGAAGAAGGGGATGAACTTGTTGCGGGAGCCCTCAATCTTATAGGCGGAGATACTATATATGGGCGCCTTTGGGGCTGTCACCCGAAAGCTTATTATCCCAGCTTACATTTTGAAGCTTGTTATTACCAGGTTTGTCTCTATTTAACATGCAAAACTCCTGTGAGTTCGATATATACTTGATATGGAAGTTCTTTCTTGGGTGCTTATTGCCTATTTAAAAAAGTGAGATTCGTTTAACCTTATGTTGACAAGGGTGAACTAATGGACTTAATTGCATGGTATGGATTTGCTAACCCATGTGTTGTACCTTGAGACTTCATTATAGTAAAAGCATGAACAAGATATCAAATGTAAGTGCAAGCTAAATAGAGGAAGAGATTGTCAATTTAAAGTGGCAACCGATTCACTTAAGATTATGTAAATTCTTCCCAAGTAAGAATACTAGAATGTGACTAGTTCTTCAATTTCAAATCATGAAGTAAATATCATTCATTTGGTTTTGGAATCTGCTTGCGTATAATTTTGTTCTTTGAAGAATTGGGGACCTATTTTGTTGTAATAAAAGGGTAGCGTCAGGTGATGATTATCCATGGGTCTATGTGACAGGTACGATGATTATCTGAGTTGCCTACTACCATAATTATTCAGCAGCTAAGATAAATGTCATTGTTCAGGCCTACTACCATGATTATCTCCGCTCTAAATGGGGACTTTATGCAAGAGTGCTGCTGTAAAGGCATGGGCATATCTAGAAATGTCATTCCAGAAGTTGACAAAGCTTTTCTCTACATTATAATAGTCCCTCATATGCTAATGAAAAATTTCCCATCAAGGAATTTGCAGTGGAGTTGCAAAAACAAAGAGGAAAGAGGAAGTGGTAGATCAACTAATTTTAGCGAAAAGCAGATTTGCTATGGGAGGATAATAGTTCTTGTGATATGGAAGCATGCGCTTGTCATGTTTGGAACAATATAACTATTTACTTTTATCTACATAACAGGCAATAGAAGCTGCTATAGAGCTTAATTTGAAAACAGTGGAGGCAGGGGCTCAGGGTGAGCACAAAATTCAGCGAGGTTATATGCCTGTACCCACTTATAGCTGCCACTACCTTCTGGATGAAGAATTCAGCAAGGCCATAGAAGAATTTGTAGTGCGCGAGGCAACTCAGGTATGTTACTAAAATGTCATCAGGCGAGAACAACTCATTTATTAATAGCACTATCATCATGTTGCGGTGAACATTCGATCCTTCTCATATGCTGCGAACGCGAGAACATTTTTTGCTTCCTATGTTTATGGTGCGGTTGGCCTAGTGATGCAGTCACAAAGGAGGTTGCAGTAGACATTGTATTCAACTGAACTATCTGTGTCATAGATGATCATTGTTGATGCCGAACGCTTGCCTTCTTATTTTCGTTATCTGTTCGACCGCACTTCATTCCCTAATGCATTTTAGCAAAGTAGATATAAGGAAGGTCCCAGCGGTGAAGTTGGACAATGTTTTCGGACTTAGGTTTGCTTTTCTAAAAGGAGTTTCTTCTTCCTGTATAGCGGATAACTCCATTGCGCCACTATATTTGATATCACCTCTGACTCTTAGTTAAAGGAAAAGGAACATTAAACCACGTATGATCTGAAATCTCCTGTCAGCGTAATCAGAACATTTGCCTTATCTGCAGGTCAAACTTGTGATGAATCTGATCCGCGATTCCGGACCCTTTAAAGAAGGCATACAGTAGACACATGCAGGTAGGAAGTCCATGCCTGTATGGTTGTGGTATGTACATCTTGATGAAGGAAAAATCTATCCATTTCTAATGTACAGATCCGTTAGTCGACCATTTCATTCTAGTAAAAGAGTCACTATAGAAACAATGCCTGTGGGTTTTGCGATCTGGCCGCCTTGGTATGATGTCAATATGGAGACCCTCCCTTCTTGATCTCGAAGCTCCTGATGATCTTAAAGAGGCATAACATCATCAGTGCATGACATCATCAGTGAAAACATATATCATCAAATCGTCAGCCAGGCCTCCAAAGTTCTCCAATTGCGGAAGACTGACGATCGGCCATTTCTTCACTTGGATTGTTCTCTACTTGACTTGTTAAACAATAAGGTTTGCCCCATACATGGGTGCCTCAAACCGTTGGAAAAAATTGATGCCAACAAAGGATTGCAATCGCTAACGTAAAGTTCTCAAATAAGATAAAAATAAATGGATTGTATACTTAAGTTGCATTTATTTTGCTAAAGATAAATGATTATAAAATACTTTCTTAACAGTAATCTTTTTTACCCCTTTTATTAATTAGTAGATAATTTTTATAATTATTCATTATAATTTATATTTAAATATTTTCATGAATAATAAAAATATTTTTATTTATTTATTTTTATAAATGATACAAAAATATATATTTCAAGCTTCCTGAACAAATGAGTTGTAGTATTACATTGTACCATAGCCCTCAAAAAGATTGGCGCGATACGACAAAATGGATGGATCAACTACATAGTTTCTTTGAAGAAAAAAAACAAAAAAGAGGAATCATTTAATGATACATAATTATGCTATCGTGATATTACGAAATTTTGCATCCATAATATTACAACCTTTTCAAAAATTTAAATAAGAAGATATGGAAAATGACGCAAATTGGGCTTACAATTTCGAGGTAACAAGAAGTCCAGATTAAAAAGACTCAAACTCCATGGAACACCTTTGATTCAGTCAGTGAAGACGATAAAAGTTAAAAAAGGCATGAGCGTCACTTTAATCGAAACTCAAGCTTATATTTCAGAATAATAGGTCTGTACTCCGAAGCGGATAATGCACTTCACCAGCAAAACATGGTATACAATCCTCCATCCAAAGCATGTCACTGCGAGCAAAAATTGTAACCTATCCCCACCCCGCCCCCGCCCCGCCCCCCAACCCGACTGAAAAGAGAAAAAAATTAACAAACCAATCCTTCCAATGAAAGGAACTAATGAAGCTCCGGATGAGACAGTCGGATGGGCAGGCTCCGATATTAATCGCGCAATTTTTATACATGACCACCTAATACTCATTCTCACCTCTATGAAAGCATATACAGCGACATGTGATTTAATTTAAATACTCAAACCACCAGGAACAAAGACACCCATCCAACAAGAATGCCTTGAGAGTCATTATCCATCATGATCTTCAAACATCTAGTATCTGTAAGTCAAACCTGACTGTGGGGGTGCAGGCGGTAATCGATTCGGTGTACGCCGGCCACCGGGATTTGATGCCGAGCTGACATCACCATTTTGAGCAGTGTCACTGTTCCGCCGACTGTGCTCGTCCCAAACTGAGATGAATCAGTGTGTCCATTGGAGGCCGCATCGAAAGCGCTCCTCCAGTCATCACCAGATGAGGGTCCATTACTTCTTGGGCTTTCTGCGCAATATAGATATGGTTAACATCAGCAGCTGAGGTAGATTTTTCTTCTTTTTTCAATTACCAGGAAATAAGTGCAATATAGGAAGCACTGCAGTCAAGTCTCTGATAGTAAATTGCCACACTCAAATATATCAATCGAGAATCAATCAAGAGGCCTTCTATGAAAACATCTCAAATAGAAAGAGGAAGAGGTTCACGTCACAAAGTACTCAAGGATCATGGGAAGGATTCTACCAACCAATGGTTTCCAAAATCACAAATTCGCTTTTCCAAGATAAATACATGAAAATTCAGATTCAAGAAACCTAATTTAAACTGCACTTTAGTCCGCAGCTAGCATTTTCTCAGTTCCCAATTTGAATTTTGATGCAAATTGCAAAAGCTTACCTTTTCTAAAATCACAACTCCATTCTTCCACATACAGAGAAATTATCAGATTCAAGAAATTTTTGCCATTTAAATCACAATAAAGACCAGCATCCTTTTCCATTCCCAATTTGAAGTTTCATGCCAATTGGAGAGGCTTTTACTAGTCAGTGATTTCTATCATCACAATTCCGCATTTCCAGAAACATAAGATTTGAGAAACTTTCAGCATTTAAACCACTTGTGACCGCCACTTGGAGATTAAATTCTGAAGCACTGGGCACACCATTTTATCATTATAAACCAGGGAAGAAAAAAAAAGAACTTCTCCCAAAGGGTAAGCTCCATTAAACTTTACAGCATAAGCAACAGCCAAAGGCATACTAGCAGAGAGAAATCAATTTGAAAACAGAAAGTCCTTTAAGAAATTAGTTTTCTTAACCCTTCAGACACAACTTATAAGAATTATACTGCCATGGCACACAAGTCCTACTCCATAAGCTGTTCAGATTTTAAAGATGCACTGCACATTTAACTAAAACCGCACTAGCTATTACCTGCAGGACTGCTGCTATCAGACCAGCTAGAGGCAGCAGATGCTCGATTATCGTGAATGCTGAGTTGTCTTGTGAGTTTCGACCGGAGGGAGGCCTGTTTCTGGCATTTTTCCCTCTTACGTTTTACATTCTGATCCTCTAGAAGCAGTTCTTCAATTCTTGCTGTGCTTTGAGCACTACAATCCAATGTAAACAAGAAAGGATGACTAATCATTCAAGAATAAACCTTCATTAATGATATAGAATAGTGTAAAAAGGTTACATATGAAGCATATTAGTGCCGTAGAATTGGAAACTGTAGCTACAAAACAGAACACAATAAATATGTGGTCAATGCAATATTCTAATATATGTTTTCATTATAGGGAACTATTTCCAACAACATATGGTCAGATGCAATAGATGCTACGTGCAGTGGTCTTAACAAACCACCACTCTGAAAAAGAATGCTTTGAGTACCTTGCATTTGCACCATGTAGTAAGGAACACGAGCATACTATGAAATATTCAAAAGAAAAAAAAATTGATTCACCAAATACAGAAACAATCAATGTGATCTTCAAGCTAACCTGATCGAACTGTATAATTGATTGAGCATGTCCTCTTTGGCTTTCTCTACTTGGCAAGGTACCACGGCCTGCTCAGGGACATAAGAAGCTAGTGAAATAAAAAGCAATGCCACCGTCTCAGCAAACATAAGAACAACAGCACCAAGTAAAGAAAACTGACTTTTGGAACGTTAGCACCAAGGCTGTTGAGAACTGCTTCGACATAACCACAAACTTCTTGGGACATCCACCGAAGTTCTTCCTCTGGATCTGCAGGTCTTCTTGCCATGGTATCCTGAAATACAGGGACCACCAAAAACATATTGCCAGTTTAGTTAGTAATAGTCTTAACAAAGAAAGGTAGAACATTTCAAGGTCTTTTGAGCCTTTGGGATATGTGGTAGAACATTTCAAGGTCTTTTGAGCCTTTGGGATATGTTATCTTCAAAGAAATCCTACAGGAACACTGGACAGTTGGAAGAGTGGAAAATGAAACAGATGGATCTTGCTTGCAGTCGCTAAGGGATAAAACAAACCCATTGATTTTCTATCTCCTTTTAGGGGTTGATGGTTGTTTCTTTTTTCCCCCTTGCGGAAGAAGGGAAAGGGAGGGAATTTGTTACCAAGCAATACCATTAGATGACTCACCAGAGAACCATCGGAGAGGCTTTGCCAGAGGGGGAGCCCAGATTCTCCCTTCTTTTGACCTCCAGCAGAAGGCAGGACAACATTCCTTAAGTTGTTCTACCACTCAACCTTCTCTGCCATAGTCTCAGCCTTCAATACCACCGCACTGTGAGCTACAACATGGAAGCAGGACATCCAATTGGCAGTTTGAAGGGATAGTCAAAATCCTAAAGATAAAATACATAATGTATGAAAGAATAAGTACCTTTCAGTACTGTCTTGTAAGGAACCTTGCTAGTTATCTTGAAGACAAGACCAGGTCCTTTTCCAGAGTCTGGACCATTTGATATTTTATCCTTGGAACTTTTTGGTGGGGGTTCATCATCATCGGAGATTTCTTCGAGGTTACATTCCTGATGAATTCATCCAACGGTTGCACAACCAACATGCAGAAACAAACAAAAAGCTAAGTACAACTTCCAGTAGCTTGACTGGGGTCAACTGCATTACAAATGTGAACTTTTATACTCTCACGATGAGAATCCGATGAACAGCAATAAATGACAAGAAGTAAACAGAAGAATAAGGGATGGCCACTCAGCAAATGAAAGGGACAACGGATGGTTTTGCAGAGGATTTGACAATTTGAAGGGATGACTGGTAAGCATAAGCACAGGCCAACAGATACATGCTTTCTTCAATAACTAGTCTAATGGATACATGCTGCTATACCTATGGAAAAAAAGAAAAAGGCAGATACATGCTGTCATTCTTTCCAACATATTCTCCAGATGACAGAGCTTAACAATATTGTGCAGCAATTCAAGTCAGAAACAAAAAAAAAAAAAAAAGGAAATGAACCTGTTTTAGATGCACCCAAATTGAAATGATGTGGAGGTAAAATAGTGTTAGTTGATTGGCCAAAGTGCATTTGTCTTACAATAAAAAAAAAGTACACTTGTCTTATTTACACTTTGAATAGCTGCATCCAAGTAATCTGCTTCAGGTGCACTGGTGTGAAGAATTTCAATTGGATACCGCCTTACTGGATATCTAAATTTCAGGGTGGAGTGAAAAAAATCACTGAACTTCTCTGCATCTAGTTTGGCACTTTAAATAAGCAACTTCATATCAGGCCTAATGCGAGCAATATCCTATAAGGTGACAACCATAGAAGTCAGAAACTGATAAAAAGGTAACTTGACATCAGGCCTCAAGCCAGGTTGAATTCTTAGAAAGCTAATTTAGCAGCAAGCTAGAGATTAGGACTCCTGCCTAACTCAAGTAATGCCACAAAAAATTACAATTCACAATTGTGAACTCATTTCTAATGTGTTTGCTTTATCTAAAAAAGGAATTGGAATGTGTTATTGCACGTCACATGTAAATATAGACTTCCCTCAACTTCGCATCTGAAAAGTTAACATCGAAAGATTGATACTTTTGAATTGGCCTTTTCAGCTTGCTATTCCTTTTCACTTTGAGCATTCAATGGTCTTATGAAAACCAATGACCTTTAAACCCATTCAAAAGAGTCTACACCATGGAAAATGTCACAACCTAAAAAGAAATAAGGAGCGGCCATCATCCAAGCAAGGAGACAATATGGAAATAATCAATAATAAGGAGTCATATATACCGCATCACTTTGTTCAAGAAGACTGCTCTGAAAAATAGTCAAGCCGGCTGAACTGGTTCGCACTCGAAAAAAGTCTAAAATTCAAGAACACTTCTAGCAAAGCTAGCTACAGTTCAACTATTCATGGACGTAATCAAGACACCACACGTGATGGATTTTGTACTTCAGCAGGATAAGGAAGGACCTCGAGAGAATCCATGGCCTCGAAAGGCATCATGACACGAGAGCTCACCGAAATATGAGACTGAATGAAAACTGCCGTCCCTAGAGCCAGCAAATAAGGTAAGATCCTGAAGTTCATCACTATTTCCAAACATGGTTATTGGTTGCTCAATAAGCTCCAACCTAAAACAACCGATGTTAAGCAAACCCCGGCATAAGGAAATATAAGAATATGCCTTCCAATAAAGCAGAATCGGATTTATTGGAAAATTCTTAACTGAAACAGATTAAAGGAAAGCAATGGAAGTTGAAAAGTGCCGTTGTATGTATATTTTCTTAAGCAAGTGTTTTTCAGCAGAAGAAAAAGCTTTAATACAGTGTTGTGCACATGAACGTATCCATGCCCATGACTAAACTCATTTGTGATCATCGACACAATATTTCCAATATCAAATGAGTAGAGACAGAGCTGAAAGAGGTCAAAACAGCTAAGAGTGCCTTAAGATCATTAGCTGGTCATCATATCTACCGATAGATGCCAAAAGTTTGCAAAACTTTATGCAAAAGTTGAAGAGAGTTTCTGCAGGTTAGTGAACCTCAGGATTAAATCAAAGGGAATTGTGCAAAAGAGAATGCCTAATAGACGTCTAAAAAATTATCCCGAAAGGCAATAATTTTCTAATGAGCAGTACTTCTGATAACAACAGAACCACAGACAAAAAATCTCCTAAGCATTTAAAGCACATGAAGAACATTGACACATGGGAGATTATTCTAATTGTGTGATGGGCACTTCTAAATACAAACATGATCACCCATTTCATGTATGCAAGACAGATAATACATACAACAACCTACACATATACGCAACAACAATCTAATTGCGATGGGTCTGCATTGCCCAATCGAGTTAAATGCAGTAAGCGCGGACGGTGTTTTATTTTCTGAACTACACCTCGCTACTCTGCTTTGTTGTGTCAGCATACGTAGTCATATGAAGAAGCCTGTAAAGAAGTTTAATCTATTCAACCGATATGGTATCTCGAAACACAATTAAAGGGAGATCATAATGCACAAAGCATAGCATAAATTACCCAAAATATGCTCTGCCGGTTCATCTTCGGCCCCTATTTTCAGATTTACATGTACTACTTGCAATTGCCGAACAATTAAAAAACCAAACTTCTTTACAAAGCAAACACCCAGCAGGGAAAGTAAATTTAGATCAACAAACAAAAAAAATCGAACAATAACTTTGTCCCTTTTTCCAATTCGATACTTTTCCCTTTCCTGTACCTACTAACCAAATTTTACCTCTAGTTGATGTGTGAAAGCGCCCGATGCTTACGAGCGTCCATAGGCCTTCAAGCATCACGACTTCCGGCTCGGGAACACCTTCTATCTCCGGGACATACGCCTTCAATATCAAAGTTCTCAGGGTGAAGACACCGAGAACTTCCAGAGCATGACAATTTGGTTGAGAGAGAGACAGAGAGACCTCCGGCTCAGGAAACGGGCAAGATGTTCTACCTCAGCGCAAACTATCTCTGCAGAAGTGATAAACACAAACTTCATTGTCGAAACCAAATAGGTCACGAAACTCATTAACTTTCGAACATGGCAAGTTCATACAGAGACAGCAACATAATCCTAAGTTCTAGAACAGAGAGAGATCTTGGCCGGAGCTTCGGCCACACGGTAAGCATCCGGTGTGAGCCCCACCAACCATAAACCAGGAAAGACAATCTGCAAGCGAAAACCAAATGAAACAAAGAGAAAATTCATCGTACGAAAGAGGAATGAATATCCCACATAGAAGAACATACATCAAGCCGCTTCTGCTCATTCTTGGGCCTCTTCCTTGGCCTCCGGGCAGGCCTCGACCCCGTCATGATGAAAATGTCCTCCTCGATCTCCTCCTTCGACAGCGATATCCAGAACTTCCTCTTCTTCTCCTTTCTCTCGCCCTCCCCCACGAAGCCTCGTAACCGCACGGATTTCGGCTGCGGCTGCAACTGCTGCTGCTGCTGCGCGGCGTAATTCTCCTTGTCCCCGCCGAGCGCGCCGCCCGCGGCGTCGTGAAACGCCTCGCCGTTCCTCAACGACAGCGGCGGAGGGTTCACCGCCCTCCTCGGCCTCAGATTCCACGGCCGCCGCGCCGCTTCGGCCTCCTCCGCCTTCCCGTCCTCGCTCGGGCCGCCGCCGCCTCCTCCGCCGGCCGCGCGGCTCGGGCGCTCCCCCTCCGGAGGCGGGGGCCGCTCGTGGGGTGGGGGTGGGATGCGCTGAGAAGGAAACAGAGGAAGTGCAGCTCGTTCTCTGTCTGCTCTTCCACGAGGAGAGAGAGAGACAAAACCCAAAATATTTAAGTGAGGAGAGAGAAATTTTAAGCGGGAGTCGTCCTTTCTTCTGACAGCCGAGCCGAGCCGAGCCACCAGCCGAGAGTTATTTCGGAGAGAGTAAGAAGAGAGAGGAGAGAGACAGAAGCGCAGAAGATGGAGAGAAGAGAGAGCAGACGTGGCGGGCCCCGAGGACAGGTGTCGACGCGTGAATGGTTCAGAGCACGGATGACGTGGCACTGTTAGGGTACCTAATATTTTCTCGTTTTGGAGGGGTCGCCAGGTCAGTCCGCATTAAGGAAGAAGAGAAACCATGTAGAGAAATATAAACAAAACAAAAAAGGGCCTTCATTAGGGATTGTAGACACAGCTAGCAAGTGTAGCTTGCCAGGTAGGAGTAGCCTTACTAGCGTGGTAGTAGCTAAGCGTGCAAGTCTACTCCAAAAGAGGAGAGGAAGACAACTTAAGAAACGGAGCATTTAATCTGTGAATTTCTTGAGTTGGCGTTTAATCTCAAAATGACCATAGCAAGAGTCCCAAGCTTCAAAGCATATGTTTGTGTATTTTTTGATAAGGCTAAACAAGGTGGTCCTTCTCAAGATTTTAACTTCATGGCACAAACAACAAAATTCTCTCCAATATGCACAGGTGATGCCAAGTCATTTCTCTGTACATGTAACTGTACTTAGGCCATATGGTTATGACCCTATGAGACCAATTAGCGATTTTTTCTTGTCCCTGATGCAAATTTGGACGACCAATAGACAAATTAGTTGGAATAATATTTTATTCATGAGCTGCGTATGAAAAAAAAATGATATTGAACATGAACTTCCTCGCTCTAATTGGTAAATGATGTAGCAACCCACGAAAAATTAAACGCGAAAGTATTTATGCAAGCTTGAGTTCATCAAAGAAGCAGCAGAACTTGATATCCTTGAAGCTGCGAAATCCAACTTGACAATTTATGCGACCGTTGCAGATTGCATCGGCAGAAACGGATTAATCATGCGGCTGCTTGCAAGAAATGAAACATCTTTTGCAGCCGTAGGGATTCCATTTGGGCACTAGAGATAGGTCCAAGCTGATCAATATGTATTCTTTTTTCGCATCACTGAGTCGAGAAAACTGCAATGTCTCAATTCCTTTGTATTGCCGATACATTCTTATAATTCTGTTGCAGTCCCGTGAGGAGGCGCGAACTGTAGAAGTACTGATTTGTTGTACTTCGTTCAGCTTTTCACCCACTTAGTTATGTAAGTCCTACCCATATTGACCCAGAAATTCAAGATAAAGAAGGGCCTACAATTACAAGAGTGTAAACTACCTACAAGAAGGTGACTAATCTGATACTAAGATCCTCCATGATGATATTCGCAAGTAACCATTCGGAGATTCAATGCTTTGTTATTTTGTACCCATCAGAATATAAATTTTACAACGTGCTGGTCACTACTAAGTAAAGAGACTTCTGGAGCGATTATGGAGGACCAGTATCATGCTTTGACTCCTACTGCAAAAGAAGCCCAAGCAATAGCAGATGCTGTACAGTCCGTTTTCTCTATTTGTCAAGAACTTTGTCTAATCATATTTTAAGCAAATTGCAGGGATCTTTAGCTAAGCGGCTTATTGCTAGGATGAGTGCCATCAGTAATGCAACAGATGACGACGTTGAATTGAAGAGGTCGCTTTCGATTCTCTACTTCGACGAAAGCTAGGTCAAGATTAATGGCAGAAAATTAGAGATGGTCGTCGGCACTGATGGAGTTGAATTAGAGTTTGTATAACCAAATAGAATCGCATCGCCTATGCAAGAATTCTTTGTGACCCTTGTCGACACTCAAATTTTTATCGACATTTTAGGGTGTCCTTTTTATTTTACAAAAAATATAATAAAATATAAAAGGATAAAATCCAAGAAATTAAATAAATAAAAAATCGAGTCGAGTGGGCTGGGGTAGTCCAGCCCATTATTTTAGTCCTTTTTTTTTTTTCATCATTATTTTAGTCCCTTAGCCAATCTTCTTTTTGTTTCCTTTCGGCCCCATTCGTTTATTGTTTCATGGCGCATCTGTTGATTCTTTTTTTCTAGCCCATTTCTCTGACTTTTTTTAACCACGGGAAGAAAGAGAACAAGGCCCGGCCCAACATGCTCTCTCCTTTTCCCTTTGCACAACCAGCATGTGGGTGACCCAAGAAGATGAACGCAGCAAAATGGGCAGAAGAGGAGAAACCGAGAAAGTGGAAGAGGTCGAGCAAAGAGGTGGTCGGCCATGGGTCCTTGTTCTGAACGAGTAAAAAGGAAGGAAAAAGAGAGGTGGGGGAGAGGGCTTCCTTATTTTCCATGTGCTCCGATTAATTACAGGAAAAGAACATCTCAAAGAAACGCTTTCTCTTTGACTAAAAAATCTCAATGAAAAAGAAAAATCACCTGACATAGGGATAATTACATAAACAGTCCTTCAATTTTAGCTTAATGGGCATAAGCCATAAGGGAGAGAGAGAGGTTTCGTTAAGATTGAACGTCATTCCGCCATGAACACAGATCTTTCTAGCTTGCCTATTCTACTGAAGTGTAAATCATGGGTTTGCTAAAATGTCTAAAAAAAGACCGAAAAAATTCCCCATGAATTGACTGCTCTTTTTGAGGGGATCTTGGGGAAACGAGGCTGTTTTGTAGCTAAAAATGGTGTTTGGAGCCTGTACAGGTTGTCGCAAGTCTGACAACCACGCTTGAATCGGAATACCACTATAGAACCTGCCACATATATCACGCGTTTGATACTGTCACGAGACTAGGCGAACAAAGGAAGAAGAACCAAGAAAGCAGTAAACTGTAGGGAAGATAGTATTGAAGAGGAATGCCTCACTTCATTGATTTGTAATTTCTATACAATGTCATGTATATAGTACAAAGGAATAATAATAAAAGCAAGTATATATTCTCCAAATATCCTATGATCTTTCTATTCCTAAGATAGATACAAGTATATCAACAATCTTGTAAGTCATATCTTCCCAAATATCCTATGATCTTTCTATTCCTAAGATAGATACAAGTATATCAACAATCTTGTAAGTCATATCTTCCAACACTCCCCCTCAAGCTGGTGGCTTGTATATGTCCAAGACACCTAGCTTGTTTAGAAGATATGCGTGTTGTCTCTAACATAGAGGTTTGGTAAACATGTTTGCCGGTTGTTCTGTGGTTCTGATCCCTCTTGTCTGGACAACTCCTTCTTGGATCTTTTCTCTGGTGAAATGACAATCGACCTCTATGTGCTTTGTTCTCTCATGAACTATGGGATTTGTTGCAAGCTTGAGTGCCGAATCATTATCACAGAAGAGTGTAGTAGGTCCCTTTATTTCTGCCCCCAGATCCATAAGTAAACCTCTCAACCAAACTATTTCACACACGGTTTTTGCCATGGATCGATACTCGGCT
This sequence comes from Eucalyptus marginata, assembly GCA_014182565.1. NCBI lineage: Eukaryota > Viridiplantae > Streptophyta > Magnoliopsida > Myrtales > Myrtaceae > Eucalyptus > Eucalyptus marginata. The sequence goes on along the minus strand of CM024591.1, from coordinate 1,706,004 downwards.
TCAGCTGAGGACAAAGATACAGTGGATTGCTTCTTCGTCTTCCATGAAAGTAAAGATTCCCCAAATTTGATGCAAAATCCAGTAACTGATCTTCTACTCATAGGACATGTAGCATAATCAGAATCACAATATGCTGTCATTTCCATGTTGCACTTCCGAGAAAGAAGTATTCCCAATCCTGGGCATGTCTTCAAGTATCTCACAATCTTCAAGGCTGCGTTCATGTGAGATTGCTTTGGGCTGTGCATGAACTGACTAAGAGTTTGTACTGCATAGCAGATATCCGGCCTTGTCATAGTAAGATAGATGAGTTTGCCTACGAGTCTCTGATATCCTGACGGATCTTTCAATAGTGGATCGTCAGAAGAAGATACTTCAGCATCATATTCGACAGAAGTTAGTCTGGCATTCTGCTCGATGGGAATGATAGCAGGTTTGCAACCCGATAATCCTGCGTCTGATATAATCTCCATTACATATTTCCGCTGACTGAGTGAGATTCCTTGATCTGAACGAGCTATCTCGATTCCAAGAAAATATTTAGGCGGACCTAAATCTTTGATATGAAAGGTGGAATGAAGATATTCTTTCAGTTTCTTGACAGCAGAATCATCATTGCCCATGATGAGTATGTCATCGACATAAATCATCAAATAAATAAATGACATACCTTTCCTCCAAGTAAATAAGGCATAATCATATTTGGATTGTTTAAATCCAGCGGACGTAAGGGCACTAGCAAATTTGGCATACCATTGACGAGAAGCTTGTTTCAATCCATACAGAGATTTGCGGAGACGACATACCTTAGACTCCCCCTATCTCCGTAATCCTAGTGGAAGATCCATATATATCTCCTCATCCAAATCCCCATGTAAGAAGGCATTATGAACATCCATTTGATGTAATGGCCATTCACGAAAGGCAGCAATCGACAGGAAAGAACGAACAGTTACATCTTTGGCCACTGGGGAGAAGGTTTCATGGTAATCAAAACCTTCTCGTTGTGTGAAACCTTTGGCCACGAGTCGAGCTTTATATCTCTCTATAGAACCATCTGCTCGATATTTAATCTTATATACCCATTTACAGCCAATAGGTTTTCTATGAGTAGGTAAAGGCACAATATCCCAAGTGTGATTTTCTACTAGGGCCTCGTAATTCTCGCCTCCATTGCCTTTTGCCAACGCGGATCATGCATTGCCTCATTATAACTAGATGGCTCTTGCCCCTCAGAGATATGATTCATGCAACATAAATGTTTCGACGATAGCCTATCAAATGAAGTATAGGATGAGATAGGATATCGAGTACCTGGCGATGTTGAAGAAGCACATACATAATCCTTCGTCCAAATGGGTGGACGACTAACTCGACCAGATCGCCGAGGTTCTGGATGTTGTACTGAGGTCGAATCTTCATTATTGCCTGATTCTGGTGATGCTGTCACATGATGATCCCTTTCTTTAGGAGACTCGGCAATTGAGTGATCCATAGATGTCTCAGTAGGTAATGGTGAAACCGTCAAGTCCGAATTTCTCGGAGGAGGAATAACAATGTAAGACTCTCCAGAAGGTGGCTCTTCCTCCGATAAGAAGTGTTGAGAATCGTGCCTTTCATTGTGAGATGAATGAAGTGCATCTTTGAAAGGGAAGATGTCTTCATGAAAAATTACATCTCTCAAGCTCACAAAGAATTTCTCTCGTGGATGGTTCATAAACGCGATATCCCTTCTCGGAGATTCGGATACCCCATGAAAATACACTGTCTTGCACGAGGTTCCATTTTATCCCTGTGCCCTACCGTGGTCACATAGCATAAGCACCCAAACACTCTAAGGTGACTCAGTTCCGGTTTTCTTCCATACAATATTTCAAAAGGAGATCTTCCTTTAAGAATCCGTGATGGCATACGATTGATTAGATATGCTGATGTGACCACACAGTCTCCCCAAAAAATTTCAGGAACAGAAGCTTGAAATTTAAGAGCACGTGCTACTTCCAATAGGTGACGATGCTTTCTTTCAACCACTCCATTTTGCTGTGGTGTATATGTGCAAGAGCTTTCATGTAAAATTCCATTTAAGGAAAGAAAAGCAGCACACTCCCCATTAAAAAAATTCTCTACCATTGTCAGTGCGGATACGACGAATTGATTTCCCAAATTGATTTTTAGACAAGATGAGAAAAGTTTTTAGGTGAGAAAGGACCCGAGCTTTGATTGCATGAGGAAAGTCCATGTTGCTCGTGAAAAATCATCTACGATTGTGAGGAAAAAACGGGACCCATCATGATTCAAAGTATGATATGGTCCTCAGACATCAGCATGGATTAGTGAGAAAATTTCATCGGCTCGAGAATTGCTTTGTGGAAAAGGAGCACGTGTCTGTTTTGCCAATGGACAGATGGGACACTGAGGATAAGGAAATAAAGCAGTATGGCCTAGTCTTTGATGAAGAAGATTCTTATCATTGATAGCAGCATTACACAATGATTTATTTGAATCAAAAGAAGACGACAATTGAAAATTCATCCAGAAGTATAGCCCTTGGAAAACTTTACCCAAGCCCATTAGTTTCCCAGTCGAAAGGGCCTGAAAGAAACAGTTATCAGAATTGAATAATATACGACAGGAATTTTCTTCACTAGCTCGAGATACTGACATGAGATTGAAGTGGAATTTAGGAATGTAAAGCACATTTCGAAGTGTGATGTGAGAATTAAGATGTATAGTGCCAATGATTTCAACTTCAATCATGTTTCCATTTGGAAGATGAACAAATTTGGGAAAGGATAATTGTCTGATGTTTGAAAGTAAACTCTTATCACAGACAATGTGATCACTAGCACCTGAGTCAATAATCCATGCATCCTTCGAAATTGAATTTGCCAGACAATAAGAAGTACCTGTGAAGCTTTCAGATTTATCAGAGGCATCCAATTTTCTGATGGCCTCCATCAATTCTTGATATTGATCATGAGTAATTGTCTTTTCCACCGGTTGTCCAAATACCTGAAAAATTTGGGAAAGTTTCCTTTTTCTTTTCTCCAGGCTTCCCATGCAATTTCCAGCAATTCTCTACCGTATGATGTGGACGTTTACGTAGTCACAAAATTTTACCTTTGCCTTTGGAAGTAAAATTCCTTGAGCCCAAGAAATTTCTATTCGTGGGCTGTGAAATTTGGGCCAAATTGGACCCATATACATCATTTCCTCCGCGCGCAGCCACCACGGTCCACTGCTTGGCAGCCCGCGCGAGAATTCCAGCCCAAAAGAGTCCCGCGGCCCATCTGGGCTAATTATTTCAAGGGAGCTTCGCGGCCCATCGCCTCTGGTCAAGCCCGTTCTATGTGAGCCGTCGGATCTTTGCGTTGCAAAGAAAGAACGCGAGCCGTCCGATCGCCCAGTGGAATCGAGATAGCTAGGGTTCCCTGCGAGGAACCCTAGTTCCGCCTCTTTCTGCCCTCTGCCTCCTCCGCTTCTCTGTGTGAATCGATTTAGGGTTTTCGCCCCCAAGGCGATTCCTTCTCCGCCTCGATTATAATCTGTCGTTCGCTGTTGATTTTCTTCCTGCACGGCTAATTGATAGATGCGGCCGATGCTTGGTAGAGGTTCAACAAATCAAGATTCGAGATCGGAACGAGAGGTAAGTCTCGTTGAGTATGAGCAGAAATCTGATCGTCTTTTCCCTTTCGCGCATCTGTTTGTATTGGTGCAGAATGGGCTCGAGCCAGTCGAACCTCTCTTCGGCTGCCTCGAGTTCGTTCCATAAGGCTGAAAGTTTGTTGTATATGCCCGCAATAGACATATTTCCCTGTTTAAGCTCCGAGATTTGTTGTGTTAACGAAAAAATCTTGACTTGATCAAGTTTTCCGAACATTTCTTTGATATTGTCCCACATCTCCTTTGAATCCTCCGTCGGAGGAAGTCCGGCCGCGACTTCGGTCGTTATGCAATTTCCAATCCATGTTCTAACTAATTGGTTGAATTTCTTCCAAAATCGTGCCATTTTTTCATCGGTTGGGATCGGAATCGACCCATCGATAAATCCGTCTTTGTCTTTTGTTACCAGTGCCCATCGGAATTCTCGTGCCCAGCTCGAGTAATTGTCGGCGCCGGTCAATTGTTGGCTGATAAGCTTCAATTCCGGCCCGTCGGCATTAGTCGTGTGTAGTGGGTCGCCTGGTTCTGGTCGGCCACCGGCAGCAAAAAAAGGATATGGAAACATCCCGGGTCCGAGATTCGGTCCGGTCCCTTGACCCGCATAACCCGCATGACCCGTGTTGAGAAAAAGCGGGTAGGGATTTCCTCCCATCCCCGATCCAGTGTGCCGCCCGTCTCGTTCGGTCTAATGGATGCGCCCGCCCTTCACCGGTTGGTAGGCCTCCATCGTAACCAACATTGCTTTGGTAGCCTCCACGATGATGCATTTGGGTTCGCCCATGGAACCATGGATATGGTATCCACCGGTATGGATGGCCCATAAAGGGCTGCCCTGCATTTGACCGAGTCCGGAATGGCTGCCATTGCAATTGCCGACTTTGTTGATTCGCCCGGTTGATTTGTTCTCGTGGTTGAGGTGACGACAGAGGAGTCCCGGGTCCAAGCTTTCTGGCGTGGTCTCTGAGGTGAGGTCTTGTGTTTTATTCATGGTAAAAGGAAATCTTCCCTAACTAGAATAACGATTCCTATGGCAACCCCTTTGCAGATTGGAGTTCCGTGAGGCAATCGAAGCGGAAGCAATGAAAGAACTTGGAACTTCAAGAAGGCTTTGATACCATGTCACGAGACTAGGCGAACAAAGGAAGAAGAACCAAGAAAGCAGTAAACTGTAGGGAAGATAGTATTGAAGAGGAATGCCTCACTTCATTGATTTGTAATTTCTATACAATGTCATGTATATAGTACAAAGGAATAATAATAAAAGCAAGTATATATTCTCCAAATATCCTATGATCTTTCTATTCCTAAGATAGATACAAGTATATCAACAATCTTGTAAGTCATATCTTCCCAAATATCCTATGATCTTTCTATTCCTAAGATAGATACAAGTATATCAACAATCTTGTAAGTCATATCTTCCAACAAATACAATGCTTGAAAGAAGGCCGAACCTCGTTCTTTATTGAACTTAATATCAATTCGTGTTTGCTTCTACATTGGTTTGGGGTTAGTTCGCAGCAACCCTCACTCCAGTCGACCTCCTACTTCATTGGAAAGTTTCATTGAAATGTTCTCCTCATACTCCGGAAAGTCCATATTCATGACTCTTTTTAACTTTTACATTTAGGATACTAAATGTCTGAGAGACAAGCCCTCGACCAGCAGCATCAAGTTCATCCCCAGCTGCAATCTCCACAGCCTCCAAAGGAAGATACGGTTGCTTGTGTTACTGTACTGGAGGGAGCTTTGCTGCCATGCCTGCCGGCAAGAGAGCTTCAGGCTATAGACCACTCGCAGCATCCTTCTCATCAAAGTTTGTCATTGCTCAATCTCTTATCCAATCTTTTCCCCAGCGTGGGGAATGCTTGGTGTGCTATCATCTTATTTCTGCTACTTGAGATTGCTCCATATCCATTACCAAACCAGGAATATTCATATTTTGGCTGTTGTCATTGCTTGATGAAAAATGATTTCATTCGTTTATGTCCTTATGTTGTGTTCCCTCCTTTTGAAGCCTTCCGTCAGTTAAATTGATAACTATGTTTTTCATTTGTAATTTCCCATAATGTCAGTTTATTACTAGATCATAGGTGCAGTTATGCTAGGTTCTTGTGAAAATTTCGATTGTGATTACATATCTAGTTCGGATTTGCTGAGTAGGACAAATGTTAGTTTGTTATTGGTTAAGATTCTAGTTGATCGTTCTTTACCACCACGCTAACATCAATAGCCCTAAGAGGAGAGAATAAAAGATCACTAATCGATCATGCCTAGCGAAGACTTGCACATGTGATGTTCTGTAAACCTAGGAAGTTTTAGTTAGACATATCATGATGGAGCTAGTTATCTGGATTCTAAACAAGAAGAGGATATCCTGTAGGCTTTCTCTTGCAATTGAGCTCAAAAGCAGTTTTAATAAATTGCCTTTCTAGGGTTTCTAAACTATGAAATCATATTTATAAGCTGCGAGTTTCCCTGTAGTTGTACAGTTTGAGACAATCGGTTGGAGGGACTTAACCTCTTATGGAGCACATTTGGGCTATTGCAAGTCTTAGGTGGATTGCACTGGGTCACATTGGCCGGTATGTAGGAAGTGTTCTTGTTTGAGTCATGCATGGAGGAAGCTTGAGGAATGAAAGATCCTTAACATCTAGTTGCAGGACAACATTCTTGTGATGTTTTTTCATTGGATACAAAAGGGATAGTGCACTCAACTTGTAACGGAGTGCTGGTTTGGTGCCACTAGGAAACCAAAAAATTACGCATAGATTTACTTATAGGCACTATTTAACACAAAGCGGAAAAAAAAAAAATCTGTCATCTACAGTTATTTAACAACGATGGACCTCCACTGATGTTGTGCAAAAGGAGCAACAACCGTCAAATAAGAGCAGGTGGGATGAGCTATGAATGAGTCACCAAATTTGAACTTCCAACCTACAGCAGTGAGGGCTCCACTTATCCCTATCCCCTTCCAGGGATATTTTAGCGATAGGTTCTATAGGAACTAGACGACATCAGTAAAGGATCTAAGTCATTATGGGAAAAAATCACTTTGTTGAGTGAAATGAAGCAAAATTTGGGCGCGAGCGAGTGGAGGGATTCACAACTTGGTGACTGAACAAAACAAAGTTAACTGGACGAACAATACTGAATGCGCGTGAGAGAGAACAATTTGACTTTGAAGAGTTACTAGGTGATCTAATATATTCTATAAAAATTAAGTAAACAACCATAAGTTTTCTCAGGTTAAATTAATGTATCAACGGCAGTTTACTCGAGGAAACTTTCCAGATGAAAGATATGAAGAAGGCATCAATATCCACAACAGGGAATTTGGTTCGGATATGCTGTTCAACTGAAAGCTTACTTGCAAAGCAGTACTTTTCACACGTCAACTTCTCAAACACACGGAGTCGCCTAGGAGGATAAAGGTACCTATCCTGATAATGGCCAGTAATGGCCAGTAATGGCCACTCTCTTCCCCACTTTCCCTCACCACTTATCACCGGGAAGAGGAAAATTCTTGGGAGCATAAGGCAGACCATCACTAGATATATCAGATGAAACTGGCCAGGGATCATCATTTTTTTTTTTTTACCTCAAAACTCTTTCCATTACTCTCATCAATGATAATGATCTCTGTTGAATCCCGTGTCTCTTGACAATTTATTGGACCATGGATGTTTCCATCAGTCTCATTAGCGTTATCAATTTTCGAGGATTCTTGCTTCATCTAAAAAGTCGTAAAACCAGGTCAACTATAAGAAGCAACTCTGCAAAGCGGAGGCACTACAAATACCACATGTACATACTATTTTTTCAGGATCCCAAGGTTTCTCCTCAGTAATGTCCTAAACAAGTCAACATTCGCATCTTAAGTATCAAAAACCTTTCGCAAAACACATCCCACACCCACTTTTCTTTTCTCGAATAAATAGCATCTCTAGAAAGAGCCCCGATGACCGAAAGATTCGAGAAGATCATACATTTATGAACAAATGACAACAAGGATCCAATTTATACCTTCAGACTGGAGTTTCCTAGGTAGGGACATACTCTATCAAAAGGCCCGCCAAAATCTCATTGCTAGAATTGCGATCTTGAGTAAGACACACCCACACAACATCCCGAACCAGGTTAATTCGGCGGGCTAATAACAGCGGAGCCGGGGAAAGCTGCATCTTTCTAGAAGCAAATTGATGTAGATTCCCACTCCGACAGTCAATGAGAACCCAAGGGCATTCGACACTAAGGGGGACTTGCCATTAGCATCAAAGTGGTTACCTTCTGGAACAATGTCAATATCAAATCAACCCCGCCCCCACAAAAAAAAAAAGAAAAAAAAAGTGGCAAATTGTATTTCATCCCATCACCCAAATGCACGCAGTGAATAGATTGAGACATGTAACCAAAACCCAAAACTCAAATCGGGGCAACAGAATCGGTTTTCGAAAAATCATTCCGTTCTTCCAACTTTTATCACACTCGTGTGCAAGTATAAACCGCACCAACAATCGAATCAGAGAAGCGAAATGGGTTCAAACGAATGCATTCTGCAGCCTTGGTTAAACCCTACGGATGCCGAGATCTCCACATGCCATCCCAAAGATCCAAACTTTAAGACGGGATTAGGGAAACCAATCAGTTCCTACGCGTTCACAGCACGTTTTTCAAATCAAAACTCAAATGGCACATGCACTTTTTCATTTTGCTTTCCTTTTTATTTCCAATAATAATAAAAAAAAACTCCGTATAATCACATCCAATATTGCAAACATTAGTGTTAATGAATTTTACTAAGATAGTGCACCGACAATTCTTCAAAAGGTATTGTTTTTCTAATGTAATCAATGAATTTGCAAGTAATGTAATCAATTGAAAGTACAAAAATCCAAACCTTAATCTAGGATTAATGGAATTAATCAAGAATGAATGCTAGCTATTTCCTACAGGGAAGACCTCTTGGCGAGAGTAAACTTTCGACATGATCTAAAAAGGTCAAAACACAAAATTCAGGAGACACATCATCCAACCCGCAAATTTCACTCCACCTTAAGCCGTTGGTCTTCAAGTTGAAGTAAAACATGCACACAGGCTTTGATAAGGTTCGAGGCGCGAACAATAGTTCACCAGAACGAACCGTACCCACTGGAAAAACTCGGCAGTCCGCGACAATCTCCTTCCAATATGAGGGCAAGCTGAAAACTCTCTTCTTCCATATTTCCTGATCAAAGTCCTCCAGGATCCACATAATAATCTCCTCACAAGACAGAGCATTGTTACGATCCAACATCGCAACGTGCCCCTCGAATTTAATAAGGAGGGCTCTGTGTATATCTTTGTGGGCTTCGGCGGGAATTGTAACCATGCGAAAACTCTCCGTCCTAACATCAAACTCCACCACGTAATCATCCCCATGGCCATGCACACAACTCCAAGCCATATAATAGACCACCCCATCGAAGCAGACCTCGCGACCCTTCTTATCATGGGCTGCACAACCTTCGACCAGCCTCCACTTATTTGTCCCCAGGGTGAGCACCCATGGCTCCATGATCAACCTGCCATCGAGCCCTCCCATACTAATCAGACGTTGGCTCAAAACCTTATGCTTCCTCTCGACAGGATCGAATCCAAAAGAATGCATTTGTTGATAATATGAAAAAGAAGCATATCGCTCGGTTATTCTGGGCAATCCGAAAGTCGCATACATCCCTGTCAAGGGATTTGCAATTTGGATGTGACAGCCGACTTCAAGGCTGACGAGGCCTTCTTGAGACTGTAAAACGAAAGGACCAGTCGAGCCATGAAGTGAAAGGGGCAGTGTAGCGATTTGGGCTCGACCGTTGTGAGGCTCAAGTTGGTCGACTGAGAAGACTCCTCCACACTCATCATCTGGGTCGTGGAAACCAACAAGGAGTTTCGGGCGAGTCGCGGAGTGAGTCAAATGCAAGTCGATGAAGTAAGGATCGGAGATGAGAGAGCGCCAACGAGTGGAGACGCAAGTGAATTGGCAAAGGGATTTGACAGGGAGTCTTTTTAGGATCTCGATCAACAGGTCTTCAAGGACGATCATGGGATCTATTGAAATATAATATCAAAACGACAAGATCTTGCAAATAACTCAACGAGAAAAATAAAAAAGAAATAAACAACGAATAATAAAAACATCAAATATTTACGTGATTCGATCTGAATATCAATACTTATATCCATGTGGAGATCGAGTAATAAATAATCTACTATAATCAGAGAAACAGAGTTTATAATCGTTCACACACTCGATTGTTTCTCATACCTAGATTTAAACCTAAACCTAAAGTATTTATAAATAAATTTGTAAACTCACAACACAACATCACTAGTGTTCAAGCCCAAAGCAGTACACGATAACTGAGTTCTTTCTTCTATGCTTTTATACGACGGCTTGCGGCTTTTCGCTTTATGCGGCTCTTCTATATTCTCAAGCGGCGCTCCTTCTCGCTGAAGAGAAACCTGGCGTTTTATATATGTGCCCAAGTCAACAAATTTGACCTGGGCCCCACCACGTACAACTCCAACAATGGTTTGGCTACCATAACAATTTGCAGGTGAAATTACTTATGATGGTCATTCCGTTCTTTTTGTTTCTAGTTTCTTATAGAAGGTGGAAACTAACAGCCTAAGTAAGTTGATCTCACTAATGGGAAATTATAAAGAAGTAAACCTGAATATAACCACCTTCCAATGACGGCATAGGAATGTCGAATGCAGGTACGAAAGAATAAATAATTATCCATGCACTACAGCTAAGAACATATCACTCAAGGCTCAAACAACGTAATGAATGATGCGTGACCTAAAGATCCAAATGTTAATTCGATAGCCTGAAAGGAAGGGCAAAAAATAAAGGGGATGCTTGATATAGGAAAGGACCTAAGATGTTTCGAACATTAATGTTGTCCCAAAGACATACATGAAGGTTCAGTCATTTGTTTCTTCGGTCCAAAGAGCTTTACAGAAGAAATCCAAGAGCCTCAGACCTAACCTAGTACCACTTCTTCATGGATAAACCAACTAGGCAAATGAAAAGGGAATTTCATGGAGCATCTTTTCCGTGGAGACATTAAATGGACGAAAATTGGGATGCAATAGTCCTTTTATTCAGATTTTAGAGGTTTGCTGTTAAACCGAAACGATTAAGTTGGATTACATGGGTTGAGCAGCATAACTATGAAAAGAAAGAGAATGCCAACTAAGGTATATGAGCCATAAGTCTCGCTAGCTTGCTTCTACTTCACAGCAACTAAGGTGCTTTGCATGGTAACCTTCCCACCCCAGAATTTCTATTCTTTTGTTCCCCTAACAAAAAAAGAATAAAACCTGTTTGATAACGGAAGTTGATTTCTATTCCCCTAATAGAAAAGTTAGCCCGGGAATAGAAACGAAAACAAAAAAAAAAAAAAAAAGTCTTGTCATTCCGGGAACAATTTCTAGAAATAAGCAAATTTTCTTTTTTATTTTTGTTTTATTTCTCTCTTGCCGTGGCCACCTCCAACCGTCCGGAGCAACCGCTGACCGCCGCCCGCCGCCGCCGACCGTGAGCAAGAATAAAAAATAAAAAATAAAAAAACAAATAAATACAAAAATCAAATAAATACAAAAAAACAAATAAATACAAATAAAAAACAAACGCAAGAAAATAAAAAAAACAAAAAAAAAAAAAAAACAAATAAATACAAAAAAAAAACAAATAAAAAACAAAAATAAGAAAAATAAATAAAAAAACAAATAAAAAACAAATAAATACAAAAAAAAAAATACAAATAAAAAACAAACGCAAGAAAATAAAAAAACAAATGAATACAAATAAATACAAAAAAACAAATAAAAAACAAAAATAAGAAAAATAAATACAAAAAATAAATAAATACAAAAACAAATAAAAAAACAAATAAATACAAAAAACAAATAAATACAAATAAAAAAATGCAAGAAAATAAAAAAAATAAATACAAATAAATACAAATAAATACAAAAAAAGAATAAAAACAAAAAATACAAATAAATACAAAAAGAATAAAAAACAAATAAAAAGAAATAAATACAAAAGAATCGTTGCATATTAAACGCATTTCTATTCTTTTTCTATTCCAAGAGTAGAAATTTTGTGCGGTTATCAAACGGGTTCTTTGCTTAGAAATTGTTCCTCGAATAGAAATAGAAAAAATTATTTCGGAAAAACTCTTCCCCGCCCAAGAAATTTTACCATGCGCACCCTAAGCCATACAAAAACATTGCTTCGCCGAGTAGTAACTTAATAGCATAACCAGAGAAGTCAAAGGGGATCCATCTAACGGTCAAGAAACTTTAAGAGGACTGTCAAGCCAACTATCTCCTAAAGGCATTCAAACACCAATTTTTTAAGAAAATATAAATTTAACTCTGCAATGGCAATGCATTTGAAGCATAGTACATGAAATAGCGGATTCCTAAACAAAAAGACTAGCTCAACAAAAAAACCATAACAAAACACTGATGAATCTGTAGTGTGCGAATAAAAGTAGCAGATGGCCATTAATAAGATCCAAAAGATCTTAGAATATGGAATGAGTAGGATTAGGAAAGAAAAATATGTCATACATTGCACCATATGAGGAACAATACCTTTTTCAAAGGACTTGATGAAGCAAAAAAGGCTTCAAATAGTCCCCCCTGAACTTTTTGCCTAGCATATTTATGCACGTTATTTTGATCCCTTCTCAATTTATTATCCAATTACAAATGAATTTCTGAGTTCCACTGTAAATACTAATTTCATTACATTATCCACCGGCAACAAATATGCAAGATAAGTAGTTCATAGACAATCCACCGTCTATTTTTATATTTAACCTATTTTTCTTAAATACCGATTCTCGCTCATCAAATTATGATGCTAAATTTGACTAGCATAAAGTTCATATGTTTCGTAGCCAAATGATTCAGCATCTTAGCCAAATAAATTCACCAGAATCACCACATACAAAATCTATAAGCCAAACATCAAGCACACAGATTGTCCTGAAAACAAAGTATCGACAAGAAAAAAAGAAACCAAATTACGTGAAAAAATTTAACCTTTTTTTAAACCACTCTTTCTTTCTGCCTCCATTTTCTCTGCTTTGATAGAGAACACGTCGAGACCTGCACTCAGGGTGACATCACGCTCAATCTTCATGTTGATTAGATAGGATAGATTTGGGACCCCGACGAGTGGAGAGCTGAATGTTCTAGGAAAAACGTGGGGAAAAATTGTTAGGAAAAAGAAGACCTTTGTACGTGTCTACTGTGCCGCGATTACACTTAACTCTAGATAGCAATTGTAATTTACAATGTTCAAGATAAATGACAAGTAATCTATGAATGTTTATGATTCTAAATTTGGACTATTGACACCTAAATTTTTGCCCAAAAATCATTTCCAAAAATATGAGAACTTGTTTTTCCACAAAAATATTTCAAGTTAAATTATTGCATATAGATTATCTAGGCATTTAATATAGTGTTTTAAATGGAATATGTTTTTCCTTCAAAAAAAAATTAATTAAAAAAATTAATTAAATTAAATATATAAAAAAAGGAAAAAAAAAAAAAAGAAAAAAAAAAGTTGGGGCCAATGATCTAAATGTGACTAGCCAAGCCCGGGAGGTCAGATTGGAATTAAAATGGCAAATTGGGGCCAAAATGCAATTTCCAAAAGTTGAGGGACCAATTCGCAAATTTTGCAAAATTTTGCCCGAACCCTTAAATCATCATCTTGGTCACCAATTAAGTCGAAATTGAACTTGGGCCAACTCGAATCAATCAAATCGGGCGAAAAGGACCAAATTTGCATTGAAATTGGTATTTTCGGATAAGAAAATGACTAACTTTGAGGGACTTTCTTGCAAAATTGGGTGGATATAATTGCAAAATCTGGTCGAGATCTTAAAATACTATACATGAGCTTGCTAATTGATCAAAAAACGCAGCCAAATTGATGGATTAAAGTACTCAAACGAGCTACCAAAACCCAGCCCACGGTTTAGCCTCAATTCGGAGTTTCTGAGTAAGCAACTTGGTGGCCCCACCATATCCCACTCAGCCGCCCATCCAGCCTGATCTTTGCACGTGATTGAAGACCATAATGAGTAGTGCCAGTGGATGGAAATCAGCCAAGGATAAGCTGCTGAAGGCACGGGAAAATCGCACCAAATCCGGACACTCAACAGCTGCAGAAGTTGGAAAAATTGGCTAAGTCAAAGAGTGGGTGAACTAGCTCAGTTGGCAGGCTTGGTAGGTGGACAAAATGCCGACCAAGAGATTGATGATTGCAGTGGATAACATCTACGAAGCATGCTCTTTTGAGGGATGAGAGAGAGGAGACGAGAAGGAGAGGAGAGAGCACACGGTCGTCCCCCAAAGAGGCCATCAGAAGCAACTCCAGAAAAGAAAACCCAGAAATTTCAGACCAACCTTCGGGGAGAAAAGTGAAATTTTCACAAACTTGCAGCCAAAATTAGCCAAAACCTTCAACTAGAGAGTGAAACTTCACTCAAGGATCTTTCCAACCATAGGTCGTACGTCCCAAATGGAGATCGGGAAGGCCTCCTAAAGCCCCCCGAAAAACTACCCTCCTGGCGGGCCAAAGAAAGTCTGAATTTTTCTAATGTTGAGCCTGGTTGGTCACGAGTGAGAGAAAGCATGTGTTTTTGAGAAAACTGAGAGACAAATGAGGAAAAGCTTGACTTTTACCCCAAACTATAATATATATAGTTTGGTTTGGTGTTAAGTTTTCCAACAAAAGAGGCCTTGAAGTCTAATTTTAGAGGTCGACAAAAACCTTCGTTGTCACTTTTTCTTCTACAGATCTCACTTTCAGTTTGAAGGAACCAACTTCCACGTGCTCCCAGAGGACAATTTCTTGGTTTCCTTGGCCAAGAGTCACTTGAAAGGAAAACTAGGAAGCAAGGTAAGCATCCTAAATGTATTTTGGTTTAATTTTGAACATGTTTTGATCACGAAAATAAAGAGGAAAACTAGTCCGGAGGACTGATTTTCGAGGTGGAAATTTTTCTAGGTGTTGGAATCTCTTCAAGAGTTTTGCATGTGTGCTTCTTGGAGAGGTCGTTTTTGATGTGTTTGGTTGGTCATTCTCTGTGATGTTTGTTGCATTTGAAAGCTCATGTTACCTACTTTCACTCGGACCAAGTAGTGTTTTCCGTAGATCTTGCATGTGATGAGTGTCGGGCTTGAATATGGGCATATAACCTGTTTGTTTGACTTGGGTTCAAACCCAGATTTGTGAAATCATATCAAACCCGCATATTTGAGGATGATTTTAGCTTAGTTCTTTTGTGTTTTAAGCTATGATTTCTATCTAATCTTGCTCCTTGCATGTGGTAGTATAATCTTGATACTTTATTTTCGCATGAGATTGCTTGTGGGTTGAGATTGAAGGCCACAAACATGGCCCGACGAAGCTGATTTAGGATGATTTGATGCACGCCAAGTGTTCGACGAAATGCGCAAACCAAGTTTCGATCTTCAAACGGTCGATTTGAGCTCGGTTATTGTGATATTCATGTGCTGTGTTACTCCATGTTAGCATAGATCGGTTTAAGGAATTATTATTAATATTTTTTTAAAAAAAATAATAAAAAAAATATGAAAATTTCAAAAATATCAAAAAATGTTGGATGTTATCAAATTAAGCCAAAAATGACATCTAGGAGATTTTCTTAATTTTATAAAGTCATTTTTCCTAATTAAATGATATTTTGGTATTTTAGAACCATTTTTGTAAACAATCTATTATGCGTAGATTAAAATTAATTAGAGTAATTGCATGCATCTAGAGTAATTCCATGCATATTTAAATTCCCATTTTTGCTCATGGGGTCCCGTCCTGGGCGTGAGAACAAGGCCATGTAATATTATTTGCCCGACTTGTATCGGGTCTTTCTTTTCCGCATTATTTTCAAGTTATTTCAATTTCTTGGATGTTTACTTATGCACTGTTTTTCATTAATTTGAGTGTAAATTTCTCTTCTAAATTATGCTAGGATTAGTCTAGATATTAAGGAAAACAAACCTACAAAAACATTTGCATGGATACTTAGTGATTTCATAAAGATTATAATTGGTAATCAAGAATGTGTGGCCATTTAGATAAATAACTTTTCAAGTTAGTGGTACACATAAGGGCGCTAATAGAAACATTAGCGTAAACAAGTCCCCGTTTCTAGAAATCTCTGGTTGCGTAGGAATCGAGACAACACTCCCGTGTCTTGATTGGTTTCTAGCCGACCCCAATAGCTAGTGGCGACTCACTAGAAATACATAGGTTGTTAAGAACTAAAAAACAAAATCCAACGTCGCGCGAGGTATGGGCTTGGAGAGCCGCGCCTAGTCTAGGGCCGTTGGTCCGCCTTTTAGGCAAATACCCCTAAACCCTTCTTCCTTTTTCCCCGGACGAAAAAAAGAGGTCGTGACATGGACTAAAAAAATTATCGGGTATTCCATGAACATCAAACTCTCTATTAATTTCACTTATATGACAAAGGAAAGTATGGTTAAAAACGGATGGGAATCTTTATATATATTGAACTCTCTATTAATTTCACTTCACAATTTCTATCTTCACACACAAACGAAACGAATTATATGTTACTAATTAGAATTAAAAGTGAAAACTTCTTTATCTTACAAGTTAGGTGAAGTTTTTTTGAGATAGATAAAATTGCCAAATATTACCTCCCCTTTTACCTAATAAATTTTTCCAATTTTTTTGGACAGGGCACCATTAGCTATTTACCAGCAAAGGATGAAGAAAAAAATGAAAGATAATAAAAGAAAACAAAAAGTTATTATTAGAAAAAAATTGCTGTCTAGAAAAGTGTAAGTTCTCTTGTTTTATTTTGTATATTGAGATGCAAAAGTATAGGATTTTAAGAAAATTTAGTGTTGTGTTTTTGAATTGATGTTTCACCCTTTAAAATTTCACTTAGAAAGTGCATTTATTGCATAGAAAATAAATAATTTGAAAAGTATTTTCATAAAAACGATTGCTTATCTCTTATAAAAATAAATCAACAAAAAATATTTCCGTTGCCCATGAAAATCAATAGGCATATATTATGGTCGATAATGAAAATTTTTTCATTGAATATTATAATTAAGTAGTGGAAGAGATTTTTTTGGAAAAATATGTTTTGATTCATTTATTTTACACAAAACAAACACACTTATTCTTTTTGCTCAAGCACT
Source organism: Eucalyptus marginata (assembly GCA_014182565.1). NCBI lineage: Eukaryota > Viridiplantae > Streptophyta > Magnoliopsida > Myrtales > Myrtaceae > Eucalyptus > Eucalyptus marginata. The sequence continues at coordinate 1,689,066 of CM024591.1, read as the reverse complement.
TTATTTTGCTTTCTTAAAATACTTAAGCTTTTCATAACACATAAAATAGGTATGCAGATTCTCCTATAATTTGTTTGAAAATATTCACAAAGTTTGAGCATTATTATAAAATCGTAAAGGATGAGTTACGCTTGGTATTATCCATTCGTGCATAAAATTGGCGTATCAAGTTTTGTGGCAGATTGCGGGAGAATGTTGAAGCTAGTGAGCCACATTCAATTCCCTGATTGGAACTTGTTACATCACTCAGTAAACTAATTAGCTAATAATTATGTTTAACCCGAACAATGCTAACTGATAAGCAATGGAGCAGCTTATCGTTGCTACCGGTCTCCTTAGGCGATAAAATAATTTCTGTAAGTTAATCCCAATCTTATAATTGGCAAGTACTTCAGGATTTGATGTTTCAATCAAGAACTCGCCCCATGAAAGAAACTCCAAACAAAATAAGGAAATTATTTTGTGCAAGTGCCGGTTTAAGATCTCACTTTCCCACGATCAATTGAGAAAAACCGATGTTACTATAAATGATCGCTACTCAAAATGTTTAATCATTGAATCAGTCTTTGGATTTGCAAGATCACTATTTGTATACGTACGTAAGAATTTATGAGACGAAATTACTCGAGAGAATTAAATTAAGAGATAGAGAGAGAGAGAGGATGATATACCTTTTTTCCCACCAATCCTGCGCGACCTCTTTTATTTTTTATTTTTTTTCGTGAGAGTGAATTGTGATGACGAGGCATCGTGGAAGAAGTCCACCACTAATCGCTTTAATCCACGTGGAGAACGCTCATTGGGCCGGGTCGTTGGCGAAAAGTTCCTGCATGCAATGCAATACCTGGTCCTGCTCCTCCTCCTCCGCGGCCGCGGCTCCGACTTCCGATCGCGTCGCCTCCGTCTGAGCTCCCTGCATTTTTGTCGATACCTGACGGCGACCCTCCTCCCAATCTCTCTCTCTCTTCCTCTCCCTCTCTCTGTGAAAATGGCGGTGCAAGACGGCGGCGGCTGCGGCGGCGGAGGCGGCGAACCACCCTCGGGGGGCGCTCTGGGCGCGGAATCGCCTCGCATTCCACTGGTACCGAACCATGTCGCGAGCTCCGTTTCATCAGCGCGATCGCCGTTGAGACTTGTCTCGCGTGCGCTGCCTGAGATCTCCTTCTCCATCCTTCTTTCTTTTCTTCTTCTTCTTCTTCTCTGCGTTCGACGGGAAACAGAGGATAGAAAAAGAACATCTTTTTCCGGCTCGTTTTGCTTAACGGTGTACCGAGACGAAATGGGTCACCCGTCGTTGTCGTCGTTCGGACCTGTTCCATTCGCGTTGCTTGGTTTTGGAGACAGATTTCGCCGGCATTGTTGATGCCCGATTTCCTTCGAAATGCTTAGGGCGAATCGCATATCTCGCCTGTGTTTTTTTTGCGTTGCGCCTGAATGGCATTCTCTTCGTGATCTTCTTTTATAAAAAGGAGCTCCTTTTGTTGTTTCACCGGAACAGAGGACTGCCTCGGTTGTGTTTTCGGGTTTTCTTCTTTGTCAGGGTTCGAAACTTACGGGTCCCATCAAGAAACAGAGCATAGAATGCGGTGGAATGAAAAGGGTCATCGATTGATGAGGTTTGCTTTCACAGGGTCCGACGGAGAAGCAGCCAAGAAGAACTCGCGAGGAGGAGGCTACTGGAGAGAACGCGGGCTTGACGGAGCTGCCCACCGAGATAATCTCCAACATACTGTCGAGGCTGCCGGTGAAGACGCTCCTGCGGATCAGGTCCGTTTCGAAGGGCTGGCGCTCCATCATCGACCACCGGTCGTTCGCTGATTTAGTCTTGGCTCAGTCACTCGGTTGCTCCGACGTCACCTCGCTCATATCCATCGTCAACATCGAGCCGACTCGCTTCGGCCACAGGTTCTTCAGCTTGGACCATCGGACTGGATTCGCGGTTCCCTTGGGCCAACTGGACCAGACCATCAACTCGACCGGGCAGGACTGGCAAAGCGTCAACGGGTTGATTTGCTTCGACATCGGGGACCTTACGCACCTGTGCAACATCAGCACCAGAGAGGTCAGGGTCCTTCCGCCCGCGGGTCCCGATTTCCCCGTCCATTTGCACCGCGGCATGCACAGCTTCAGCGCCTTGGGCTTCGATCCCGTCACGAGACGGTACAAAGTCATGAAGACGTGGGTTTCGAACGCCCTCAACCATGCGGGCGAAGTTATCACGGCGCACAAGATTCTGACGTTGGGAACCAATTCGTGGAGGAAAATCGATAGCGGCCCTATCGATTTTCCTGCGGAGGCAGCGTTTGCATTAATGGAAGCATTCATTTCCTCACGCTTGACTTGATGAGCAACAAAATAATAGTGGCGTTCGATGTCGAGACCGAGAAGTTTAGGACTTTAGCATTGCCCGATGGTGCCCTGAATCAGGTGCATAAGATGAAGTTAATGGCATTTGGAGGCTGTCTGACGGTGTTGGACTATGAGCATCTTGACGATAAAAACACCATGTCAATATATGTACTAGAGGATTACAAAAATCGAGTTTGGATGGAAGGTCCAATCGTGCTGCCCTGGAAAGAGGATCTAAGTTGTTCTCAGCGGTTTCTCTTCGGTAGTGTCCGTGCCGGAGAAATCTTGCTTGCTCCAAAGGTTACGACTGGTGAAGCGTACTTCCTGTCTTATGATGTAGAGAAGGGGACTCTGAAGAAGGTTCAAGTCCATGGTCTACCGCCGTCTCTATTGAGGAGTCCTGTGATCATCGCCTGCGCACCCATCGGATATGTGCATAGCATTTTGGCTTTGAGTGAGGTTTAGGCCTTCTTTATATAGCAGTAGTGCAGGCAAATTGCATCGGTGCACATATTTGATCATCTGATGTGCTTTCAAGTTATGGTCTTCTGAAGAATTCCTTCATATAAGTTGCATGTTTACCTTGACACTTGGAGCTGGTTTACATCTCTTAACATTGTGCTGTACACAATTGGTTCTTTTCATAGCATTACTTTCCATGTTTATAGGCACCGCCAATTGTTCATATCGTGCTCGATTGGCTTCGCATGTTAGGATTTCTACGATTTTCATTCCTAAGTAGGCTCCTCAAATATTTTTACTCATTTCTGTTACGGTCAACTAGAGTGATCCATGGAGATTTCCGGGGGTAGGCGCTGAAACAGCTCTTCCGAAGGAAAGAAAGTGAAATTGTTTTGTTCGAATGGGTCATAAGAAGCCTTATCTCTTCTAATTTGAACGCATCTATTTGTCAAATCTCTCTCTTGGCGAATTTACAAGTTCTTTCCTATTTAGTCTCGAACTGAAAAGAGATCATCAATCTGCACAATGCGACCTGATTATTAAGCATTGAACCTCCTTATGCTTCTGTTATTCCTTGCTCTTAGGGAAGATGACTGCAATTTTCCTCTTATTGTTGTTGTCACCATTACCCGTTTAGCTATTACATTCATGAAGGGTGTTGTTTGCACTTGTGGGTGCGCATGGTAACGCTTCTTGGTTAGGGAACAGTTTCTTTTCAGAAATAGTTCTTTTCTATTTCTACTCCCGAGAACAATTTCTGAGTAAAATATTGTGTTTGGTAACTACACAAAATTTCTATTCTTGAAATAGAAAAAGAATAGAAATGCGTTTGGTACGATTTTGTATTTTTTGTATTTATTTGTTTTTTATTCTTGCTCATGGATTGCTGACCGCTGACTGCCGGTCGTCACCGCCCATCGCCACCCGCCGCCACCGCCGCACGACCGCCACCCACAGCCCATCGGCCGGCTCCGATCGATCGTCAACAGCAGCGGGCGGTCGGCGGTGACGGTCAGCAACTAGCGGTCGTGCAGCGACGGGCAGTGACGGGCAGCGGCGGCCGACGGCGACGGCGACGGCGGCCAGTGGTGGCTCCGGCGCTTGGAGGTGGTGCGGCAAGAGAGAGGAACAAAAGAAAAAAAAAAAAAAATTTTGCTTATTTCTGAAATTATTCCCAAGAATGAGAAGCTACTTTTTTTTTGTTTTATTTTTACGTTAAATCTATTCTCGACTATTTTTCTATTCTGGAGAATAGAAAAATAAGTTGACATTACCAAAAGGATTTCTATTCTTCTTTTGTTTCGGGGAACAAAAGAATAGAAATCGAGAGAAACAAAAGTGTTACCATGCAGGCACTTAGTGATTAAAGTAAAGAGCCTCCATCATATATTACAAAGTTAGTCAGCTGAGAGTTATCACCGCTTGGCACTAAGCTGATATAAATAAAAAATTCAAAATTTCAGGACGATGCCCTGGACAAAAATTTATGAATTGTATTGAAAAAATTAAAAGTTTAAAAATTATACTACATATTGGACCAAACTGTAGGGACCTTGCGTGTCATTTTTTGGAGCAAACTAAGTACAGAAGTCTTCACGTTGGGTCGTCATCATTCAAGAAGGGGAGAAAAAAAAATGGAGAAGGGGAACTTTTAGAAATCGTGTCCAATAGTGGGCATGCCTCGATCGTGTTGTCGCTTGTGATGGCTCACTTCGGTTCCGTCTTGGCCGCTCGATCTCTCTCTTTGGGCTCATCGGGAGTCTCTAGCTGTGGAAGGCAATAAAAAAATAAAAAGGAAAATGACAAAAGAGACCATTTAAGTTTTGGATTTTCCTTCTAGAAGCTCTCTGTCTTTCTTGGTTGTTTTCTTCTTGCAATATCACTTTCGCTGCGGCAAAGGTATCGCCATTATTTTTCTTCTAGAAACTATTTTTCGTGCTTCAGGACAAAACCCCCCAAGTGGCGGACACTGGGGACACCAATCGGCGATGTTTCGAAAGGACAGGTCCAGCGTAATTTGCATGTGCATGCCCTACCCGGACACAGTATAAATAATACATATATAAATCGAATTAATTTTAATAATTGATAATAATTTACATGAATAAATACCCAAAATAATTGCAGAGTATGTCAAAATGCGAATTGGCCCACTTCGTTTTCATAGTGGGAGTGTCCACGCCTAAGCACCATCGCACCGCCGAGTGAGATCCCTTGTTTCATCTTTTTTTATGATGATTATAATAAAGATCATCAACAGCCACGTCCTGGCCAGGGCGAGGCGACGCCCAACAAGGCCGCCCTCGCCCAAGCAAGGATGGGCCTCACCCAAGCAAGATCCGACGAGGCCAGCTCGTCGGCCATGGCCAATGGCCATCACCTGTTGGCCGACCACTGCCCAAAAGAAGAAGAAATAAAAGGAGAGAAAAAAGGAAAAAAAATAGAATAATAAAAAAAAAAAATAATAAAAGAAATCGAAAATTATTATAATGTTATTAAAAATTGTACACGTCAGTGTTGATGGTGCCACGTCAGGACCCGACATCCATGTGAGCAAAATCCTGTCAAAATTAGTCGAAAGGACTGAATTGATACTTAGTCAAAATGTTTATGACTAAATTGACACTAATCTAAAAGGTTAATCACTAAATTAACACTATTAAAAGGTTGAATTGAGATCTTGTCAAAAATTTTAGGATTAAATTTATACCATTAAAAGGTTTAGGATTAAATTGACACCAATAAAATAGATTTTGGACTTTTTTTATGCTTTTCCCTTGTCCGCATGGTTTTACCAATTCTTTGACATTTTGGGCTTTATATATGCTTTTAAGATATTTTTGCCTGATTTTCTCGGTTGCTTGGACTCGAGTGCATCACTTTGCGGGTCTTTTGTGGCAAATTAGATTCCTCTAGGAGCAGCTGCATTTCCTACTCCCTTTTCTAATCTCTGACAATGCTGTTCCGGAAGTAAATCCTTTTAAGTGTGACATAAAGTTTTTTGGCTATGTCTAAATTATGAGAAAAGGAAAGAGACATGGTTTGTCTAGTTTGCAGAAAATACAAAAAGCTCAACTCTTTGGTTAGCAATTTAAACAAGCAATGTTGTTTTTGGTTCGCTGGATGTTAAGTTTGGGTTTGGCTTTAATTTAATTTGTGGCATCTTTTAGCAAATTCAGTGGCTAGTATTAATTTCTGGGTCAAAAGCTGGCAAGGCCTAATTAATGCTGCTCAGTGCAGAAAGCAACAACCTTTAAGTTGTAGGTGATCACAAACAGTTCTCACAAATCAAAACGTCTCGGTGTAACTATTGCTTTATATTAATTGTGCGGTTAAGATATGAGAGTTCAAATCTCCGATTCTTTTTTTTCCCGAATTGAAGGCATGTGCATCTGTCTATTTTTGTTATGCTCCTGTCTTGTGATACCATGCAAAAGTAGGGATTAGGTTGTTTAACTAATTTATCTTTCTTCACTCACGCCTATAGGCTAGTCATTTCTGGCCAATGCCACATGGCCTATGTTCATTTATGAGAGGCTTTGAAAACTTACTGTCTCATACGGCAAGTGGGTTGTCCCACAATTGTCCTTTGAAGGTCTTAATCATCTTAAAATTTTCTGTTTAGGAATGATAGTTTAGGTTTTACTGATTGAAATATTGTAAAGGTTAACCATCTTTCAAGAAGTGTGTTATGAGACAGAGCAAACATTAATATGGAAAATAAGTGCAGATTGAAAACTGCTTATTCATGTATATCTAGAACCTGGAACACAAAAATAAGCACATAAACCATACTTTGTGAATTTCCAGCTAGTGATCAATGCTCTCTTTGTCTTTTCTTTTGTGATATGTTAATTTACTCATCTATTGGATGAAATACAGTCACTAATTTTCAGATGCAACAGAGGAAGTTCGATGAGTTGGTTGAAGACTAGGGCGTTAAGATTTCGATTAAACCAAAGGCTCTGATGCATGTTATTGGAACCAAGATGGACTTTGTAGATGACAAGCCCAGGTAACTGCTGTGCACTACATCGTTTCCCCTATCATGTACAGGTCCATAGTCCATATATGAATTGATCATCCAAACTTTAAGAGGCTCGCAATAATTTACGAGTTATATTCCAGTCTACATTTGATGTTATATGGCGTAAAGGAAATTAGTTTAGTGGCAACTTAATTTGCACGTTATGTCCGTCGAAGTTGTTTTTAGGTGCTAGTCCTAGCACTATTATACGCATTTCATGGAAGAAACATTGAATAAGTTTCGGTCCATATGTGTTTAGGTACCTGTGCAAAAGGTCTAACCCTATATACAGTCAGTTGACTGTTGATATGATAGTTCAGTTTTTCAAGAGAGAATTTTGGCTACATCTTCTGTATGTGATGACCGCTTTGGATTATATGCTCCTGCATTTCGCCTCCCAGCGTTGACTAGCTTCTCTGCAGGTCTGAATTCATATCTTCATCAATCCAAGTACTTGGTGAGAGTCCTTCACGACGACAACTACTTCAGACCAAAGCATATCCGAGGACATGGCGAACACCTTTTGTCGCTGTCGACGGAAAATTGTTCAGCTAATCACTGTTTTGTCTTAATTACGAGGCGTGTAATCCGTAATGCGACAAAAATTTTCCTTGAAACTGTCACGCCCTACTTCAACATGAGTAGATAAAGAGAAATGGAAAAAGAAAATCAGCCAATATTTTCTCTTTCATTCTCCCACCCATTGGAATTTCCACCGCTGACGTGGAAATCGAAGTCTCACCCAGCAACCAGGTAATTACACGTGGCGTCGCTGACAGTGAAAGACTTTGTTGACTCTGACCTATATTTGGAAAGGGGTAATTACTCAAGTATTTGAATATTTCTTTGTGCTGTCATATCATTTTATGCCTACGAAAATATCATTGATTTACCCAAATATCCCTGCCCAAGTCCTGAATTTCCCATTCCTATCCAACAAAATCAGAGCATGAGTGAACTGCTGTTGTTCAATTTTTGAGCAATTATGACGCTAAGTTATTGGGCCTAGGACATTCCCCATGTCAGCTCCTCTCCAAGTTTGCTCACATTGCCATGACAGCATATTGGAGTAGGGATCATTCCCAAGACATAATGGGTTCAGTGAGATTGAAGTCTTCCTTGATCCAGCTCCATCCAGAATGTGCCATTCTTGAAAGGATGGTGTACAAAAACAAGAACCAGCATAGGCATTGCTCCTATTTCTAGTATCTTTTGAAGGTTCCTTTTTTCCTCTCGCCGTTTGACTTGTGTCATGACCTGTTCTTAAACTCGTTTTAATTAGTCAAAAAAAGAAATGGAATTTGAAAAATGTCTTATTTGAAGGAATGAAAGATAAAAATTAAAGGTTAAGATGAATAGACGATGAATGATTCATAGATCTTAAGTGCTTATTGGTGGTTTTATTTGTGCAGCCTAAAAGGTTTAAACCAATGCACTCACAGTCTCTCTTGTGACAAGCCAAAGATCAACTATTGTGCAATTTTTAAATAGTGAGAGTATGCTTGTTTCAGGTAAGAAGGGATTTGAGGCTTTTGCAGTCAGCTAAGCTGGAGGAATTATTAAGTTCTTGCTTTCAAGTGATACCTAGAAAGAAGCCCAACCAGAAAGTTCATCTTTTAGAAAGGCGCACTAGGCTTTCTCATAACATTGTGGGCATAGGAGTTTTTCGCTTTTAATTTTGATCTACCATTAGCTCTTAGTTCGCGCCTTAAGAGGTGATCAAGGATAACTAGTTTAGATTACTGTCATGTTTCCCATGTTTCTTGCGTATGATCTTCTAGCAATTCTCATCGGCTTGCTACATGCATTGCTTCTGATACTTCTAATGTCTCCACAATTCTGTACTTTAATCTAAAGTGGAGGAAGTGTGATGTTGGGAAGCCTAATTTCATCGAACAACTTCATGGCGTCGCATAACTACCGTCGCAGGTATTATCTGATCATTCTCCATTTTGACCCCTTCTTTCTTTTTGACTGGACTCGACAAGATTCTCCACCTGTTTGCGATCAATTAAGCTCAATGCTATTATCAAAAACAAATTTTGAGCCAACCTGAAATTAAGCTAAATATTGGACTCTCCTTCAACCGCCAAAGAAAATGTTACTTGTTCCCATTTGCTTACTTTCCTCTCTATATAATTGGATATCTTCAATGTGCTACGTTTCTATGTCGATGGTTGAACCAATGTTGAAGGCAGCTTGGTATCCTTCTTTTGTTGTGAAGATACAACAATTACTTTTGCATCTTAAAATTGGCATAGGCAGAAAAGAATATTCATTTTATGGATAGATGTATAATTTTTTCTTTTTAAGTTTTCAGTAGCTACCAAGTCATTTTCAATCACTCTAGATGGACATTCATTAAATTTATGTCATTGCTTATGCTTCTAAATTATCAAAATTGATATTTGTACTCTTGACTTTAAAATAGTGAGATATCCATCTTACTTGCTCGATCATTTTTCAAGGGAATTTCTATGAAAATCTCGTCATTGCTAGCGTGTCCCAGAGTACTGGTTCAGCATGTATGTATTACTTCCTTATTCTACTGTTGAGCTAATTCAGTCTGGTTTGTTCTTTTGGCCTTTGAGAACGTTATGGTAATTTACGTAGGCCACCCATTCATGTGCTGATGTGGCGATGACATTGCTAGATATGTCTTGTTCCAATCGCTAGCTTGTTGGAGCATTGAGTAAAATAGTTTAGCCATTTGGTCAGACAGGAAGAACACCATGTCTACTATATTTAACCAGCTCCAGATTGTGACTTCAACCATTGCCAAAGTTGCCATTCCAAGTGAATTAGCGTCCAGACCTTTGAATGTTTTTTCAAAACCTGAACAGAAATTATGGACCTATGTTTTCAGCTTTAGTAAAACATGTTGGGAGAAGGGAAGGGGAGGGGACATGAGAACTCTTCTCTGTTTCCGTTTGGATGTTGTACCTCATTAATCTTTTGGTGATGATATCTCGATGCCATGTGATTTGGATGGGAGCAGACATCATATCGAGTGTTAATGCTTAATAATTATCTCCTCTCTTAAGCCTCACTGACTAGAAAAAAAATCTTGCTTACATATTGAGAAATCAATCGAGCAAGCTCTGCTTTGGGGTGAAGGGGATGGGACTGGATCTACTCCCAGTGCCTCCGTGCCTGGCCACGAGAAACACGGTAATGTCTTGAGTGAGGAGGGGCATTATTGTCTTGGTGGGTTTCTTGATGAACTGGCACCGAGTTGAGACCCTTCAAACATGAAGTTTGGAACCAAAATGTTGACCTTTGATTCTATATAGAAATTTTTGCCTTCAAGTAATTTGGATCTGAATTCACATAAAACTAATGTGAAAAGCGGCAATGTCTTAGGATCTCTTCAATTTGCTTGCGAGCAGAAACCTTCGGGAATCTCTTCTAAACAACAATTAGCAGGTGTCGTTAGTTTGTTTTGACATCTTTTCTAATTTATCTTAATCACTAAGGGCACCGGCAAATGGCAAATCGTTGGTGTAATTGAAAATGCTCCGAGCTCAAATTTATTTCAGCTTTGACCACTGGAAGTTTAACTGCTGCTCCCTTTAAATGTTATTTGGACGCTATTTCTTATTTTCTTCGGGGACACAGCAGGTGTTGAATCTTGCGGAAACGTGACACAAATATAATTTACAAAATATGACTTTCACTATTACAATATTTTCTCATATCACATACAATACTCGGAGCAAATTAGCTCCTATAATACTCGGAGTACCTTGACTCCTACAACTTTCTCTTTCTCACCCTCACGGATGGACTACTCTCTTCTCTCTTTATTTCTTTTACTCACGCCGCACACCACACCTCACACACACAAGACTCTACCACTCTACTCTTACACTACACAAGACCCCTACACCCACACACCTCACAACTCTCACGTACAAGAGACAGCAGCCCCTATTTATAGGGTGTAAAGTTGGTGGAGTCCTTCAAGCTCTCAACTTGCCGACTTTAAGTAGTCAACAATTGTGGGCTTTCCTTTTGACTTTCTTCTGCAGCAACCTGCGACTTCTAGAGGACAAGAGACAAATCTAGAGAGAGGGATCTGGAGAAGTAAAGAGAGAGAGAGAGAGGTCTAGAGAAGTCGAGAGAGAGAGAGGCGGTGCTTTTTCTAACACTCCCCCTCACCGACTGCTCTCTCTTAATTTAGATATAATAGCCGTGCCGATATTGCTTTTGGACTCTTCAACTATCTTCCTCCATTCAGCATATTGCGAAGCTTCCTCGTACGTGGATGGCTCTATGGCTTCATCTCTAGTTGCTTCTCCTGCTGCGACTTTCCATTGAGTTTTGTGATCCTTGAATTTTTGCAATGCCCATTCATTCTGCCCTTTAGTCACTCAATTCGGTCTTCGTATTCGACATATCTCCTATAAGAATTTTGAGATTGGAACTCATTAGATCAAGTCTCTCATTTGTGACTTTCATTTCGTGCTTCAATCGATCCAATCCCATCCGAAGCACTTCAATGTAGTCCTCTTGATCCTTTTCCTCATAAAATTTCTTCCCCTTGATCTTATTCCACCGATCCTTATACCACGGGATGTAGGGTGTAGATGGCCTCCTTTTCTCAAAGAAACCTTTATTTTTCTCCTTCCTTTGTTCGTTGTCTCTTCCGATATGATTAATTCGGAACGTCATAGTGGGCTTGAGGTCCTGAAGCTTCTGCAGTTTCTTGAACTCACATCGGAACTTCTCTAGCTCCCTTTCTTTTTCCTTGAGCTCTCGATTCTTCTGTCTCAGCATCTCGTCCCTCTTTTTCATCATATTCTCCATTTTTGCCTTCTCAACTTTTAGCTTCTTTATCATCTCCTGCATCTCTTGCAGTTTCTTTTCACGACTGCTTGTTGGTGTTGTTAGTTGCTTCTTCGAGTTCTCCCTTGGCTTGCTCTTATTCGGGGTCGTGATAGAACCTGTCGAATTATCCAACTCAATTATACAAGCAGTTGCAAGCTCTTCTCGTTCCTTCACTGCAATAGGCAATTGAAAGTCCCATTCTTCTTCGCTTTCAATCTCCTTCTTGCAAGATGTGACGACATTTCCTTCTTCCCGCCTATACCAACAAAATCTAGCAATATGTCCTATCTTGCCACAAACGTAGCACCGTTTGCTATGCCTTTTGTTGCTCTTATCTTCATCGCCATCATCGTCGCGATCTTGACGAGCTCCCCCTAGCCGAGATCCAGTTCCTTCTATTCGCTTTGGCCATTCTCTATGACTTTTCCATGGTTTGCCATCTCTTGCACCTGCTCTATTTCTATTTTGGCCCTTGAACCCTCTTTTATTACTGAAGAGAGCACTTTCATCCTCCTTAATTGAGACCTTAGAAATTTGTTTATCTAAGGCTTCTTGGTTGGCCAATATATTCTCCAACTCTGTTAGAGTTGGCTCATTTGCCCATCCCCGGGTGGCCGTAACAATACCATTATATTTCGGCCTTAACCCATGAATTATTATTCTTCTCATTCTCGTCTCAGAGATAGCATTCTCAGGATCTAATTTTGAAATTTCTTCACAAATAGATTTAACTTTAGAAAAGTATTGACTTACCGTCATACTTTGTTGTGAGATTGAGAGGAGCTCGTTTTCCAGGCATTGTAACTTGGCATCGTTTGTCCTTGCAAACAACGTCGCCAAGTTGTCCCAGCCTCTTTCGGGGTCTTCGCACTCTTTATGTGTTGCAATAATTCATCATCAACAGTCACGGCAAGAACGTAAAGAGCCTTACCTGATTTTATGCTCCATTTTCTTAATTCGCTATCATTCGTGGGTGGTGTGGTGTTGCTCCCGCCAACGATATCCCATAAATCTTGTCCAAGCAAATAATACTACATGCGAGTACTCCAATTATTATAGTTGAAGTTGTTGAGCTTCTCCATGCCGTTCACATAACTCGAGAAATCCGCCATCGTGACTTGAGTATAATGCCCCGCACTATACCAAGTAAGCCTGGTCCCGGACCAACTGACTTCACAATCCCGGATTGTGCACCGGCGAACTCCGACGTCCTTCGCTTCTTCGCTCCTTGGCTCGACGATCCCGACCGCCTACTCACTTACAATGGTCCCCGACCACTGTCTTCGCACGGCCTCTAACAACCTGCTCTGATACCACTTGTTGAATCTTGCGGAAACGTGACACAAATATAATTTACAAAATATGACTTTCACTATTACAATATTTTCTCATATCACATACAATACTCGGAGCAAATTAGCTCCTATAATACTCGGAGTACCTTGACTCCTACAACTTTCTCTTTCTCACCCTCACGGATGGACTACTCTCTTCTCTCTTTATTTCTTTTACTCACGCCGCACACCACACCTCACACACACAAGACTCTACCACTTTACTCTTACACTACACAAGACCCCTACACCCACACACCTCACAACTCTCACGTACAAGAGACAGCAGCCCCTATCTATAGGGTGTAAAGTCGGTGGAGTCCTTCAAGCTCTCAACTTGCCGACTTTAAGTAGTCAACAATTGTGGGCTGCATGTTTTCTTTTGACTTTCTTCTGCAGCAACCTGCGACTTCTAGAGGACAAGAGACAAATCTAGAGAGAGGGATCTGGAGAAGTAAAGAGAGAGAGAGAGGTCTAGAGAAGTCGAGAGAGAGAGAGGCGGTGCTTTTTCTAACAGCAGGAACTCCCTTGTAGTTGGCTAAGGATGAAACATCAAATCATTGATTACAACCTGGCCTCTATCACATCCAAGGGCAGTCTTTTCAAGCCTGGTGGTATCTAGAGAAATCTTGTATGTGCTTAGGCCTTCTTTATTAGAGAATAGAGAGCTCAAGGCCATCTTCAATCCTACCGATTCTGGTTTCATCCGTTTGTTGTGGCGTGAGTCAAAGAACTCGGATGACAAAAAGCTAATTAAAAAACATGGAGAACTCAAGAATCTTGATACGTAAATTAACGTATGCATATCATCTACTCGATCTTCATCGACATCACCTTCCCTCCCTATCTTCACGCACAAAAAGAAAAGAAAGAAGGAATAAAAAAAATGGAAATTAACATCAACATCGTGTCTATGAGTAGACGCTGTACGCTGCAGCACTTGTTCCTATCGCCTTCGTTCTCCTCTCGAAAACCTTCACTGGCAAGTCCCTCCAAAGCTCTTAAGTATCCGACGTTCTAGCTCCTCTGCCGGACCAGAGTAGAGATTTAGGCCACCGATCCAAGGAGGAATGTCGAGTACATATTGAAGACCAACTTCAGTGAGTACACAGAGAGAAAGTATGACATAGATATAACGAAGAATTTGTTTGAGAAGTATGGGATAACATACCTTCGCAGAAGGGGTTTTCTTCCCCCTAACTAGGATCGAGCTTTCCAGTGATAACAGGCATCGAATTCTTTGCTGAGCCTACAGGGACCATTAGGGGAGATCTTCCAAGTGGACACGGTGCATCTGCCCTCAGCGAACTTGGTGTTCTCGGTGCATTGGCCTTCGTCTCTTGATTGCACGTATATGTCAAACCACTCAAACCGTCCGGGCCATGAAAAGCCGCAAAAGAAAAGGGTCCTGCCGATGAAGCTCGGTATGAAGGAGAATTCCCAGCTGTCCTTCACCTGACGGGCTCCCAGATCGTCGTCTTTCGATTTGCAGTGGACGGTGAGAGTGGTTCCGGCTGGCAAACCGTTCTCAATCTTCACGTGCGTCTTCTTCCAAATGCTTCCGACACAGCTACTCACGAATAAGGAGCAAACGAGGAAGAGCGCAACCAATGGCTTCGTCATTGGGGCAGGAGTTTGTCCGAATATAGAATCTTGTCAGAAATTTGAGTGAAAAAATTGGAGGATAAGTGTATTGTATATTGCTTTTCACCGATTAATGATGTACAATCTGGTTCCTATTTGTAATACATAGGAGCAAAACTATCTTAGGAAGAAAAATATACAGAATGTGGAAAAGAAATTTTCCTAATACACAATATTCTAATTTTCTAACAATAGACTAAACAGTATCAATTAAAATCAATGTCAAGATGGCAACGGTATCTTCAACAAATCTGGCACTCAGATTAAACACCGATTCTAAGTGATGAATGACCTCATGAACGAAACTGGGAAAACAGGGGAGAGAGAGGGAGGGAGAAGTGGAGCAACAAAAGCTGACCTCACAAGCGTGTTCTCCGGAAGTATCTCGATCCGATTTTCCAGCGGTGAGCGGCGACGAAATTGAAGGCGCACCCCTCTGCCCCTGTTTCTCCCCCTTCTTTTTCTTCCCTTGCGTCTCTCAAGCTCCAAACGCCGTGGAAATGCTCTCTTAAATGTCTGGAGTTGGAGTCCCTCCTCAACCGCAGTCTAACTTTGAATGCCATTTTTGGACTTGCAGAGATTCTCTCTGCAAGTCCAAAAATGGCTAACTTTAACTTGGCTTCCCAGAACGAGAACTTGGTGGAGAAGATGGGATAGAGATGGAGTGGAGTTTACAGACTACTATTATTACTAATTCAGACAGACCATCGTTTCTTTTTCAGGGCTAAAATGCCCAGCTGCACCCCACTTCGTTTTGCCAAAGTGGGTTTCCTTTCAATAACTGAAAAGGCTACGATTTTGTAAAAAATCATATCGCAGTATAAACCATGCATATCAAAAGTATTTACTGAATTTTATAAACAATACAGTTTTAACTCATTTTCTTAGTCACATTCAGCTAGGTCAAATAAGCTATCGCATTTTTAATACAAACCCACGTGGTCATCCTAGAATATGTGTACTATTCCAAGTTTAATAAGTATTGTGAAACTACATAAAATACATGATTTTCTTTTCTTATTCTCAGTTAAGATAGATACAGTTAAAATAAAATTATAGCATTTAAATGTATATTTAGATTTATATCCTCTTCTTGATATTCAATGAAACAATACTTGTCGATGATGAACGTGAGAGACGCGTCGGGTTGCCTAGCATGTAACGAGCATGGACGTGACGAAGGATGAAAGAAAACTAAATGTTTGCACATTTGCTATTTGACATTTTATATAAAAAAAAAGTTAATTTCTATTGGTGGTACCTTCGCAAGAAGGCGCGTGGCCAAAGGGTAGAAAATATCTTGAGCGCCACGTATTTTCTTCTTTTTTTCTTATAGATTTACTTATAATTGATATTTATCTCAAATTAAAGAAAACATTATTTCTCGTAACCCCGACCCTCTTTCCTATCTCACCTCCTCCTCCGTCCAACCACCGCCCCGCGTGCGCGTTCTTTTGCGGACGCAAATCGATAAACTATTTGACTACTCAGAATTAGGAGGATGGAAGTGACAGAAAGAAAGCCCGTCAACTTCGAATTTTTTTTTTTTTAAGGAAAAAAATGATGACGCATTTTTTAATTGAAAAGATTAAGCTTCTACATATTTATTATCCGATGACTAGACTAACCCCCATCCAAAGCTGCGCAATTCCATACTTCCATCGCAATAAATGAATTCGCACATGTGTTGCTTTGCGAGACTAAAACCTCCGGCATACAACTTGCAATGCAAAATAAATGAATTTGTCAAAACTACAAACAAATATATTATTATATATGCTTATAATTCCTTAAGAAGAAAGCCTAAACTAGGGTTGAACGTTGAAATGGAGACGACCAAATACGAACACAGAATATATTGATTGCTATTTTGCAGTAACTTCCATGTAGAACTCGTTGGAACTGGAAGCTTATTTAGGGGAATGTTGAATTTTACCTGCTCAGGCGGTCTAGTCAATGCAAGTGGATTAGACCCATTAGCGGACACACCAGATCCTGATGGAATATCTCTAAGGATGCCACTTGTTCATAGGAGAAGCAATGTTTTAGCTCCTGATTGGAGCCACTTGAACGAGTTGAAAGCAGCAGATCAATCCCTGTGTACAGGATAGATCAACATTAGAATAAACTGAGCATAAAAAGTGGAAAAAAAAAAAAAAAAAGACAGTCACTAAGCTAAACGTGTGCACCATCAGAATTCTTTCCAACAATTGACCGATTAATTCTTTCGCCTGTGAGTTTATATTCTACAAGGAAAGTATTGACCTCTTCTAGAGTATTTAAGGGCCAAGGACATAACATATGCATACTTGATTAGAGTATCAACTAGCATCAAATTAGTATGCTTGCCCTCAAATTTAGGCAACTTCCCTTAGAAATTTTGTTTTTTTCCTAGCTTAGGGACTGAGTTAGTGTTGGCAACGGTTGTATGAGGAGTGAGGGATATTTTTATCTTTTAGCAAATGTCAATATCTAACACAAAGGTGCATTCTGACTTCTTCAAGCCAAAAAATTCCAAGTGACAAACTATGGTGAAAGAACGAAATGGTCGACTGTAGTCGTTGGTTGTAGTTGTCTCTAGTTTTTTCCCTAAGTAATGTTCAGCTCAGAGTTTCAAATGACTTTTTATCAAATGCCCAGGATCACTGGAAACTATAAACTTGAGTATAATCAAAGAAGGACAAGTCATAGCTCTTGAGATACACTAACAAATCACGATGAGTGCATCGAAAGGTCATGAGTGCATTAGTTGAGAGTGAGACCAAATGACATTGATGTCTTACTGCCTAATATGAGTTGTAAATGACGTTCCATGAATATCCGTTGCCTTTTGACAGTATGATGATGGTCAAATCTCATGTTATGCTTTGAAAGAACTTTGCAATTTGCACTCACATTATTATCCTAACTCACCATGATGGATGTGGGAAATTTATCCCTTACTTTCTAGGTGTCCATTTGTCTATAGATCAGGTTGTCTCCAGCAACTTTCCCACGAAGAGTGAGGGCAGTGAAAGGGCTGAGCCTCCTTTGGATGACTGAACTCTGTTCACCTATTTCATAGCTCCTTCAAATAATATTTATAAGGCCTTGAGCCGAAAATTTTGAATTGGATTTAACGGGTATGCTATGATAATGAGTTCTACCTAAAGCTAAGGCATGAGTATATAAAAAATATCAACAACTTTTTTAAGCAAGGGTCAAAGAGATGCTTAGGTGTACTTGTTGGCTGGTGTATAGACTGTGATATACTAATATAGGATTGCTGCATAATTTCTTTAGTCTTCAGGACTAGTATGACTAATGAGATTTGAGTGTTTCTCTATCAGCGACGCCTTCCCCTTCTATATTCACTGATCCATTTGAGAGGATAGTTTAAATTCTCGACATCTGACGAGATGGCCTATATCCCCCTCCCCCACATCATGGACTAATTCTGTACACTCAACTCTACTAAACTTGATCCAATCTCAATCAGTACACTTGCGTTCTCAAGTATAGGATGCTTTAGCCACTCAGATTCCGTGTGGTGCACTAACTTCTATCGTGCTCCCTATGACGCATGTAACATACTCCATCGTATATCAACCAAGCCACCTCCCTCCTTGTTTCTGATCCTCTATACTGCACACTGCGCCAAATTTCGGTGGTCAGTACCTAAATCACGAGTACTTTCATAATCCACAATATAGAAATAGCAAAAGGAACACATCCACCTTCACCAAAAATGTACCAAGCAATTACCAAGGTATGCCAAGTCTGTAACACATAAACAGGCACTAGCTTCTCAATTGCCTCTTTCGACATTTGGGGGTCCGAGCCCATCTTAGGAAAGCCGATGTTGTTTCATCTTTGCAGGCCCTTCTTCTTCTTCTTCTTCTTACACATATTCCTAGGCATCACCATCGTCCCAGTTATGCTCCTCGTCCTCAACCTGTCAATTGACCATTTACAAAAGAAAGCCAATGTTATCATCTTTGCTTAATCACACTAAAATATAAACAAAAACACAATCCAGCGCCAACGATTACTCAGCAACTTGATCAGAATCCAACATCAAAATGTTTAATGTGACATTCGGGCCCAGATGGTCAGGCTAGGGTCCTCATGCTTCTTCACCTTCCCGAGTCTCTGCTCCTCCGGGTGCCCAACTGCACCCTCCCTAGGGCTCTCAGCGAGAGCTCGTGGATGCCGTCGCCATTGCTCGTTGAAGTCGTCGACCTAGAGGCTGAATGGACGACGGAGGATGGAGACGAGGGTTCCCTTCTCTGTTGCAAAGAACAGTTTTCGCATTCTCCGTGTATGCGGACTCAGCCAAGGATACGATGGGGAGTGCGCCGGATGCCCAATGGAAACCCTACCTTTGGGTTTCAGCTTTTCACTGCTCTCGACATTCGACTCTTCGTTATTCACAAAAAAATAATAATCATAAAATAATGCCTGTAATAAAAACAATCGAGAGGGGTTTGTACTTTCCAAGAATTTATTGCACAAGATTCATAAGCTTGCTATCTATTTCTTTAAAAAAAATTAAAATTAGGGAAAATGTCACAAATGGTCCCTGAACTTTCATCTAATGTTCAATTTCATCCCTAAGCTTTCGATTTGCTCAATTTGGTCTATGTATTTTCATCTAATGTTCAATTTCATCCCTGACTATTTGAAAATTGACTAATTTCGTCCTTCGGTTAGTTAAAGTTAACAGAATTGGCTTACATGGCTTTTAGTCTCTTAAATATAAAATAAAAAAGGACATACGGAATATCCACATGGAAATTACCTTTAAAATAGGTCAAATTACGGCTACCATCCAAAAAAGAGATACTAAACCACTTATTCTCTTTCTTTTTGTGATCGGTGCTCTCATCTCT
This sequence comes from Eucalyptus marginata, assembly GCA_014182565.1. Classification (NCBI taxonomy): domain Eukaryota; kingdom Viridiplantae; phylum Streptophyta; class Magnoliopsida; order Myrtales; family Myrtaceae; genus Eucalyptus; species Eucalyptus marginata. Next base: position 1,669,549 of record CM024591.1, on the reverse strand, counting down.
AGATGACCCCATAATTTATTTTCCTTTTTAAAGATGTATCTTAGGGTTGACCCTGCACTGATGCTCACCCCTACCCTCTCCTCCCTCCAAACCTTGCAATCTAACACTCAATTTCTGAAGAACGGAGAAAATAAAGTGCAGAAGAGACATACTTGGCCCAATGTTGTTGATAGCGACGAAGACGGCCGTGCAATTCGCTCCCACTCCCACTCCCTCTCTAGTCGCATCTTCATCAAAACTCGATTCACCGTCACCCTCAACAATCCCCCCTCGACTCCATTTTCGTCTCAATTTCCTTCCTCTCCCTCAGCCCTCTCTCTTTTCCCGCAGCCCTCAATCCCATAATAGATCCATTCCCCTGTAATTCCCTATAATTACCCTATTTTTCTACTAGTTGTCATACCTATCAGAAAACCCCCGTAAGACACCGACCGAAACTCACTCACCCTATTTTCTGTTGGGGATTCTGTTGGCTGTTATCCCCAATAGAAAACCCCTTAAGACCGTAATTCCTTCCCCTAATAGAAAAACTGATGACTCGACACCCGCAAGCATACATAATGACATCAACAATTTACTAGCACAACACGAAATTCACTCTTTCGCCAAAGCCTCTTCCTAGATTTAATGCCAATTTAGCAATTTACTTGGTCTATTGTGACTCCATGCATACCAAACCAACAAGATCCATTCTTCGGATGGAAAGGACAATGAACTTTATCATGCCACAAGTAAAGAATAGAACATGAAACGAAAAAAGACAACAAGTTAGTCCCAGACAAACATAATTAGACATATACCGTCATAATAAGCTACCTGTGCGGGTCCGAGCCCATATTAGGAAAGCTGATGTTATTTCTTCTCTGCTGTTATTTCATTCCCTTCCCAGATGGTCTCTGCAGGCCCTTCTTCTTCTTCCACATATTCCCAGGCATCACCATCGTCCTGGTTGTGCTCCTCGTGCTCAACCTGTCAATTGACCATTTGCAAAAGAAAGCCAATGTTATCATCTTTGCTTCATCATACTAAAATACAAAACAAAAACAAAATCCACTACCTACAATTGCTCAGCAACTTTATCAGAATCCGACATCAAATTGACAGGGAAACAATAGCATTCAAACAGTTAGCGAGTATTCAACTGTACTTGCAAACGATAGATGAATCCTTAAATATAAATTGGATTTCAAGCTATAAAATGATGGTTTAAACTGAATAATGCTGCACTGATTTGTTGCACCATAAGTATCTCCCTATTTTGGTAAGCCACTGAGATACAGGTTTTGAGTCAACAATTGAAAAACCTACCCTATCCATTTCTCCAACATGAACTTCCACATTTTTTCCAAGCAATAGGGAGTGGATTTTACCTCGTACCCTCTTCCTTCCATTCCAAACAGGAGGAAGCCTTTAAAAATGAAGGAGCTCACTCACGACTTTTGAGGTATGTCCTAGCGTTCGCCAGTAAATACTCAACCGCGAAGTCACGATCAAAAGAAAAAAGAAAGAAAGAGAAAAGGCAATTGACCGACAATTTTTATACCCTTTATTTGAAAAGAAGCGAGGGCGGGAAGGGGAATAGGCACGTGGCGGAATACAAGATCAGAGTCCCAAAATTGCCCCTCCGACGCAGCGGAATATTCCAAAACGGGAGGGGCAGTTTCGACAGTGAGAAAATTAGAGCTTTCCCTTCCCCCACACGTTTTTGCCCTTCGGATATTTTCAACATGCGGTCCCCACAACACGAGCCATCTTGGTCTTGGTGCCAGATGAGTCAGCAAAACGAGGAGCACCTTTTTGCCCGATGACGTCAACATTAAACATGGCTGTCTGATGTTGTTTTTTTGTTTTTATTTTTATTTTTTGGGTTCTTTTCTCCTGTCGAAGATTGAAGGAAAGTGTGTTTAGAATCATTGCCTGCGAGCCGGTGCACGAGATCCCAGCTCGCACTCACCGTCAGATCAGGCAGGCTCTTCGTATGGCCCCTCATCCGGCCGTCCGCGCTCTTCCGCCCTTTGGCTCTCCCACCCCGGTCCTCAAATCAAGCGGACCACAACACGATAGCTCACCGATCCATCATACACCCGCCCGCACCCAGCGGGGGGGATTTCCTTTCCCCTCTCGCCCCCTCTCTTTCCTCACTTGTTCCTTCTATCTTTCATTTTATCATCTCTCTTTTGAGCAAATACTAAAATATGAACGTTGAGGCAACGATACGTGTAATTAGATTATCGAATGATAAATCTTGCATCATGTAGGTCTTACCGGATTTGATGACCCATATTGAATTTAATATAAACATTAAATTCATTTAAGGTTGTTCATGTCCAATATATTACAATAGAAAGTCAGAATAAAATTTTCAAGTGGATCGTTAACTAGCATCTTGATCACTTGTTAAGTCTATTTACTTTTCAAAATCAAATTCCAAGCATTGATGTCAAGTGACACGAGAACTTGATACATTGAAAGTTGCAAAGTTTCCATTGTCGGTTAATCATAGCTCTAGTTTTTTTTCCCCTTTTTTCCTCTTCAGCAGATTAGTATTGATCTATGATTACATAATATTGGATGATTAGATTTTGATCGTCAAGTGGCATGGTTTTTAAGTTGATTGATCGACTGCATATCATGTGATTTGCTCACCTCAAATCTATTTACATCATCACAGGATATGTTTGTTGGAGCTTCTCTAAAAGGAATATCCTCCCCCATTGGAACAAAAGCTCACAGAATTAGGCGAAAAAATGATTACTTGATTAGGACAGCATTAGTTATTTTGGGATATTGCCGATTTAGCCTCTATTGAGATCTTTTTTATAATTACATCCTTAAACTTTTTTTTTTCTTTTGCAAATTTGATCATGTCAATTACTTGATTTTCCCTTTTTCAGTTATCGCCCTTTATCATATTACAGTAATTTGACGTGCCCTAATTTTTCTTATATTATGAAAGAAAATTAGAAAAAATACTTTTAAAATTTAAACATGGTCGGATCCCATGGAAGAGCGACTTGGGAAGAAATGATCAGATTTTCCCCACCCGAGATTTGAGGAAGTAAATTGTAAATATCGCAAAAGAAAAAAAGTCCACCCGCCAATAATATGAAAAAAAGAAGCTCATTTTCGCAAGTGGCGCAACTACAAGAAGGCAGCTAGAAAAAACAAAGACTTTGCATCGGCAACCATATACCTTATCAGAATTCTTTTTCTCGGTATCAAGGGTGTCATTTTTGTTATTAAGAATGGACCCTTTCCTCACGAGATCTCGAGCAAGAGCATCTACTTTGTCAGACAACGTCTTTGCCTCCCCACCCATGCTAGCTTCCTTCTGCGCGGTTAAATCAAAGATCTTCTTCTCCAATTCATGTGTTTCTGCTTGCATCTCCACTTTATTTTCATCTAGGTCAGAGATTTTGGCCTCTATCTGTTCCACACCGGAGACCACATTTTCCCTTGTCTTCTCATCTTGAACATAATCATAAGGGATGCAGAACCATTTTTTTTTTTTTTTGGATGAAGAGAAGCATATTATAACTATTAACGAAGATTACAACCGGCTTTAAAAGCATCAAGGGCTAGAATATCAAGTAAAGGAGTTGGGATCGATACAGCCCAATTAGGTGGAAGAGAGCCGTTGTTATGGGCCCGGGCGGCCCAGTTCGCAGCAAAATTCACTTCCCTATGGCAAAACCTAACGCTCGCACGAGGGAGGCGAGAGAGAAGGGTTGTGGCTTCGTTCAACAACGGCCTGATCTCCCAAGGCGATGTCTCCGGATCACGAAGCGCTTCCACCAGCACTGGGCAGTCGGATTCGAGGAGGAGAGCCTTGTTTTGGTTTGAATCGAGCAAGTAGGTCAGAGCAGCAGTTAGAGCTTGGACTTCAACCTACAATGCCGAAGACGCAGGTACAGATTTTGTGAAGCCTTTTAGCAATCGGCCTGAGTGATCGCGACACAGAAATGCTACTGATTCGGTGTTGCTTCCTGGCTGAAAAGCCCCATCCGTGTTGATCTTCAGGGCTCCAGAATCGGGGGGTCTCCACAACATACCAGAAGCTGGACGACGACCAGACCTGGTACCAGAGATCGAAGCTGAGATGGTGCGGGCTAAGTGAACTTGACCAAGAGCGACATCTACCACATGAAAGGGATCGGGCCTCTGTCGACCGAAGATGAATCGATTCCTTGATTTCCAGATTTGCCATAGCAGGGTGGCGATCAGCTCCATACCAGGTACGTTCTGCCTTATGGTAGAGAGAGTCGCAAACCATTCTTCTATGCGATGGATAGCTACTGGGTTTATAGGGATATGAATTTGGTGATGAGACCAAACCTATGAAGTCCAAGGGCAGCATAAAAAGAGGTGTTATGAAGTTTCATTTTGCTTGGTAGAGCATAGAGTACAGATAGGGGTTGAGCTTATTTTCCTGCGAAAAAGGTTCTCTTTAGTTGGCAAAGCGTTCTGGCATAAAGACCATAGAAAGTGTTTGAGTTTGGGGGCAATATGCAGTTTCCAAATGTTGTTCCATAGTTGTTGCGGAGGTTGATAAGAAGAGGAGGCTCTGTGCGGAGCATGAGAAGTGGTTTCTTGCCTAATACTGCTGTAGGCACTTTTGACTGTAAAGGTTCCTTGAGCTGTGCATGGCCACACAACCTTATCTGCTGTGTACTCAGGTCTGATGGGTATTCTTAGAATTTCACCAGTAGTTTCATTGTCAAAGTATCGTTCCAGCAAGGAGATGTTCCATCTGTTAGTCTCAGGGTCGATAAGTTCAGCAACTCTTTGAGGTTCCTGTGCAGCACGGGTGCCTCCTATTTTGCCTTTAGGTAGCTAGCAATCCTCTCTAATTCGAATTTGTGTTCCATCGCCCACCGACCAATGTAGCTGGGATAGAATAGAGTCCCTGCCAACGAGGATGCTCTGCCAGCCCCAGGAAGATTTAGTACTCTTTGGTGCCGTTAAGAAGTCGTGAGAGTGGAAATATAAGCCTTTGAATAATGTGGCCCATAAAGAAGTTGGTTGCTATATTAAACGCCAGGCCTGTTTACCCAACATGGCTTTATTGAAATCCACTAGGTTGCAAAACCCGAGTCCGCCCAGTTTCTTGCCAGTCTTGAGTTCTTCCCAGCTTTTCCAATGGATAACTACCTACCAGCCGTCAGTTTGCCACCAAAAACGTGCAATCTTCTGTTCAATGGACTTGCATAACGATATAGGAATCTTAAAAAGTGACATAGCATATTGTGGAATCACCTGTACAATGCTTTTGATGAGAACCTCCTTACCCCCTTTAGAGATAAGACTCTCCTTCCATCCATCAAGTTTGGTATTGACTCTCCCAAGTATCCAACCAAACATGTCTCGTTTGGATCATCCCAATCCGAGGGAATACCAAGGTATTTCCCTATTCTTGCTAACACCGGTATTCTAAGTTCCCGTGCCAAGGACCCCTTCAGGCTATCTGGATAGCCTTTACTGATGAATATACCCGACTTATTTCGGTTTATAGCTTGTCCCGTAGCAAGACAGTATTGATTCATAATATTAGACAGTTCTTGGCATTCACGGACTGACCCATCTAGGAAGAAAATGGTGTCATCGGCGAAGAATAAGTGAGTCAGAACAGGACACCACCTGTTTAGCTGGATACGCTTCAGATTTCCCATATTAAGAGTTTGATGGATGAGAGTAGTCATCGATTTGCCGAATAATAAACAAATAGGGGGATAGAGGATCGCCCTGCCGGATTCCTCGCGTAGGTTTGAAATAGTTAAGCTGTTCACTGTTAAATTTTACACTTATAGAGACAGTAGTTATACATTGCATAAGCCACATGACCCAAGTAGAATGGAATCCTAACCTGAGAAGATAATCTTGGAGAAAATCCCACTCAACTCGATCATACGCCTTTTGCATGTCCATCTTGACCATAGCTTGAAATTTTCTCTTTCAGTTTCGCGTTCTAAGCTGATATAAAACCTCATGCATGATCAGTATATTATCCTGTATTTGACGGCCACCGACGAATGCACTTTGTTCAGTGGATATTATGTCTGGAAGGAAGGGTTTCAATCGGTTAGCAAGCACTTTGGAGATTATTTTATAGTCGAAATTGCAAAGATTGATGGGGCGATACTAGTCTAAGCACTCTGGGTTGGTCACTTTTGGTATGAGTGCAAGAGTGGTTCGGTTTAATTTTGTAGGCATGATTCCGGATTGGAAAAAGTGCTGTACCGAGGAGAATACCTCATCTTCTAAAATATTCCAATGGTGCTGGTAGAATAGGCCGTTGAAACCGTCCGGGCCGGGAGCTTGAGTTTTCCCCAACTGGAACACTGCCGTTTTGACCTCGTCTCTAGTCACTTCAGAAATTAGATGCATATTCATCTCATCTGTTACAACTCTGTCACACTTTGCAAGGATCAGCCCATAGTCACGATGGCCGGCTGATTTATAGAGCTTTGAAAAAAACTCCATGGTCATTTGCTTAAGTACTTGCTCGTCATTAACCCAAACTTGATCTACGTTCAGCAACATCCTTATTCGATTTCTCGTTCTATGTTGTAGAGTCGTAGCATGAAAGAAGCTAGTGTTTCGATCGCCCCAACAGAGCCACTTAATCCGTGATCGTAGCGCCCAGTACTGTTCCTCCTGCTGCCAAGCATTATGTAGCTCTTCTTTCAACTGATTCACTAGTCGTTTATCGTAATGTCCATGAACCTGATTTGTTAAAGATTGCAATTTTTGCTGTGTTTTTGCTATCTGCACATCTGCATTAGGAAAAGCAACTTTACTCCATTTCAAAAGAGCCCAACTAACCTGTTTTAATATTTGTGGCAGATTATAACCCTTTGCTCGTGCACTGAGGACCATGCCCCTTGAATAACTTCCCGACAAGTCTGATTCTGCAACCAGAAGGCTTCAAACTTGAAGGTCGTACCGTGACTACGCCGTTTCGCTTCAGTAGTAAGCAGCAAGGGGCTATGGTCTGACCCCACTGTTGGTAGTGCTAAGACTTCCGCCTCCGAAAAAGTGAGCCACCAGTCCCAACTACAAAGAACTCGGTCCAACCGCTCCTTGACCAAGTCATCCCCCTCTCGATTGTTCGTCTAGGTAAACGCGCAACCCTTATTTTCAATATCCATCAAAGCGCAGTCATGTAGAACTTCTCTAAAAGATTGCATTCGATTAAAATCAGGGGGTCTCTTACCCACTTTCTCCCATTGATAGGTTATTTCGTTGAAATCTCCGGCGCAAACCCATGGTAAGGAATTGGAGGAAGCGATCCGTCGGAGTGCCGTCCATAATGATTGATGCAATTGAGGAGTGGGTGGAGCGTGAACACAGGTCAGCCTCATGGTATATCCTCTCTCTGTATCTGTACATAAAGTATCTATGAAATCCTGTGTAGCAATTTCCACCCTGATAGATAGATGAGACTGCCAGAACATGGCCAGACTGCCTGCAATGCCTATAGGATCGATGATATGAGAATTAGTAAATTGCCATCTTCGCTGAAATTTAGAAAAAACTACCTCGCGATTCTTTGTTTCCATCAAAAATAACACATCCGGCTTCTCTTTGGCCACAAGGGCCTTTAGGGCTTGAACCGTCAGGGATGAGCCAAGTCCCTGATAGTTCCAGCAGAGACCAGTTTCAAGAGAAATGTAGGGACTCATAGAACAGGGGAAAAGTTTGAGCTCTATGAATAGAACTGAGCATGAACTTTGGCTTTCTCGGAATGATGCTAATTTGGGTAACCAGAGACCTAATCATAATTTTTCAAATGTAAATGGAGTAGTGCAAGTACAATGCCCGGGAAGTAATGGAGAGAGAGTGGCTTCTATGTGGGGCCAAATTCTGCTCACGAAGGTTTGACTGCATTCATGTTACCACACTTGGTTCGTGAGAGGCAGCCATTGGGAATCATGAATCAACATCCAAGGAACGTCACGGAGGAGCTGAGCAAGGCCCCAGGAAGCAACAACGTTGCCGCTATTTTGAGCAAGGAAGATGGTATTTTGGGGACAACTGCAAGTTTTTGCATGATCATGGAGCACATGGGCAAAGGTTTTAAGGGAAACGAGAAAAGATTATTTTTTTGGTTTGCAAGCCAACTTGGAAAATGCAGAGAAGTTTAGATTTTGGGAATGAGTTTTCTATCAAAGCACATTCTTTGCAGCAGATCGGGGTTTGAGATTGAATTGAAATTTCTTCCCCATTTTAAGATGCTCTATCAACTAAACTAGTTTTTATCCCAAATCCTGATAAACAAACATCGAACCATGGGAGAGGCAAATGCAAGCCTAGCTTAAGGCCATTGCCTCACTTGTAAAATCTTCTTAGAAAATGATATCACAACATGCCTTACCGAAACCTAGTTGATGCAAAGGTGTGGCTCCAAATGTTAGACAAAATACTTTTTACCATTTGCAAAACCTTATCCGAATTAACAAAAACGCCCTTACATTCTAAAATTGCCCCGGTGGAGAATCATAAAACATGTTTATTCAGGATCTGCATGAATCATGTAGCATAAGCCCAAAGGGCTAACTATCTAAGAAATCACCGACTGCCTTTGATCAAGCTAGGATCTTACACAGCTTATGGTGCAAGACGTTCTTCTTTTTTATTATATTTTCTTTTGGGGCCCGTGAAATTAAAAGTGGTCCACCCATTCATATATCTGAAATTTCCTTCTAGTGATATTTTGCCACACCCAAACCCCCAGGAAGAAAAGTAGGCTCTGATCCTATTAATGAGTTGCAAATAGTGACTTCTTCATGACATTAACTCGAAAGCAATAGATGCACGATGAGGCGAAAAAAAATATCTAAAGCTGACAATTAGAATAACAAATGCTAAAATAAGGCACCAAGGATCTTGGTTGACCCTCAGATTGCCATGCGAAGGGTGAGTTTTCCCCTTTTGCAGTATTCTGATGCAAGAGCATATAATTATACGAGACCCACTGAATTATGAAAAAAAAAAAAACAGAAAAAAAAAAAAAACATGAATAGTGGATGAAAAATTGCGCACTCATGAAGCAAAGAATAAAATCCTTTTCATGTTGAGATAACCAAAGTAGCATACGAAGCAATCCATCTTTTGTCCTCCTACAAGTTGAGCACGAGACTAAGTCCATCGGAAATTGTCTATCCCTTCACAAGTTCACGCTTGATTTTGTCCAATTGGTCCTTCAAGTCCTTCCACCCTTGGATCGCCCTCTCCCGCTTCTAGATGAGATCGGTCTTTATTTTTAGTTCTTCCTCCATCATAGTTATCTCCTGTTTCCGTTGGGGAATTAAGTTTGCAGATGCCTTCAAATAACTTCAAACATAAAAGAAAAACCATTTACTATTTCCCCAGCTGCTTCCTTAGCATTACCTGCATAAGCCTTTCGGCCCGCGGTTGGTGATCCTCACGCCGGAGACCGATAAAGTAAACTTGAAGTTTTTGGCAGCCTCCATAAAATCTCTAGCTTGCCTCTCAACATCAACTAAAACAGTAAGAAGCACTTTCTCAGTAACCAGGCATTCGCAACGATTAACCAGCTAAGAGCTGGGAAGGAAGGGAAAGAGGGAAAGAGGGAAAGAGGGAGGGGGGGAGCAATTGCACTCCAGGATAGGTAGCCAGGATTACCAATTTCTTTCAAAAATAGCTAGCTGAACACCTTTGCTTAGTGATGAATGAGAGATAAATTAGGAACGCTCACACATATCTTATTCTCTTTTTGATAACAAATGGATCTGTACAAGTATGAAATCTAAACAGGTTAGAATTACACAAACGGGGACATATTCTCAGCCTACTACACAGGTGTGGCAAGCTAACAAATGAAACAACTGAACTTAGAGTACATTAGCACACTAAGGCATATCCAATGAGCATGATATTGGACAAGTAACAAGTTAGAGATAACTTAGATCTAAGATGCTGATAAAATTAACAAAAAGCTTATTCAGCCTAGAAAGTCTAGAGATATCATGATCACTTTTTGTCTCCTAGTGGCACCAAACCAACAGTCGATTACAAGTTGAGTGTACTGTCCCTTTTGTATCCAATCGAAAAACATCACGATATCTTTCATTCCTCAAGTGCACGACTCAAACAAAAACGCTTCCTACATACCAGCTAATATTTCCCAAAGGCATTCCACTTAAGAGTTGCAATAACCCAAGTGTCCTCCATAAGACGTCAAGTTCCTCCGATGATTGTCTCAAACTATACAACGCCTACAAAGCATATGCTCTTCGGTTTAGAATCCAGATAACCTCATGGCCGTCCGGGTCACGCGTGCTCATGATCGATAAGCCCTCGTAGTGATGTTAGCGCCTTTATGTTTTGCTTACATAGTGGTCCTTGTTTGTCGGGACTCAAAAAAATTATGATAATGACTTCTTTATCCGATCGAGCCCTCTACTCTAAATGGCGCACATTCGGGAACCATCTCTTAACCAATAACAAACTAACCCTTATAGTTGAGGCGGAGACCTTACGATTTAAAATACGGCACCCCGACTTCAAAAGGAGGGAACAACAACATAAGGACAAAAACGAATGAAATGGTTTTTCGACGAAATGCCGTCGAGTGAGATCCGGCAGAAAGAAGAAGATAGCACACCAAGCATTCGAAAAGATTCGAAACTTTGATTCTTTTGGTTGAAACCGAGTCGTCATTGCTTGTCGACTTCGTGAGGGTACCCTGCACGGTGCCTGATTGCTCGGTTTGTGAACGTTTGGCTTGGCTTGGCTTGGCTTGATTTGGCCGAGAGCATCGCTTGTTTCCTTTATATTCTTGTTTAGCGTGTTCATCGGTGATACTAGAAACCGCCGGCCAAGTAGTGGCCGACGGTGACCGGAGTCGGTCGGGCCGAACGACCGACGCTGGACGATGACCTGTCGGCGCTCCCAAAAGCCGGTGAGGGCTCGTCGTGGGTGAAGACACGCTTTGGTGAAGAGGAAGAACGTGAGGAAGAAGAAGGAGTTGCAGGGGAAAGAGACGAAGTAGGGAAAAGGACAAAAAAATTTCAAAAAAAAAAAATATAAGAATATTAAAAAAATCGGTTTTATTCCGATGCGGGTCGGATCCGGTTTTGGATCGGGTCAATGGGCTGGATCGGATAAACCTGTCCCAGCCCGTTTCCCGAATATAATAATAATAAATTAATTTTAAAAATTAAAAAGTTTGGAAAAATATTAAAAATATTTAGAAAATGATAATTTTATTTTTAACTTTAGGAAATAATAAAAAATTTAGAAAATTCAAAAATCAATAAAAAATTAGAACTTTAGAAAATCATTAAAAATTTGGAAAAATCCGAAAATGTCATTAAAATATAAAAAATTAAAAAAAAATATATTAAAATTTTGTAATATCAGAAAAATTGTAAAAATAAAGAAAATCCGCAAAATCATTCAAAATTTCAGAAAATAAAAAATAATTAAAAAATGCGAAAAATAAAATAAAAAAATCAGAAAATTTTAGAAAAATTGGAAAACCCTTTAAAAACTAAAACCTAATATTGGATAAGCCTTTAGGGCTCTATAATAGGGATTCTTGTTTTACTTTGTCTTGTTTTCTTTTTCGAGGATAATTTAGGATACTTGCATATTTTTTTATTATGATTATAATTGAATGCATTTTTTAATATTTTTGTGTTATTTCCCTACGCTTTCCAGTCTTCTTCCACCCTCTGTCCTCCGCTTTTCTCACCACCGCTTCTGTTTGAATCGCTGCCGGTCATCTCTTCCGACATACTCGATCTTCAGGTACTCTCTCTCTCTCTCTAGGACTGTGCTTGTTCATCTGCGCTTCTGTTGGCGCTTGTTCAGTATGCATGCATTACAGGCCCGCGCAACCCCCCCCCCCTCTCCCTACGTCTTGGTTGTTTGTTTGGTGTCGCCGCGCTTTTCTCTTTCTTTTCCTAGCTTTTAGTTGCCTTCGTGCTTGAGCTATGTTGGTTAGTGTTAGGTTCATGAGTTCTTGTGTGCTCGGTTATGGTACCTACCCTTTTGTATGTGAATTGTTAATTTCAATCAAATGTTTGTTCTACCATTGCATCACTACACTTTGTACACACACAACCTACGGCCGAAACCCAAGCTGCACTCAGGAAACCCTTAGGAGGTACCGAGAGGAGGAACCCGCATGGGGAATGACCTGTGGTAATCCTCTCTTGGTCCCGCTCATTCCAATTAGTGATAAAGAGGACTGTCCAACATAAATATGGATAGGGAAACTCTTTTGACCTAATTGGGATGGGAGCCTTGAGCCTTTAGATTTCCCGCCGTAATAGCATTGAACCTCACAAGTTGCATTTGATATGTGATTGACACACTTTCATCCTCTTCTAAATTAGAATCTTGATTAGGAAAGTCACGACGAAAATGAAGTTAGGGTGCGTTTGGTTTAACTTTTAATGAAGGCTTTTAGGAAATGTAAATGCCTTTAGTTGAAAGGGATTTGGTGAAATGCAAAGATTGTTTGGTAACTGTAATTAAAAAGTGTCTTGCAAAGCAACTTTGAGAAAATGCCGTTTGGTAAACATATGTTCGAAGAGTCCTTTGGTGTGATTAATTTAACTTTTTTTATTTTAATTTGTTTAACATTAAAAAAGATGATGATCGTAACTTTAATATTCTCACGTTGACATAATGTAAAAGAAACATATTTACAAATTAGTGAGAATATTCCATATCTTTTTAAATAAATCAAAGGCTCACTCAATTTGTGAGCATAGCGAGAAATAGACATGGTTGAACACTTCTTGACAATCCATAGGGAAATCTTAATCAAGCGATGATACAAATAAATATATTTTAACAAGAAGTTCGAGTAGAATCGATCAAGACAAGCACGATTGAAGATTGCAGATGTAATTCTACTATAAGCTTGGTGGGTGGTTTACATAAAATCGCAGTTGAACACCCATAATCACTGGTTAGATCACCAACTTTTCACGGACCAAAAGTAGATCAACAAAAGTGAAGAACAAGTTTCTACATATACCTAGTCTGACATAAATATTTTGGTGACTATTCCATGACACAAGGGTACAAGCAAGCAAATTCCAATGGTTCTTGGTCATGACCCAATAGTATTGGTCCTTTTCGTTCAGTGTCAGCTTGCCTCCATTCCATGATCATCTCTAGCATCTATATGATGACTTAGTGTTCATCAACCTCTTTGTACTTATCAAGTTCAACCATTTTGTCTTCCCCCTCCCAATATCAACGTCATACCATTGAAGCTTGCACCAAACCAGAGCGCTTGTAAAGTTCCCTCTATCACTCTATGAGCTTAGGATTGGTGTGTTATAATAAATCTTTTTTGTGAGTTGTATCATAAAAGATGAATTTATAAGAAGAAGTAACCGAAAAAGAGATTAACACCTGAATTTTTAGTAGAAGCAGGTCATTTAAATACAGTAAATTACAAAATACTATTAATCTAAGATCACTTGAATAGTTACAACTTAGAAACTATTAACAACTACTTAGAATTACAAAGAAGGCCTCAACAACTATTTTACTTTGAATTCCTGTTTGTAATAAAAGGCAGCTGTTTTTGACAAACTATCTAACCTAATAGAGTTCTAAACAGACTTAGCAAGTTTCTCCCTGCTGAATTATCACCTGTGCTGTTCAACCTTGAAAAAAGGTTTTGGTCCAACTCAAACGTATGACGAGAGTTTTGATCCATTAAAATAAGAAACTTCTCATAAATTTGGAGTCGACACACCGAAGCTTCATTGTTCATGAACTTGAATAATGCAATGCTCTGAGAATAGCTCCCAATGAAACTTGTCTTGAATCCACGAAAGTTCAATGGAATACCATCTTAAATAGGTTTGCTTTGAGGGCTAGGGATAAAAATCATTTTCACCGGAAAAGCTAATATGCGTGAAAGTCGTGGATTCTCTCTATCAACCTATCTCGTGGAACTACCATCTTTCAGGACCAAATTTTGATATTTTACCATTTGCTTTAATCAAATAATACAAGAACCAAAAGGCCGGATCTTGAGCTCTTCAAAAAACATGACAACATGGGCGTTTTCTATTGGATAAAGGTTGTGCTTACGACATGAACAAAAAACCCTAGATCAGGATGCAATCCAAGTCCAGGAATGAGAAAAGCCAAGCATACACAAAATCCCCCAATCTACTTCTAGTACCTTGCTCTCTTCAATCTCCATCAAAAGTAATATCCTCAATCAAGCATAGCATCGAATGTACCGTTCATGAAATCACCATATGCTTAAGAATCACAGTTAAAAGCACAACAAGAAGGGATCGAAGCAGGAAAAAAAAACTTTGATTCGAGGTAAGACAAGAGAATCAATCAAGAGAGAGGCAAACATGAGAGAAGTAAGCGACTGTTGAGTGACGAGAGAGGTAGCCAAAGAAGGCAATTGGAGAGGCGAGCTTCGAAGAAGAGCAAAGCCAGAGAGACGCAACTTCAAAGAGGAGTGAGCCAGGAGAGGCGAGAGGTGAGGAATAAATCTAGGATTTTAAAAAGGGTTAAAGTGGGAAATTAATAAATTGGTGAGGGCAACAAAGGCAAAATAAAAATTTTCATGGATGAATCCACCAGCATGCTGAGAATGCTAAGTTGCCCAAGGTAGCCTCTTACTTGCCTTAGGCTTCCAGTCATTCAAAGGCCAACTTTGCTTCAATGTGGTTTCCAAAATTTTCCCAAACACCTATATTTTTGCCCAAGGAACTTTAGACACCCAATGCCACTTGGAAAAGCCCCTCCCAAATGCACTCTTAGTCTGCTAACATTTGTTAAATGTTTTTGTAAGTTAGGAGTTACAAGGGGTGGCGTGATTGTAAACCATTGTTTTATAGGTAGTGAAAAGAATGTAAATGAATGTATGTGGGCATTATATTGAAGTGTTGGTTGATCTCGATATAAATATGTGTTCCACTACATCACTATACTTCGCACACACACAACTTGCGGCTGAAACCCAATCTACACTTTGGAAACCCTTAGGAGCCGAGACGAGGAACCCGCATGGGAAACGACCCGTGGTAATCCTCTCTTGGTCTCGCTCATTCCAATTAGTGATAAGGGGGACTGTTCGCAAATATGGATAGAGAAACTCTTATTACCTACTTGGGATGAGAGCCTAAAAGCCTTCAAGAATCCCACCATTAGGCGTCGAACCTCACAATTTGCATGTGATGTGTGATTGACACACTTCCGTTCTCTTCTACTTATTTTGTAAGTATTGTCTCAATCCTAAATTATCATCCTTTCATAAATAATGCAATTTCCTCTTGTAAATATTTTTTTCCATAATAGACCGTAATTGATGGAAATGTCTACTTAAGTCTAGATATAATGGATGCTTCCAAGGATGCTTCTGATCTTCGAATCATCCGCATCCCGAAGGAAGTCCTTTTGGAAATGTGGGACAAGCTCGATAAAAGCAAACAAGACTATGTGGAGCAGAAGATCGGATGCCTTATCTCTCTCCTGCATGTAGAGCCACAAATTGCCTTGATTAAGGCTCTAGCTCATTTTTGGAATGCAACGACATCCACATTTGTGTTTGGTAATAAATATGAGTTAACCCCAACTTTAGAGGAGTATGACATCATCATCAATAGGCAAATGACTTCTTTTGGGTCAGTTAGACCACCAATCGGTCTAGATCCTGTGCCAACACTAAGTGAGTTTTTGCAAGTAAGAGCCATCAAGATTAGAGATGCTATGCGAGGTAGCTCAAAGGCTCTCCCTTTGTCTTATCTAAAGCTTCTCATCGCTGAGTTGCCCATGGAGTCAATCCAAAGAGCTAAAGTTTTCCTTTTAGCATTCTTTGGATTCATCATCTTTCCTCATACACAAAAAACAATGAATCCTCAAGTCGCTTATATTGTGAAACAAGTATGTCAACTCAAGGGATTTACAAACATGATTTTGGCTGAAACATTTCTTTCACTCTCTCACTTTAAAGAAGAACCATGTTCGGTCCTTAAAGCCCCGATAGGACTTCTTCAAGTTTGGTTTCTTTCTCACATAAAAGAATTTGGTGGAAGCATGATGATTTCTCAAGTTAATAAAGATTCCCACCCTCTTTCTAAGCTCAAAGGCATAGAAAAACTTCTCAGTCCATGGTCATTTCCTTTTTGGTTTGATTTCTTGAAACTTCTTACTCCTAAGCAAATCCTATGGCAAGCCCATTGGGTTGGATTTCCCAAGGCACGCCTTACTACCGGGCTTGATGACCCCATCCCACTTTTGGGACTTACGGGGTCTACATCATATTACCCTTTGAGAGTTGCCCGCCAATATCGCATGCTCCAAGAAATGCCCCCTCCTCTAAAGTTGAGTTTATATCGTTTTGACTTCCGCGAAGAGGCTGTAAAAAGGGACCAAATTGAGCATTTGCAGAGAGAGGTGGACAAGATCGATGAAATACTACACCGCTGTATACCGAGAGACGTCGAATGGGTGGTCACAGAATTGGAAGGCGAAATGAAATTGCACCATGCCTCAAGAGACTATATAATCCACTGTCTCGAGCCTGAGCTTAAGGTGATCATTCCCCATGTCTCCCCGAATCCGACTCCGAGAGAAGCCCATATGGGGAGGCTTATCAGAGAGAGAGATGAAGCTTTGGCCAAAATGGAACGTTTGGCAGAAGAGAACAAAAGACTCCGTCGAGAACTTTCTGGTAAAAGCAGTCAGAACTAGAATTCTGAGCACATTCCATTGGAGCTTTTTCCATTCATACTAGTTTGATGTATGGCGAATGCTTTTTCAGATGTAATTTCTTTTCCCTGTATTAGTAGTAATGTATTAGTAGTAATGTATTGGGTTTTCTTTTCGGTTTTTTAATGATACGTAAGGATTATCATTAATGGATTTTGATGTAATTAAATGAAGGTTCTCTTTTATCTTGCATTTCCAGAAGTTCTTATGGGATATAGAGTAAGCATTTTGATCAATCACCATGTGTTACACCCTTCAATTATATAATTTTTTCATGTGTCATCATGAATAATTTGATAAGAAATTATTTATACAAAATTGGAGCCTCGATGAAGGTTTCTTATCCCAATTTCATCTTAAGAAAGTATAATATTGAAGGGTGCGTACCTTCTTTTCATTTCTTTTCCGTACGCCGACTTTACTTATTTTGCTTTATTTTTTGCGAACAAAGTTGAAAAAACAGCTAAAAAAGATTGCCAAACCTGCTCTAGAGCAAGAATGGAGAATGATGATTCAAATACTCGAATTACCAAAATGGAGAATCACTTAGCTTGGGTCATCGCTATGCTAATAATTCTGCTAGAGCATTCGATATCGCTTGAAAATTGGCAAACACAATACGGCACGGGGTGATGATACCTCTTCTTTTGTTGTAGTTTGGTTCGACGATTCTATCATTAGGCATAATCCGATTTATGTACCGCAAGTCGCTCGAATTTGTTGCCTCCGAGAAGTTATGGTGCAGCCAAGCAGATGCTGCTGTCTGAACCCGTGACGAGCATCTCTAAGAATAGCCATCCATAAGCATCCGTAAGTATGGTCATCACCCTTATGTATACTCAACGTTAAACAAAATAAACAAACCAAAATAACCCTAAACCGTAATTGTAGCCCAATATATCTTCCCTAGAATTGTCCTTTAAAGGACGTGCAAAGTCCATGGTCTCCATCGTTTAAAGAGTTTATGACTCGATTATTAAACAAGAAAGGAAGTGCTCGTTGCTTGTTGCTTTGTTTTGCTTACCATGCCATGCTCAAAGCTCTTAAAAAATACGGTATAGCTGCACCGAAAATTACGACATTTCCTTAAATAGTTGCCTCATCAAATGTATGCAGACACATTAAATAATGGACTGGAAAACAGTGTAGAAATGGGATGGCGATTTCTTTCTTTTGACTTGTTTGGCAGCCATGGAAATAAGAATGAGATAGGAAAATCCAAAAGATTGGGAAAATGTCTGTTAATGGGCATCGACAAAATGAAATAAAAGTTGGTCAGATTAAGGATAGTCGGACTGATCCAATCGGATCCTCGAAAGTCCAAATTGTTATATTGATATTTTGGAGACATTTTATTGAAACATTGCAAAAATAACCATCTTCACCTATTTGAAATTGCACTTTACACTATATCTAATATTAAAATCCTATACTTTTGCATCTTGATGCCCAAAATAAAACAAGAGAACTTACACATTTTAAACAGCAATTTTGTTTTTCTAATAGGCCCCACCCCGAAAGAAGTGTGGGCCCAGCAAAAAAATAGAGAAATACACAGAGAAAAGAAGAAGATGGAGCCCGTGGGAAAAAATTGCTCCGAGTCTCTAACATTTGTTCCCATTTAGAGAACCGAGGAGCACAAAAGATCTGTTGGTAACTGTGTATTCTTTGTTCCTCCACATGTTTTCTTAAAGATTTGCCAAGTAGATAGTTATAGCTATTGAACTAGTTCTCTCCATCTTTTCTTTTCTTTGTACCAGGTCAAAATCTCAAATTAAAGAAAAAATTATTTCTCATAACCCCGACCCTCTTTCCTATCTTGCCTCCTCCTCTGTCCAGCCACCGCCCCACGCCCGCGTTCTTTTGTGGACGCAAATCGAGAAACTATATATTTTTTTTAACAGAATCGAGAAACTATTTGAATACTCATAATTAATTACAGGAGGATGGAAGTCACAGAAGAAAATCCCATCAACTTTGATTCTTTTTAACCACTGGGGTTTACCCCAGTGGCCACCCTTCCAATATGGAAGAGGGAGGTGGGGGGTTTGAATCTCCACCTTCTCAGGGGGGTTGGGGTGGGGATGAATTAATTTTAGGAGTGGGTTTCGACTTCCACGCCCTGCAATAAAGTAGGACAAAAGTCTAAGAGTGAGAATTAGAATAAGAATAGAGTAGGACCGAAAAAAAAAAAAAAACTTTGAAAAAAAGAAAAAAATGATGATGCATTTTTTAATTGAAAAGATTAAGCTTCTACATATTTATTATCTGATGACTAGCCCCCATCCGAAGCTGTGCAATTCCGTACTTCCATCGCAATAAATGAATTCCCACATGGGTTGCTTCGCGAGACTAAAACCTACGACATACAACTTGCAACTGCAAAATAAATGAATTTGTCAAAACTACAAACAAATATATTATTATATATGCTTATAATTCCTTAAGAAGAGAGCCTAAACTAGGGTTGAACGTTGCTGGAAATTCAAGACGGAACCGATACTCAGTTTTTCAATTGAAAATTTTGTAGTAAATTAAAGCGAGCTGATGTGGTCATACCAATGGGCATTTAGTGTCTCATTGCTTCTTCAGTGATCGAGTCATTTGCAACTGATAAAACGCTGACTTTCCTGATAGGTGGCAGCCAGAACTCAATGCACACCATCCAATCAGCATCAATGCCTTTGCCAGTGAAGCCGTGATGACGGATGAGAGACTTGTTAAGGCCAACGCAATTGCGGGGATGTTTACTGGAATATACAGGGTTGTCACTGCCCGCGGCCTTCCAAAATCCAGGACCTGATCGCTTTATTTGGCCTTATGCTGTGTCTTTGTACCTCCTCTCTCCGATGCAGAAGTAGCCATCTTTCTCTCCCATTTTGCTAACGTCTGTTTAGTCACTTGTGTCCTGGTCATGAGTCTTGTCTCTTTAACATATGAATGCGTCATAGTCCCTTAGAAGGTTGAGATGGGTAAGGCAATCGAGCAAGCTCTGCTTTGGGGTGAAGAGGAGGGGACTAAATCTATTCCCAGTGCCTCCGTGCCTGGCCATGAGAAACGCGGTAATGTCTTGAGTGAGAAGGGGCATTATGCGACGACTGCACGAATCCCTGAGGACAAGTTCTCTGTGGATGGTGGGTTTCTTGATGGCCTGGCACTGAGTTGAGACCCTTCAAACATGGAGTTTGGAACCAAAATGGTGACCTTTGTTTCTATATAGAAATCTCTGTCTTCAAGTAATTTGGATCTGAATTCACATAAAAGTAATGTGGAAAGCGGTAACGTCTTAGGATCCATTGTTTAATTTGCGAGACCTAGGAATCTCTTCTAAACGACTATTAGTAGGTGTTGTTAGTTTGTTTTGACATCTTTTCTAATTTATCTTAATCACTATGTTTCATTACATGTTCATTTGACTTAATTATTATAAGGGCACCAGCAAATGCCAAATCGTTGGTGTAATTGAAAATGCTACGAGCTCAAATTTATTTTAGCTTTGACCACTTGAATTTTAACTGCTACTCCTTCTAAATGTTATTTGGACGTTATTTCATATTTTCTTTAGGGACACAGCAGGAATTCCTTTGTAGTTGGCTAAGGATGAAACATTAAATCATTTAGTGTTAATACCCTAAAAAACCCCAAACTGGTACATCTGTGACAAATTTACCTTGATTAATCATAAAAAACCTTAAACTAATACATTTATGATAAATTTACTCCAAACTAATTTATTGGACCGCAAAAACCCCAAATTGGTAAATTTGTGACAAATATACCCTCCATTAAATTGGATTAATACCACAAAAAAATCACAAAAATTATAAACTGTGGCAAATGAAGAGTAGAATCCCAAACTGGTATACCAATTAACTGTCATGTGTCATTTAACTTAATAGTTTGACAATAAAATTTAAAGGAAATTAATAGAAGGTAAATTTGTTATAAGTGTACCAGATTAGGGTAAATTTGTCAACAAAGGTACCAATTTTGGATTTTTTGTGGTCAAAAAAATAATTTGAAGTAAATTTATCACATGTGAACTAATTTAGGGCTTTTCAGGATATTAACCCAATCATTTATACAACATCGCCTCTATCACATCCAAGGGGAGTCTTTTCAAGCCTGGTGGTATCCGAAGAACT
The DNA here is from genome assembly GCA_014182565.1 of Eucalyptus marginata. NCBI lineage: Eukaryota > Viridiplantae > Streptophyta > Magnoliopsida > Myrtales > Myrtaceae > Eucalyptus > Eucalyptus marginata. The sequence goes on along the minus strand of CM024591.1, from coordinate 1,648,673 downwards.
CTTGTATGTGCTTAGGCCTTCTTTAAAAGAGAATAGAGAGCTCAAGGCCATCTTTGATCCTACCGATTCTGGTTTCATCTATTTGTTGTGGCGTAAGTTAAAGAACTCGGATGGCAAAGCGCTAATTAAAAAACATGGAGAACTCAAGAATCCTGAGACGTAAATTAACGTATGCATATCATCTACTTGATCTTCATCGACATCACCTTCCCTCCCTATCTTCACACACAAAAAGAAAAGAAAGAAGGAAAAAAAAAAAGGAAATTAAATCAACATCACGTCAGCGACTAGACGTTGTACGCCGTAGCACTTGTTCCCATCACCTTCATTCTCCTCCTCCTGAAAACCTCCACTGGCAAGTCCCTCCGAAGCTCTAAGTATCCGACGTTCCGACTCCTCTGCCGAACCAAAGTTGAGATTTAGGCCGTCGATCCGAGGAGGAATTTTGAGTTCATAATGAAGACCAACTCCAATGATTACACAGAGGGAAAGTATGACATAGATAAAACAAAGAATTTCTTTGGGAAGTAGGGGATAACATACCTTCGCATAAGGGGTTTTCTTCCCCCTAACTAGGAATGAGCATTCCAATGATAACAAGCACGGAACTCTTTGCCGAGCCTACAGGGACCATTAGGGGACCGGAAAATGGCAAATCGTTGGTGTAATTGAAAATGCTACGAGCTCAAATTTATTTCAGCTTTGACAACTCGAAGTTTAATTGCTACTCCTTCTAAATGTTATTTGGACGCTTCATATTTCTTCAGGGACACAATAGGAACTCCTTTGTAATTGGCTAAGGATGAAACATTTAATCATTTAGGGTTAATACCCTGAAAAACACCAAACCGGTACACCTGTGACAAATTTACCATGACTGATCATAATAAACCATAAACCGATACATTTATGACAAATTTAATCCAAACTAATTTATTCGACCGTAAAAAATCCCAAACTGGTAAATTTGTGACAAATATACCCTCCGTTAAATTGGATTAATACCACAAAAAAATCACAAAAATTATAAATTGTGGCAAACGAAGAGTAAAATCCTAAACCGGTATACCAATTAACTGTCACATGTCATTTAACTTAATAATTTGACATTAAAATTTAACGAAAACTAATAGAGGGTAAATTTGTCATAAGTGTACCATATTGGGGTTGTCAAAAGTGTACCACTTTTGGATTTTTTATGGTCAAAAAAATAATTTAAAGTAAATTTGTCACAGGTGTACTAGTTTAAGGTTTTTCAGGGCATTAACCCAATCATTTACAAAACATCGCCTCTATCACATCCAAGGGCAGTCTTTTTAAGCCTAATGGTATCTTGAGAAATCCTATATGTGCTTTGTCACACCCCGATCCTCAGGCACGCGCACATCCCTTACCTTTGGTCGATTTTTAAATGCGATATCCCAGGACTACATATCGTCGACCCTTTTCAATTTAATGCACAAGTGGAAGCATAAATTATATCCACAGACAATAAAACATTGGGATAAAACAGTAGGATTTAATTTCAAACCTTCACTCTTATAAACAAAGTGAACTATTAAGTCCAATTCACATTAAGCCGTTAAAAACATAAGGTCAACAAACGAAGCGGGGTTCTATAAGTTACGGGTCCTCGTCCTCCTCTTCATCATTCTCCACACTCCAACCGGAGTCTTTAGCAGACCGCACCGGACTTCGAGATCTTCAACATCCGAGTCTACCGCATCTAGGGACCCGAAATGGTTATTCAATAACCAATGAGACTACGTCTCAACAAGTTCTACCCCTAAGACCCGATTAGTAAACCAATACACCTTAGGGCTGCCTATGCACAACACGAGTCGAGGGGCTTACCTTGGCCTCGCTTTCCACCTCCGCATATTAGCACGGATCACATAGGCATCCAAGCAATCACATCACTGATCAAAGCATCGATCAAATCGACTTAGTCGATTTCACACCAACAAGACCACTCACGGTCATTTCCATTCAATCAATCAATTTACAACATCAAACTCGAGGCAATGAATCACATCAAATCACACCCCGATCAAATCATCGATCAATCTACTTAGTCGATTACATGCCAGTCGGATCATCGATCAATCGGACCATCTCTCGGTCATTCATTCCATCCCATATAACCTCCAATAGTACACTTAGTCATAGAGCTCCATCAATGCTCTCGGGCGTCGTTTTGGCCAAGGTGATATAAGTAATAGACGGTCTAAGTGTGTTCTTTAAGGCGCCGTTTTCGCACAGTGATATTCCTCATCACCGAACCACGCCCATCATAGGTCACTGACAGTCTACGTGCGTTCTTTAAGGCGTCGTTTTCGCATAGTGATGTCCTTCATCCTCGAACCACGCCTGTCATGATTCATAGGCAGTCTACATGCGTTCTTTAAGGCGCCGTTTTCGCACAATGATATCCTTAATCACCGAACCACGCCTGCCACAAGTCATAGATAGTCTACGTGCGTTCTTTAAGGCGCTGTTTTCGCATAGTGATGTCCTTCATCACCGAACCACGCCTGTCTATACTTCATACTTGATCGGTCTCAGCCAATAGAGTTCTCAGTTCACTCTCACGACTCTCTCCACTTTACAGCTCATCAAGGCGTTATAAATGCTAAATAGCCGTACTCGGCCACCTACCAAGCAATCATTCAAATTCACTCAATTTCAAACAATTTAGACACAATTTATTTAATTCCATGCAACGTAGAGTTTAAATAAATAAACGAACTGTGCCACAAAAATCAGCATGAAATTCCGATCACCGGCCATCCTAGTTGAATTTCCGGAAAAATAAATAAATAAATAAATAAATACAATAAATTCAATTCAACACAATATAAAAGCTCAATTAAATAAACAGACCGCACCATGATCGTCAGCATAAAATCCCGGTCACTGGCCATCCCAGTTGAATTTCGAAAAATAAATAATTAAATAATTAATTTCGAAAATTAATAATTAATTCCTAAAAATTCCACTTAGGCCTAAATTGCTAAATTAACACCCGATAAGGGCCGGGAAAAATCCCAAGAAGCATCCAATAAATACTATAGGCAATTCTTTAGTTAATTACACAAGTCATCTAACTAATATGCAATGAAATTAACTAATAAACACTAATCCATTCTAATCCAACAACCTAATTACACTTAACTAACACTAATCAACCTTTAAGTGTAATTAGCAAACTAAGAAGGCATTAGTGAATAAAACTCACCCAAAACGACGGCATCGATGCGAGGATCAACTTTCCTCAAAGCGGGCCGAGCATCCGGGCTCTCGGGAAGGCGACCAAAACGGGCCACGAAGTTGCTGCCATACCCATTCTTCAACTCTCTATCCGTTGTGGTTGAGGCCGAGAAAGATGAGGGGAAGGCTCGGGTTGAGGCGAGCAAGGGCCGAGGTGGACAAAGGAGGCCGAACCGGGCCGAGGTGGTGGCGGTAAGAGCTCCAGTGGTGGTCCACAGCAACCGGGACGAGCTGAACAGCCCGCTGGGACAACGAGCTGGGCGAGAAGGAGGTCGAGGCGCGTGGCCAGCAGCGGCGTGCGAGAACGGCAGCACGGCGGCGAGGCGACGCGGGGCGAGGGCTGCGTGCGGTCGCTGGTTGCTCCGACGTCCTCAAATCCGCTGGGTCTTCAAGCATCCACCGAAGAAGAAGGAAAAGAAGAGACCGGCGGCAGCAAAAGGGAGAGAGATGAAGGGCGCACGGTGAGGCGCGGGTGGCCACGGAGCAGCAGCGGCGGCTCCGGCTTCGGTGGGCGACGACAATGGCGAGAGGTGGCGACGGCAGCGGCTTCCCCTTCACTAGTCTTCGGTTGTTGCTAAAGAAGAAAGCCAAAGAAAGGGGAAGAAGATGGAGATGCACGACGGAGGAGAGAGGAGAGAAAGAGAAAACCAATTTCCCCTTTTCCTCTCACCCTTTCTCTCTCTTAGGTCATCACAACTTGGCCCACCATGACCTCATATGAGGTCACCTTCCACTCACCTCTAAGCTTCCAAGACAAGCTTCTAATGGGTCCATTTTGCTTAGTCCACCATGGCATACAAATTTCACTTATTTGTACATCAATTCTTTCAATTTCATTCAATTCTCTTTTAATTGAACCAAATCAAAGTTCATAAATTAATCCAATGTCACTACACTTCAATTCACATAATTACTTGTCCATAGAACCATCTTGAATCCCAAAAACACAATAAAAATGGCCCTCTGTAAATTTCGATTAAAAATGGCCCTATCTCAACTTTTTTCCAAAAGTCTCGATTGTCAGGAAAATCTTCTGAGACTGAATCGACGTTCCTAAAATTTATTGTGACATGATAGACTCTTCAATTTCTGAAATCGGACTTAGATTGGCGGTTAATTTCACTCGGACGCGTTTTGAGCGTGACCTAGGCTACCGGATAGTTTTTAAAACTTTTTAGGACAAATGACCCGTAATCGATTTTCTTCAAGCCACGATGAACCCACTCGACACATTGGCGACTCTCGGTTGTCGTGAAAATCTCGAGGATTCAAATACGGACACATGGTACCAAAACAATAAGGAAATCAGTTTAGTGCCGGTCGACGAAAATTTTCCAATTTAGTGGTGTCACCCATGATTGGCCAAACATCTCTGTCGAACCAGCCTATTTTTGATTTCAAATCGATTTTATACTGTGCCGCAATGATCTCTAAAGATAAGCATGGTCGAGAAGTCGATTCTTGGTCGAATTCTCAAGTCTATTTGCCTTAAAGTCTTTAATAGCTTACCCAGTTAGTCTAGTTATCCCGTGAGTGGCCAACTTAGAGAAAAACACTGTAGTTACGTCGATGAAATGCCCAATTTATCTAATCGAAATCAGAACCCAAAAATCGGGATGTCACATGCTTAGGCCTTCTTTAGAAGAGAATAGAAAGCTTAAGGCCATCTTCGATCCTATCGATTCTGGTTTCATCTGTTTTTTGTGGTGTAAGTCAAAGAACTTGGATGACAAAGCGCTAATTAAAAAACATGGAGAACTCAAGAATCGTGAGACATAAATTAACGTATACATATCATCTACTTGATCTTCATTGACATCACCTTCCCTCCCTATCTTCACGTACAAAAAGAAAAGAAAGAAGGAAAAAAAATGGAAATTGACATCAACATCGTGTCTGCGACTAGATGCTTCACGCTACATCACTTGTTCCCATCGCCTTCGTTCTCCTCCTCCTCAAAACCTTCACTAGCAAGTCCCTCTGAAGCTATAAGTATCCAACGTTTCAGCTCCTCTGCCGGACCAGAGTTGAGATTTAGGCCGCCGATGCGAGGAGGAATTTCGAGTACATAATGAAGACCAACTCTAATGAGTACACAAAGGGAAAGTATGACATAGATATAACGAAGAATTTGTTTAGGGAGTAACGGATAACATACCTTTGCAGAAGGGGTTTTCTTCCCCCTAACTAGGAACGAGCATGCTAATGATAACAGGCATGGAACTCTTCCCCGAGCCTACAAGGACCATTAGGGGAGATCTTCAAGTGCACACGGTGCATCTGCCCTCGGCGCACTTCATGTTCTCGGTGCATCGACCATTGTCTCTCGATTGCACGTATATGTCAAACCACTCAAACCGTTCGGGCCACGAAAAGCCGCAAAAGAAGAGGTTTCGGTCGACGAAGCTGGGTATGAAGGAGAATTCCCAGCTGTCCTTCACTTGATGGATTCCCAGGTCGTCATTCTTCGATTTGCAGTGGACGGTGAGTGTGGTTCCGGCCGGCAAACCGTTCTCGATCTTCACGTGCTTCTTCTTCCAAATTCTTCCGACACAGCTACTCACGAATAAGGACCAAATGAGGAAGAGCGCAACGAATGGCTTCGTCATTGGGGCAAGAGTTGGTCCGAATATAGAATCTAGCACTAACATTAAACACCGATTCTCAGTGATGAATGACCTCACGAAAGAAAGAGGGAAAATAAAGGGGAGAGAGAGGGAGGGAGAAGTGGAGTAATGAAAGTTGACCTCACAAGCGTGTTCTCCGGAAGTATCTTCGCCCAATGTTCCGGTGGTGGGCGGCGACGAAACAGAAGGCGCACTCCCTCTGCCCCTGTTTCTCCCCCTTCTTTTTCTTCCCTTGCATCAATTGCAGTAAGTAAATTTCGAAATTTCAGAGTAGGATCATTACTGTATCACAAGCCTGAGAATAACGATCTAACCGAAATTTCCTTCTATCGTGCACGATTTGTGCACATTCCGTGCACATTTCGTGCACATTCCTATTCTCTCCAACGAAGACATTGCGACAAGAAACAGCCTTAGCCATGTTGCTAGATCATCAATGCAATTACAAAACTCTATTCAATTGAAGTAAATTTGTCACATGTGAACTAATTTTGAGTTTTTTAGGATATTAACCCAAACATTTATAAAACATCGCCTTTATCACATCCAAGGGCAGTCTTTTCAAGTCTGGTGGTATCTGGAGAAATCCTGTATGTGCTTAGGCTTTCTTTAAAAGAGAATAGAGAGCTCAAGGCCAAAACCAAGAATCAAACCTATTCTTTTTAAAATCAACCTTGAACCGGTTGGTCTAGATCAGCTCAATCCCCTTCTTGTACAAGACTTGGTGCTCACCCCTACTATCAACATAATTTTTTTTTTTCCTCAGCCAACACTCACCCCACGATCCATGTAAAAAAGAAGAAGAATAAGAAGAAAAGGCACGTGACATGATGCACACTGAGCTGATCTCCTAAAGTTTCAAACAAAATGGATTATTTCTAAGGATGATATTGCACAATGAGAAAATGCTCAGTGAAGAGATTGTTATTAACCGAAAAAAAGTTTCTTTTGTTCGGCATATTACTTCATTTAGATGGATATCCTAAATAATATCATCTTTTTCTCTTGCTCAACTTATGTGATTGATGGGGCATATTTACATGGACACAAAACAATGGAATATCCAGCCAACCAATCATTGTTTTTGGAAACTAAGATGGGCTCCAAACATACAAAACCTTCTAAAGAAATAGATGGACAGAACACAATGCAACACATATAAATTGATTAAGAGAGAGATATTTCAATGATCCGTTTTCTAGTTATAATAATTCTGCTACATTTCATTTCTTACTTTTAATCAAACCTTTAAATATATCTTTGTACATATATATGCACCTTCTAGCTACAAAATATAAGAAATCGATGTGATATTCAAACGCATAATCGTTTTGGTTGTCTAATTGTTTAAACTTTTTACTTTGATCATTTTAAACTTCAAGGCCCGAACTATAAAATTTTAATAGAGAAAACACTATATATAATCCTGCTGCTACTTTCCCTCCTTCATTTCTAAAAATGACATTTTGTATCAGAGATAAAACCTATGTATAAAGTGACTAAATTGCCCTTCAACCACATCCTAACTCTCAAAACCAACCACGCTTAGTACCCAAATGTTCACTAGGCCAAATCCATTCACGAACCCTGTGTTTGCCGAATGGGATCATGCTCAAACACTGCATGTGAGGACTTGATCGGCTCCACTTGGATCAAACTTTCCAAAGTAGTACTCTTGAGCAATCGGATAAAATTGTGGTCATTCTAGGAGCATGTGTATATGCTTTTTTTTCCTCATTTTGTAATTATTTTCTTTTTTATTACTCTTTTCCCTTCCATCATCCTCTTATAAAATTTTATTAAATAATAAACTATACTAATATACCTAAAATACTAAAAGACCTGATATATGTAATAGATATAGATATATTTATATCTTTATATATTGAATATATATTATAAAATAGAATTTAAGTTGAATATATAAATGAAGTAATATAAATTAAAAAAAAAATGTTATATATTGTTATTTATATTGAAACATAATTTCAATTTTATTAATTTAAGAAATTTGTTATTTGAAAAAAGTAACATTCACATTATGTATATTAGAAATCTTGTCCACTTTTATTTTATCTCTTGCATGAGATAATTTTATCCGACCTCTATTCCTCTTATATCTTACTTTATCCTATTTTTAGCATACATCAAATGCAAGATAAGATAACTATTATTCTATCCTAAATAGGGAGGTAGAGAAATGGAGACTTCGACGCTTGTGTAGGTGGAGGTAGCTGAATTGGCCATCATCATCCACGACAACGCCTTTTCAAGCTGCTTGAGTGAAGGCTGTATGCCACATGTCTTACAACAATAAGGGGATTGTGTTCGTGGAAAGTGGCGCATACTGGCGAGACACAAGGAGGGTGTGCACTCTATATTTGATGAGCCCTATAAAGGTAGAATTCATGCCGATGAGGAGGAGGGGCTGGGAAGGGTGATGAGGTGGCTGAGGGAGGCGGCTTTTTCAGAGTAATAGAAATATATATCCTATCAAAATAGAATTTGTAACTTGCTTTCTTCTTGCCTAATAGGCAAAGATTCACCTCCACATAAAGGATGATTCATTCATATCAATAGAAGAGTCTAGCTCATTTTCAGAATGCATGTTGTATATTTATATTTGAAAGAAAGAGATTGATCTCTTAACTTCTCTCACGATACAATCCTCTCAGGCATACTCTCTACAATCTGAAACACTTCAACAAAAAACCCATCTCTTACACAAGGAATCAATTAAATGTGTAAAAGCAGCCTTGCTCACAAGCAAATTATCTAGGCATTTCATTACCTCCCAAAGCTTGAGAATCAATTTTCTCGCATTCTCCCATCTATCTGTTGAAAAAATTCCACTAACTAGTGTGCTAAATTTTCTCGCGAGCGTGAATTTACCTGTGGTTGAGCAAGTTGAATCAGTAGCCATGGTGACAAAGGTGGTCACGGAGGGGGGCTTCGTTGACGTCTTGGTGGCGGGTTGATGTGACATTGATTAGGATATGTGAGCACAACGACATGAGACAAGTCTTTTTTATTCTCAATTTTTCTACCTCGTCCTGAGAGAGATTGGAGAAAGAAGAAGAATAAGGAAAGTAAATGGGAGATCCACAAGAAAAGAAATAAGAAATCAATAAAATAGGGATACGACAAAAAAAAAAAAAAAAAAACAAGAGTAACATTTTCTTAAAACAGTGACCAAAGGATGCTAAAAAGTGGGACTCACAAAGGGCAATATTGTCAGAACACTATGTTGAGGAGTGTTTTAGTCTATGAGAAAGTGAAAAAAAATGCAGCCTTGTTATCATACCTAATTAGTTTTTCTCTTTGCTATTGCAATATGTATTATGTTAATTGTGTGGGCAACCACATTTTAGACTACTGTTAGTAGGAGCCAAATACAATGAAAATTTTCAATTTTATAAATCTTAAAAAATTCGACTGAGGCTTGATTTGGGCAATTCTTCTTGGGTTTAAACAAAAATCCCGAGAATAAGAGCACGGCTTCTTCACTATAAAAACGTCGGTACACAAAGTTAATCTACACTAAACTTCGAAAGCTTGACGTGCCACTGGATATAGAATCTCATTGCCGACACATTCTTAATCTGCTCAAGACTTGGGGAGGTGAAGAAGCTTTAAAGGCCTTCGAGCTTGGGAAGAACACCGACTTCTGATGTGAATATCGCCTTCACCCGATCAATGGTCGGACAACTTTGACTTGTCTCCCGTGTAAAGATGCTGCTTCAATCCTTTTCTGTATCATGTTATCCTATCACACCTATATACCTCGTGAATGACATGATTTAGATTGAGAAAAGCATGGTATAGTACACGTAAATATACCAAGTTTCATGTATATATACAGGGTTCATGTTACAAATGAACCAAAGTAGAAGGGCGTCTAAGCAAAAACATTCCAAAGTAGAATAAATCAATAAATGAATGACACAAAATGAAGAGACAACACTATAAAGAAAGAGATGCTAATCGAAATTGAAATTGAAATGATGAGGAAATTAGAAGAGATACAAAATTAACAAATGTGAGTCTTATTCCATCTAGATTGCAGCATAAGAGTTCACCACATCGTCTTTCTCCATCATACATTTATATAAGAGGTTTTCCCCCTAACTGTGAAGAAGGATTCCAAGGATCACATTTTGTGTAACCTCCATCCTTCCTAGTTAACAAACAAGGACCCTGCTGCGAGATCTTCCAAAGACACTTGTAGCATTGCTTATCATCCTTGGGTTGGTCATATATGTTGAAATAATGAAATTGACTAGGCCATGCAAATCTGCAAAAGAATAACATTTTCCTAAAGAAACTAGGAACGAATGAGAATCCCAGCCCCTCGTAATATCATGAAATTCGAGATCGTCCTGCTTTGATTTGCAATGAACTCTTAGAGTAGTTCCATCGGTTAGATTGTTCTTTTATCTCGACATAGTTCTCTCTCCAAATCCTTCCGAACAGCTAGTTACAAATAGAGAACAAATGAATATGAGCGTAGCTAATGTCTTCATTGTGGCGTACATTGCCCCGATATCAACACCATTCAGCTATTTAAGGATGAAGAATGGGCTTACCAGATCTTTTAACCCTTTGTTTTTCTTGTTTTTTAATTTTGGGACAAGAATTGCGACATTATCCTTTTTACTTTTGTATGAGAATTGCCATTTCTTCTTTTTAACTTTTATATACGAATTGCCACATAAGACCAGCTACAAATCAAGTATAACAAATTTAAGAAAACGTTAACATAATTTGGAAAGTACAACAAATTTAAGAAAAGATAATTCGAAGGATCGGAGATTCAATTAACTTGTGAATTGTGATTTTATTTCTCATCATGGTTAATCTACCATCACAATTCACCATGGCTTTTTTAACGAAATTTAGCGGGAGAAATTTGATGTTGAAATCCTATCACACCTATATACCTCGTGATTGACACGATTTAGAATAAGAAAACTATGTTATAGTACACGTACATACACCAAGTTTCATGTATATATACAGCGTTCATATTACAAATGAACCAAAGTAGAAGGGCATCTAGGCAAAAACATTCCGAAGTAGAATAAATCAATAAATGAATGACACAAAATGAAGAGACAACACCATAATGAAACAGATGCAAATCGAAATCCAAATAGAAATGATGAGGAAATTAGAAGAGATATAAAATTAACAAAGGTAAATCTTATTCCATCTAAATCATGACATATGAGTTCACCACGTCATCTTTCTCCATCATACATTCATAGGAGAGGTTTTCCCCCTAACTGTGAAGGAGGATTCCAAGGATGACATTTTGTGTAACCTCCATCCTTCCCATTGTACAAACAAGGACCACTGGGTGAGATCTTCCAAATACACTTGAAGCATCGCTTATCGTCCCTAGGTTGGTCATATATGTCGAAATAATGAAATTGATCAGGCCATGCAAAGCTGCAAAAGAACAATGTTTTCCCAAAGAAACTAGGGACGAATGAGAATCCCCAGCTTGTCGTAATATCATGGAATCCGAGATCGTCTTGCTTCGATTTGCAATGAACTCTTAGAGTAGCTCCATCGGTCAGATTGTTCTTTATCTCAACATAGGTCTCTCTCCATATACCTCCACCATAGCTAGTTACAAATAAAGAACAAATGAATGTGAGCGTAGCTAATGTCTTCATTGTGGCGTACATTGCTCCGACATCAACACCATTCAGCTATTTAAGGATGAAGAAGGGGGCGTATCAGATCTTTTACCTTCGGTTTTTCATATTTTTTTACTTTGGGACGAGAGTTGCGACATTATTGTTACTTTTTCCTCTCTTTTTCCCATTTATCGAAGTTTCCTTTTCTGCAGACGCCACTCTGGGAGAAGAATTGCTATATTACCTCTTTTTTTTTTCCTTCTCTAATAGTCTGGGATAAGAATTCCCATATTATATTTTCCGTTTCCATATTACCTTTATATATATATATTTTTCCTTTTTACTCTTGCATGAGAATTGCCATTTCTTCTTTTTTACTTTTAGATAAGAATTGCCACATAAGATCAGCTACAAATCAAGTATAATTTCTCATTAATGGCTTCTTTAAAGGAGAGAAAACGCAAACATAATTTGGAAAGTATAACAAATTTAAGAAAAGATAATTTGAAGGATCAAAGATTCAATTAACTTGTGAATTGCGATTTTATTTCTCATCCGATAATCTGCCGTCACAATTCACCATGGCTTTTTTTATGAAATTTATCGGGAGAAATTTGAGGTTGAAATCATTTTCTGATTTGATTTGCTATATAGAAAGATAAGAGTACAATTAAGAAAGGAAAGAACATTCGTTTATCTTTTAAGACATTTTTCCTAAATTGCGAGACTTTACCGTTTACAATAAAGAAAGGAAAGACATCATATTCCACTCAAACCGTTATTGGGAAGATATTAGCCCCATTCCTTGAAATTATCGAAATTTAAAAATTGGCAACCCACCTATAAAATCAATTCCCCAGATCTTGAAGAGAAGATGAAGGAATCAGAAACCAAATAAGGGCGCGCATGATAACCATTCTATTTTTGTTCCAGAATTATTTTTCTATTCCAGATTTATTTCTGAAAAAGAAATCTGTTTGGTAAAATTATTTTATTTTTCTATTTTTGGAATAGATTTTTACTTCATAAATAGGTTTGAAATAGAAATCAAAAGTAAAAAATATTTTACTTTTCTATTTATGGAACATACATGAGAAATAGAAACTCTTCTCATTATTTGTTCTCGCTATTAGTCGGTGACTCGCTTGTTGTCACTAGCCGCCGTTCGCTGTCCGTTGTCGCCACTTCCCCGCCATCGGCCATCGCCGCCAATTGACAGCTACCGGCCGCCACCCCAATATATAAATTTTGTGTCATTATTAAACGATTATTTTTGCTTAGAAATTCATCCAAGAATAGAAATAGAAAAATATATTTCTCTTCCAAAATCAATTTTTTGCCATAATGGTTTTCGCGCCCTAAAAGTTTCTATATATATATTTTGAGTATAACAACAATGTTGGAAGTCGATCTCAAGCTTTTTAGAAAAGAATAGGATAGAATAGAGTAGACTAGAAAAGAAAAGATAGAAGGAATCACTTAATCTTCAAAATTCACAAACTGAAATGAAGAAGCCTTAAAACTTGAGAAGTATATTCGGGGAGTCGCCTCCCATCCTCAGATTTTACTGCTATTACCTTTCTGTCCTTTCGCTTTTCGTCCGAAGAAATGCTTGTCGAGTGTAAGTTCGAACTTTTAATATTTAGAAAAAAAGAAATTCAATAATAAGAAAATAAAAGCAGTAAACGCCAAGCCAAGCTTGGTAGTGAAGGGAACGATTTGTTTCGATTCCTGTTTGGAATCTCCCGCCCATGGATGAAGCTAGGAGGTAATGCGCATTCTTCCGTGGTGATTGTGCCCTTGCTGTTTGGATTTTTTTGACAGTTTTAATGCTGTTGCTTACTGTAGAAAAATCCCTCGGTAGTTCGCTGCGAGAAGGTTTATCTGCTAATGACGGTGGGTGTGATTTAACTTCATTTTATCTGTGATTACATTAGGAAGTAACTTGACGTAGACCGTAGGAGATCTGAACTATAATGATGATCTGGTTCGACAAAGTTATCTTCACGTGTGTGTGTGGTGAAAAGTTTGGAAGAGAGACCATACTGTTGTGTTGCCGGAGAACATATAGAGTGTAGACTCTTAAGAAACTCGAAGCAGAAATTAGTAGTTGCGTGTGTCAGTTATGCTCTTAATATTGTAACCATGTCATTGCAGGGTCAAGAAGGTGCAGCTTTCGGACTTGATGCGGGTTACTAGAAGTCCTATGAGGCACATAAAACGCGTAAACAATTGAAAAATGCGAGGATGTCAGCTTGATTTTAGATATGAATCTGTAGGAAAGGCTACGAGAAATTGAGCTTACTTTGCCTTTCGCAGAATGAAGGTGCTGTGCCTGCTAGAGATCGTTACAATTAAAATGATTTGCAGAGTCCTTCCTCTGCCCCCGAGATTAGTAGCTATACATCTGGACGCTCTGAAAATTGGATGGTTTTATCAATAGCTGGGGAGAAGCCAATGCCTCGCTTCAATGTAAGATCTATCGGATTTTTAGCCTTAGCTATGTGGTGCACTTTGTTGACTATGTGCAGACACTGAAGCTACCATCCATTTATATGCTTCCTTTTTATGTTGACTTAGTGTATATGTGCGAACACTGGGGCTAACATCCATTTTTATGTTCCCCTTTTTCGTTGACAAGCAGCACGCGGTGACAGTAATTGAGAACAAGATGATAGCGGTAGGTGGTGAATCTGGAAATGGCCTAATGGATGATGGCCCCGTTTGGTTCAAGCATTTCCAAGGGCTTTCAGCCCCAAAGCCCATTGCGAAAAAATTTAGGTGTTTGGTTCAACATTTAGAGGTGTTCTTAGCCAAATGTTGGCTTTGAAATGCTGAAAGCCCAAAGCAGGTGGGGATCTCGCCAACCTCGCTTTGGGCTTTCAAAGATTTCGGAAATACAAGTCCACCTCTACTATTCATCCGTTGACTTCTTTTTTTTTTTTTTTAAACCGATCATCTTCCTCACACCCCAACCGCCGTTGATCGACGACGGAGTTTCATCGGATTTTATTTTTATTTAAAAAATAAATAAAAACCCTTTGCAAATGTTGGGTTCACCTTCTTTTTTTTCTTTTTTTTGTTATTTTTATCTTTTGACAATCAATAGCCCAACTTTTTATCACTACACTAGAATGATCATTAATTAATAAAGATGATTAATACTACAATAATTAAAAAAATTATTCAAAGTTGAAAACAAACCTAAAAGAACCCTAGGCCAAAAGTTGAGCTTTGCATCTAATCTATAATCAAATTCTTTTAATATAATTTTTAAATAAATTTACTAATATATATATTTTACATTACTCTCAACATGAAAATGTAAAAGGTTATATAGTCATTGTTTCTTTTTTGCAATTTTAAAAATACTAAAACTAAAAACTTAATTTGGTCACACTAAAGGGCTTTTCAAATATATGTTTACCAAACAGTCTTGCATTTCCCTAAAGCACTTTTCAGTTATAGTTTACTAAACAGTCTAACATTTCGGAAAACCCCTTTACCTCAAAGGTATTTGCATTCTCCCAAAGGCATTTCTCCAAAGCCAAACCAAACGGGCCCATATCCAGGTAAAAGATTATTTCCTTGAACAGTGCATGTTGACTTCGAACTGTGTCTCCATCGAATGATGATAACAGTATAACTTATGTAACTTTGCCATCAACTAATTATTACAGGGAACAATAAAGCTTCTCTTTTCCCTCTTCAGGTACTTAACTTTGACAAATTTGCTTCTCTTTTCCCTCTTCGGGTACTTAACTTTGACAATTGTGGACCACGACTTCTTCAAAACTTTACCAGTCACCAAGCAGTCTCCCCTTAAAAATTCTTGCACGTCGAGGTCACTCTCTGGTATGAGGAACTCTCATACTGCCGATATCCTTGTTTACTTCAATAAAGACTACTTTGATTGATTTCTTCTCACTTTGATGATGACGACAATGATGATGTTGGTGATTTGACTGATCACCTCTACAACACCTGAATCCATGTGCTCGTGTTCATTGCTGTTGCTTGTTTTGATTTGTTTTCAAATATATTGTTGACGCCTAAATTTCTTTTTTAATTAATTAGGTTTTTTTTATTATTTATTGTCTATTTTGCCTTTTTCGGATAAAAAAAAAAAACAACAAAACAAAACAAAAAAAAATAAGAAAAGAAAAAACAAAAGCCCAGCCCAGCTCTTCCTCTTTTCACGCGGGCCCTAGGCCCACTCTCCTCCTTCACCCCCAGCCCGGTCCCTTTCTCTCTTCTTTCTTCCTCCTTCCTTCTCCTTCGCCGCTTGTTGACACCAAAATTTTGGCGACCCTGTCATTTATTTATTGCATGAAAATTAGGGATTAATTTTTAATACCTAAAAAAAAAAAATTAATTGCATAGCATATAAATTTTAGATGCATTTATTTATTATTATTGCATTTGCATTGGACCGGCGATGGATAAACTCAAGTGAATGGTCTCGAACTTAATGGAGCCCACAAAAGCACAAGCACGAAATTCAGTCAAGCCCATCAAGTCCGCATAGCTGAAAATCGGTGATCTAAATTGGAAAGAATTCTGAAATCAAGATATCATATTCTTTATAATTCTAAGCCTTGAGAGGAAGGGTGCAGCAAATAAAACAAAGAAAAAAAAAGGGGGACCCAACTGAGCTGGTAATCATGCGAACAAAGCATGGAAAAGGAGGAAAGAAGATTTTGACGTTATTCACAAATTAGATTTCTTTTTTTCAAACAATTCATCCACCGTTTGGGCTAATATCAATGCACACAATAGAATAAAATATTTGCATGGAATCAGTCAACCAGGGAAAGATTGAGGACAATAATATATGAGGAGATCAATTACTAAGCAGTATAAAAGGAGGCCGGCAATTCATCATTCGAGAGGGCCACACAATTTGGGGATACACGGCCACAGCATAGCACACACAAAAATCGAGAGGGTTCGGCCACAATATTGAGAGAGTCGGCCGAGCAATTGAGGAGAGTAAAGGTTTTGGGGGACTTCTTTTTTATTGCTTCGTAGGGGAGGCCAGAATTATGAGTGAGAAAGATATAGAGAGAGAGAGAGCGTGAGAATTTCTTTTCTTTTTGCAGGTTTTTGGTGCTTCCCGCAAAGCGGCTCGGTATCGGCGTCTGGCAAACCAGGCCAGTCTTCACCGCCCTTAGTCCATTGCATGCAGCCACCGCCCGCAAGAACCCAGCCCAACACCACGAGCAGCCTTGACGGCGTTGTGACTCCGACCGCCACGTGCCTTAGCCCTTTGACGTCGAGCTCCGCCTGAGGACGCTGCTGCTACCTGAGCGCCGTCACATCTCTCCCCTCCGCAAGTCGCTGTCCCGATGCCATCCTTGCTAAGCCGTCGACCCACGATTGTTAATCTGCGTCAACAACGAAGCCAGCTGCTATTGACACTTAACTTGCCTTTATCGTGGGCTGTAGCGTGATTCTTCAACCATTTCTTTTTTAAATGTTTTTGCATGCAGGTTGAGTTTTCACGTGGGGATGACATAATTCATATAATTGAGTAGTGAAGAGAAGAGAGGCACGTGGAACAACACTTGGTGGGATAAGTGTTTGTGGTTGAGGCCAAACCAAAGTCATCCTTGACCATTGACTTCAGCTCGCGTGCCAACGTCCGCGAAATCTCTAGCCGCAAGCTCCATCTCCGCGAGCTCGCCCACATTGTGAGCCTTGTAATTGCCGCCGTTCGTGAGTCCTTTGCCGCCGAGAATCATCTAAACTAGATCGCGAGAGTCATGGATCGATGACGCTTCACAGTGGCGATGTGTGAACTCCACGAATTACGGCCATCCGAACTTGGAAACAAATAATCAAGGTAGGTTAAAATCCTTTCTAATTTAATTCTTGAATATTTTGTTTCCTCGTTTGAACTATTGTGATCCTGATTGAATCTCCGAACATATATGTTTGTCAATATCTTACGTGCATATTTGAATGATAGGCGTATTTCTAATTAGAATTTATTGCCTAATTCGCAACCGATACCGATTTTTTATTCCATCTATAAGGCTTTAGATGGAATAATTAATCACGCGGGAGTAAAATTGATATCTTGATCTTTAAGGCTTAAGATCAATTTATTAATTTTATTAGCGAAATAATCAAGTTTGAATTTCAATTTGAATGATGGATAGCATTTTTGGTGACCATGGATGATTTGGTGTTTATCTCTTAATTGTTTTATTTATCCCGAAAATATAAAAAATTTGCATTTGCATATCATGTAGATTACAATTGATTTCCTAGATAGAATTGCATGATAAGATAGTTTTATTTATTTATTCATTTATTAAAATGCATGTTTAGATGGTATCTAGGTTAGATAATATCTTTTTAATTAAATTGCACGACGAGATAATTTTCTAGGTTAAGATAGGATTCAAATTGGTCTACTCCTGACTTAAATTAGATAATATCTCACTTTAGTTAGATTTTTATTTTTAGCAATTTTAATTACGAATTTTCATAAAAAATACAAATAAAAAAATCATGTGCATGTCATGTAGGATTAGGTTCATGAAATGCCCGTCATCTAGTGATTGTTGCTAGGTTCATTTAGTTAGAAACTGTCCGTCATTATAATTAGGTCATTTAGCTAATTTAGATTACACATTTAATTATTGCATTCATTTTAATTTCGAATTTCATGAAAAATACAAAAAATGTCTTAGAATAAATTAGTTTCAATCTCTAGGATAGACTGCATTCTTTTAAGGAAAAAGAAAAGAAAAAATGTCATATGCACGTCATTAGTGTTAGATTCATTGAGATGTATGCCATTTAGTATTTTTGCTAGGCCCATTTAATTACAAATTACTTGTCATTTGAATTAGGTCATTTAGTTAATATTGCATTGAATATTGCATGATTTTCATTAATTAAGTGAAAATAAAACAAAAGTTGCGTGTTAATTAGAAACCATATCTAGGGTTGTTGATGTGGATTTTAATTTAACATCGCAGATTGCTTTCGTTGCTTTGAGGTAAGTTTGCAATTTATTCATCGCTTTCTTGGGTGTTAAATTGATGGATTGTGCACCCGTATGATCACCTTACATGTGAGGGAAATAGATTTAAGATCGATTTAAGCTGCCTGCAAAAGCATTTTTGAAAAATAAAAAAATGGTATTGAAAGGGCATTAGAGAAATCTAGTGTAACCAAGTCCCCGTACCCATAGTCTCTGGTTCGTGGGAGTAAAGTAAAACTCCGTTACTTTACTTGGGTTTCTAATCGACCCACCAAAAATAGATTAGTGGCGACTCCTAATTGAAAATCATTTGCATGTTAAGAATTTGAACCTAAGTTGCGAATTGGTATGGGCTTGGGAGAACCCGAGTTAAGTCTAGGCTTAACAATCCATTAGCCAAACCATAAGTGGTTCACACCCGAAAAATTGGTCGCGACAGCTTGGCGACTCCACTGGGGACTTGAGTTGAAACTCTTAGTGGACTTAGGCCAATTTTCTTTTTGAAAAATGTTTTTGTTTGGCAACGAGGATCCTGTGCGTCCTTAACGTTTATGGTGTTAAATGTTTTTGCAGATTGGGAGGTATAAGGGGAAGTGTTTGCTAACCTTTGTTTTGTAGGAAGGTGAAGGAATGAATGGTTTAATTTCATGTTGAAGTGTTGCTTGATATTAAATTGTCGTGCATGCTTTGCATTTGCACTACACTATTGCACACACAACCTGCCGTCGGACCTGGGCCGCACTAGGACACTTAGGATGGTATTGAGTTGGATACGACTTCGACCGCGAGGCCGCGTAGTAGAGGTTGCCCAACTCAATCCCGAAAGCTTTTTCTTGGTGTCAATAATACTTACCTCTACCCGCGAGGCTGCGTCGCATTGGGGTATCATCCTTGACTAAGCCGGAGTTAGGAGGACTTGACTTAGTATGCGAGGCTGCAACTAAGTCATCCCACCCTTTGAACTCCACCTTGCTTATCATTCCTAGTTAGAAATCAAACCCCACATTTCATGTGCTTGTCTATATGATTGCCATTGATTCTCCTTGGTAAAGTCAGTCTTCTACCCTTATACAATGCCTCTGCCGACGTCGCTGCCTCTGCCGCTCGCCATCCGCCACCTCGCCACAGGTAAAAGGATCGCCGTCGTCGCTGTCGCCACCATCACAATCGTCACCACCACCATCATCACGATCGGCGCCGCCGTGGCCCCGGCGTCGTTTCGCCCCTTCCCCCCTCAGCGCCGCGAATCGGGAACCCTAGGGTTCCCGATTTTTTCGGGTCACGACCCGGGTCGTCGGGTCGGACCCGAGTCTGGGAACCAGGTAGGGTTTCGCCGGTTCCCTCCCCAAAACGACGTGCCGTTTTACCCAATGAAAAAAAAAAAAAAAAAGAGTCGGGCTGCGTGGCGGCCCGTGTGCTTTGGGTTGTTTTTTAATGTTTTAATAAATAAATAAAAATAAATAATTTATTTCAAAAAAATTCAAAAAAATGGTTTATTTTCGAAAAATATTTAAAAATAGTAAAAAATATTTTATTTTCCAAAAATCAAAAAAATCAAAAAATACTTTATTTTCCAAAAAAAAAAAATATTAAAAAATTAAAAAAGATATATTATTTTCCGAAAAAAAATAATAAATAAATAATATTTCATATTTTCCAAAAAAAAAAAAGGCCAAAATTCATAAAAAGCAAAAAAGACTTGTATTTTTCAAAAAAATACAAAAATCCCTTTTATGTCCAAAAAAATAGAAAAAGACCCCAAAAAATGTTTTTTTTTTCCAAAAATGCATGAAAATCCCTAATACATCCAAAAAGCCTCAGGGTTTAAACAAGATTAGATACCAAAAGGGCATTAGTGATTAACTAGTGTAATCAAGTCCTCGATCATAATTTCTCTAGTTGCGCAGGAGCGAGTATTTCTCTCAATACTTCGCATGGGTTTCTAATCAACCCCCCTAATTTGATTAATGGCAACTCCGTTTTAAAAATTAACTTACAGGTTAAATACTTATACTATTAAAGTCGTGAATTGGTGGACTTGGGAGAGTCTGGGCCTAATAAATTTAGTCGAACCATTAGCCTCCGCAAGGCGCCTGCCTCGATCGGGCGCCGAAAGAAAGAGGTCGCGACATACATCCTGGAATGAAAGCACATCACTCGATTGGGTTCTCCTTGATAAGAGCTCTCATCTGAGTATAGATGACATGACATTATCAGAATCTTAATTAGCTTGCACAAACTTGTTTTAGTGTCACTTAAAAAGTGCATCACATAACTTTTGTTTGCATGGCATCTTATTTGCACAATTTGATATTCTTCGTGTTTAACGCTATTGTACCAGCAATACACAAGTGGTTTTAAATACTATGTTGCCTTGATTAGTATAGAAATTATGTACATATTGCGTAAGGAAATAGTTACTTGTGTGACTTACCTGACCTTAGAGTCTATTTTGTCCTGTTTTTACCTGATCTGTCAAAAGGGCCTCAAATATAGTAATGAAGGCCCATGATCAAAATCCATAACAATGAATGACTTATATTCATTAGACTTTGAAATGGTGTGTTCAGTCTCATAAGTTACCATTGTCCCAAACTCAACTTATATCAGCATTCTTTTCTTTCTTCAAAGGAAACTTAAAGTTGCCGGCTTTTGGTTGACCTGCATTTTGTTTAGATGATTTGGTCAAGAAACATGACTCGAGGCACCCACCCATCACCAAGAGCTGGTTGCTATGGAGTTCTGTGTGGAACAAAAAGTTATATTGTTGGGGTGGGAGCAAGAAGAAAAGTATGCATTGGCTAAAGATACCTTTTCTCTATGCTGACACCCTTAAACTTTATAAGCTATACTGGCTGAGTCATTTAATAGTTAATATATTTGGCCTAGGTAGACGATAACCATTCTGATTAGGCCCAAAAACAATTAAAGATTACTCTTTTAACTCCAGATTGCATCTCCACGTATGAACTAGAGGATGAGAGAACTTAAGAACCACCCATTTTGTGACTCGAAGTGTCATTTTCTCTTATATTTGTTTGTTCATGTTAGTCACATTCTATGAAATTGGTGTGTTGTCTTTTAGTTCTACTAAGTAACAACTAACGACAATACTCAAGAAGTATGGCAGTGGGAAACTCCTAAATATATCTCTCTATTCATCAAGTGTATATTAGTTTGGTTAAATAATGGATTGGAGAAAGAGACTTCCGATTGAAGTTCTCACTGGTATTCTTGAATGTCAAATTATGATCTCTTCATGTCTTTAACAAATTTCTCCAGGACATTTAGAAACAATCATCTTCGATGTGTTAAAACTGGAGTTGTCTATAGCTTTTAAAATTATTTTCTGCTCTAGCCATGTCTTTAACAATTTTCTCCAGGACATTTAGAAACAACCATCTTTGACATGTTAAAACGAGTGGTCTGTGGCTTTTGCATCACCTCCATCTTCCATTGCCACCAACAAGGTAATTTAAATGTTTCCTTTTCCTTTTCTTCATACAAGGTTTGTGCCGAAGGATGTTACTGAATTCATTTTCTTCTTTCTCAACTCTTATCTACTAACTATTCCAAGAACCCATCGCACCTTATCACTCCAACTATCGACTAGCTTTGATACCACTCCGGGCGGGGATGTCACGCTCCTATCCTCGAGCGGGTGCCCATCCCTCGGTGGTTGATTAAAATTGCGACTTCCTAGGACGAGTCGCCGACCCTTTTTATTTTATTGTACAGACGGAATCGAATAACAAATCCCCCGACAAGAACCATCTCGGGATAGAAAAGCGGGACAACGATTCATAAACAAACATACTTTTATAAACCAACCGAGTCATATACAAGAGTCTATACCCAAAAGATCTCAAAAGACTGGCTCTAAAGAAGCTATCCTATCAAACCTACACCACAGATCCCCTCAGCTTGGTTCCAGATCCTCCACCCTACGGTCCTAAAAAGTTAAGCTTAGGACAGGGTGAGATATAAATCTCAACGAGTTCACACTCTAAACCCCGATTAGGAGGGTAATACGCCTAGAGGCGTCCTAACCACAAAATCATACATCCACAAAGGCTTACCTTGTCTCAAATACTCCCTACAGGTCAGCACAGTTCATATACACAATGCATATAATCACAGCACACAACAATTGAAATGCTTCATCAACTTAATCAATCATACGAGTCCCGATTATAAGGCCAAACCGTTATGACACGTTTCATACCATGCCACACAGTTTTGTCTTATAATTAGGTGCATCTAACTCAATTAATCATGCGTTCCAATTAATAATTACGCCCCTCTAGGGCACGGCCTACTCCCAAGTTCGGCGATCTACTGGCGTAGCCAAGCATCGTCTCAGCCCATTGAGCACGGCTACATCTCTTAAAGATGGCTTTTTCAAATGAGTATAGGTTCAGAATCTACTAAGACCCAAATCCCATAGAGGGTAACATCCGACGTAAATGCTTAGGATAGGTTCTCTTAATCAACACACGACTATTCAATCTCGGCCCAAGACACCGTGCATTGCACTAAAATACCTCAATTAAAATAGTGATCATGGCCTATTTTCTTTGTATTAAAAATATCCGGTGAAAATAGTCGTGTGTGGGTACAAGGTCAGATCGAACCCGAAAAATTCATAACATTCTTTTTTAAAATATCACTGTTTTATATAGTATATAAAACTATTTTCGGTGTTAAAACCCGACACCCGAGATTTTACGAATAAATATCGAAATTCACAATTTTGGAATAATTGACCAAATTTCCAATTAGCACTCAATTTGCACAAATTAACATCCAATTGCATAATCTGAATACACCATTGCAATCAGCACGAAATTTCGGTCACCAATTATCCTAGTCTAATTTCCGGATAATATTAAATAATTAAATAATTACCAAAATTAATTAAATAATTCAATTTAAATACCAAAAATACTAACTTAGGCCGTAATTGCTAAATTAACCGCCTAAACGGGCTAGAAAAATTCTCAAACGTGTCTAGATAAATAGCACATCCTATCTAGGCCTTAATTATTCTAATCTAACCACCTAACATGCATAATTGAATAATTAAATCACTAATCTAATCTAACTAATCACCTAATCCCTAATTAACTTAAACTAAACACCCTTTAAATGTGATAACTTCTGAATGTCACTCATTTTGGTACTATAACATTTCAAGCGTTCACTTGAAGGGCTTAACTATAAAAAGAAAAAATTAAAAATTGTTCACTCGACTGATCCCGACTATTTTACTTGATGATGGGTAGCTGACTAGATGGCCATAAGCTTAAACTCATTCTTCTTTTTTTGAAAGTGCATAGATTCTTTGTTAGTATTTATTGATCAATTATATATATATATATATATATATATATATATATATATTTTTGTCGGTCCAACTCTATTCCTACTCTAACTCTCACTCGGACTTTTGCCCGCCTCCTTGCTGCAGGCGTGGGGAGTCGAAACCCACTCTTGAAACTAAATCGTCCCCACCCCAACCCCCCTTGAGAAGGTGGGGATTCAAACTCCCCGCCTCCCCTTCTATGTTGAAAGGGTGGCCACTAAGGCAAACCCCAGGTGGTTTTTGATCAATTATATTTAAGAGTGAAGGTTTTTGCTTCGCCACAAAAGATGGAAACTCTGTCGTGCGCCTATATCCATCAAAAGAATCAAATCCATGGGAAAGGGGTATGAAATATAGTATTTATGAAAATCGATTAATCTTCTTTTAGCACTCTGCATATAAGTAATTGATTGAACAATTAATAGATGATCTAAACAATCTCTAAAAAAGACATCAGATTTCAAAAATGAATAATAAAACCCACCATTTTATTTAAACTCTTGAACCATGACATGTAATGAGTTGATAAAGCCAAATTACAGCATAAATAATATTTCTAAAAAAAAAAAAAGTGGTAAAGTAAGTGCACAATATGTGACTTGCCATAGTAACATCTTATTGAACAAGATTCTATGATTGGTGTGCGACCTTTGGATGCCCAAGGCATTCTTGGGAGGATCTAGTAGTTGTTATGGGGTCCATGAATTTTATTTTCTTTTGCTGCATGTCGCTGAAAGGGCTGAAAGGAGATGGTGCATCAAGTTATTCACGAAGGCCAATTTGATCCTTTTCCTCAGGGACTATTGATGAAGGAACCTTAAGAGAGCTACCAACTCCAACCATCATCCATGTAACCAACTAATATCCTATCTCATCTATGTTCTTGATAGCCCATCTTTATCTCAGTAAAGTCTTTCAATGGCATGTTTTAGTTCTCTTCCTCATTACTTAGAAAAGGTGAGCCATCGATGGAGGTACAAGATACTATCATTACTACCTAGATAATTAGACATCCAACTCGTAATCGTAACAAGCCACTTGCAAGAGCGAAGGTCTACTAACTAAGCTATATCGCTTTGAGCAAGTGAATAATGTATGGAAGAGTTGGATGCTTCATCTATTTTTCTTGTCCTTGGCATAGTTAGGCCATCCGGGATTTGAACTAGAGACCTCACCTGTGAAGCAAATCATTGCAGCTACAGTCCAATCAGTTGGGAAAGAATCAGTAAATTCATTTTCGAGAGTGATTCATACTTCCTAGACGGCGCATAGAACTCTGTGGAGGAGAGAAGTGGAGACAAAGCAGCTATTTCCAGGATCATTGCTTCTGTATGTCAGTATATGTGGAAGGGAAAATATAATAGTGTGTGTAATCATACTCTTCCGAATCCTGTTAAGGTGCTTAAGCAATTGCAGCAAGTTTTACCTAAGTATGTTCACTTGAAGAAGCATATGCAGTTGGGCAATCTTGATCAGAGGAAGAATAAGAAGGAAGATATTAGAGATATTGATTGGAAGAAATCTCCGCAAGGTGCCATCCCAATTTTCAATGCGAACGTCGAATTTGCAATTAGAAAATTATTAAGTAGCTGAATTCTTATAATTCCAGTGGTATAATTATATCCTTCAGCCCACGTCTCAGGATACTGAGAACGAAGTTAGAACTAAAAATGATTGTAGTTCTGCCACTGAAAGGCAAAATGCAAAAACAAATTAACTAGTGGATTAAACTTTGGAAGGCAATTTTGGAGCTTCAAGAGAGAGTGCGGTGATGGAACTTCTATAAGCATTCATCCAAGCTTTCCTCTTCTTCACGCATCTGTTTATATGTTCCATTATAAATTGCTTACATAGTTATGAGAATAGTACGATCTAATCCAATCCAATGCCTTAGTGATTCACATCTATCGATGATCCGCTATCACCGAATCACAAGCAAATTGATCAAGCGTCTCAATTTTTTTTGTTTATAATTGTAATTGTCTAAATGATAGGTGATTTTATTCAACAATGAAAGATGTCATATTTTATTACATATGTTGTACTCAGATAGTTATTGAATATTTAAAAATAACTTTTGCATTTTATTATGCAATGTCAAATGAAATGACATATGAAAAATTATGATATATATTTGAATGTAATTTTTATTTCAATAAAGCAATTTGGATTTTATAACTTCTTGTGCATAGGGATCATCACCCACACTCCAAATTAATATTTTTACTTTCAAGATCATAATTCTTACTGAAAAATATTTTTTTTATTAAATTGTTTATAGAATTTATAAATGTCCATGTCGCTAGTATTAATTTTAGTTATATTATCAAATCTGACAATACGAATCAATTATCAATATAAATTTAAGATTTCGATTAACTATACATATCTTGATTTAACAACTCTGATTAATTTTTTCAAGCTAACATAAATGGATATAAGTAAAACCAATATATTCCATCACTAATTATTTATCGTCCTCTTTTTGTGAGCCATTCTTATTTCCGATATGCACTCAATTTGTGTGAGCCAAATGGGTATGCAATTTCCCCCTTAAACAAAAGGTTATCTGAATCCAAATCGGACACAAAATTGGTAGGTGATAAATGCTTAAGGGTACGAGACAACTTCCTTTTGCCACTTCTTGTTCACTGTTCGTCATATTTAGCAAAATGACAACTAAATATCTAATTGCAAAAAGTTGGCATAGAACTCACAAGTAATTCTAGACACATTCAGAGCTACCATAAAAAGTTATTTATCGAAGATCATTTGATCCATTATTTTACAAAATCAAAAATGAGATTGTCCAATGGTTTCCTTTTAGCATTTAAGCATTAGGGCTTATCAATCTCCAATTGGAAAATATTTGGCATAAAAGGACTCGATCAATTTTTTCACAAAATCAAAATGAGTTGTGCAATGGTTTCCTTTTAGCATTTAAACAAGCCAATTACTCTTTATAAATCTGTAATCGCAAAAGATTTGGCATAGAAGATTCATTTGGTCAATTTTTCACAAAATCAAAATGAGATTGTGCAATAGTTTCCTTTTAGCATTTAAACAAGCCAATTATTGTTTATCAATCTCTAATTGCAAAGATTTGGCATAGAACTTACAATTAATTCTAAAGGTATTAAGAGTTGCCGTAAAAGTCGTGTGTTGAGGATCATTTAATCTATTTTTCACAAAATCAAATTGAGATCGTGCAATGGTTTCCTTTTAGCATTTAAACAAGCCAATTATTGTTTATTAATCTCCAATTGCGAAAGATTGGCATAAAAGGATCATTAGATGAATTATTTCCGAAATTAAAAATGTAATTGTGAAATGGTTTCCTTTTAGCAAAATGACAGCTGGATCCCTAATTGCAAAAGATTTGGCATAGAACTTGCAATTAATTCTAAAGATATTAAGAGTTGCCGTAAAAGTCGTGTGTTGAGGATCATTTAATCATTTTTTTCACAAAAATCAAATTGAGATTGTGCAATGGTTTCCTTTTTAGCATTTTAAACAAGCCAATTACTGTTTATCAATCTCCAATTGCGAAAGATTGGCATAAAGGATCATTTGATGAATTATTTCACAAAATCAAAATGTAATTGTGCAATGGTTTCCTTTAGCAAAATTACAGACAGATCACTAATCGCAAAAGATTTAGCATTCACAATTAATTCTAAAGATATTCAGAGATGTCATAAAAGTTACAGAGCTACCATGAAGGTTATTTATTGAGGATCGTTTGATAAGTTTTATCCATAAAATCAGTTGTGCACTGTACGCCACGATGATGAAGACATCAGCTACACTCATATTTATTTGTTTCTTATTTGTAACTAGCTATGTAGGAATTGTTATGGGCAAGACGACCGTTATGATCAACAACCATTTGCAGGCTGGCACTATTCTAACAGTTCATTGCAAATCTAAAGACAACGATCTTGGAGTCCATCATATACAGGAAAGCTGGTTTTTCACATTCAGACCCAATATCATCGGGAGGACATTGTTCTTTTGTGGCTTTTCGTGGCCGGGTCGATTTGAGTGGTTTGATATATATAAGTCAAAGAGGGACTTTCATCGTTGCGATTTGTGTTTTTGGAATATCTTGCCTGACGGTCCTTGTTTGCTTAGTGAGTCCGGAGAGTATGATATCTGTTATCCATGGAATCCGTCTCCTCTATAGATGTCACGTTGAGAAATATGGTGTTATGAACCCATAATTTTGATTTATATGGAATAAGAGTCATCTTTATTATCTTTAAAATTAACATTAACAGACGTGTGTTTTTCTTCTGATATTTATCATCATTCACTTTCGATTGGCATCTCTTTCTTTAAATTCTTGTCCCCCTCGCTTTTTGTCATTCTATTTGCAGTTATTACTTACACTGTTTATTGTCTCTATTAAAATGTCTTGATGTAAATATTTTTTAATAAAAAAGATTAATAAGCGTCAAGCCATATCAATTTTGAATACATAACTCAGTGTCGTATCATGAATCAACA
>CM024591.1:1521580-1620160 GCA_014182565.1 Eucalyptus marginata | reverse complement strand
GGACAATTGCAAGGCTACAACTCTCAAGGTTTACCACCGAGAGGTTTGTCATCTAAAAGTTATGAACAGATAAAACTCTGTATCAAAACCTTACCTTCCTTTTAACATAAGTCTTTTCATTTTCATGACATGCAAGCTAAACAGAGAGTTAAATGAACAACATTCCTGGTCTAGAACGGTACATATCACAAAGAAAAGTCATCTCCGGAAGAGATATTTAAGACCTATTTAAGGCCAAATGAAAGTAAGAGTCAGTTGCAACAAAGACAATAATAACACCCACCACTAAATTGGAAACCCATCAAACCCAAGGTCTTTTCTTAAAGTTTCCATCCGCATATTTTTACCCATTATAACATGCAATACATCATACAGTCACGACTTCTCACTAGAGCATCTGACAGAGTTAATGAGTTTGCCTTATATTAAACAACAAAGATTCCCTCAAATCAAAGCAATATCTAGTCAATGAACCACTAAATCAGTTGAGGTCGCCACAGTCACGTACAGCTAGAAACAGACAAGGTCAATTCAATACACTCCCAATCACTCCTTCACTCCCATCAAGTAGTTATAGCCTACCAAAGTATCTGCCTTCTAAGATCCATCACTGGAATACTGAAGGAGTAAGAAAGACATTCTGCCGATATCATAACTTGGCTTCAGGTACCAAAAAAGCAACAAAACATCAATGTAAGTACAGATAAGATTTCCTACCGGGGAATCATTTAGGTTTTACTATCAAGAAGATTGTTACTAACCCATACATGAGATAAACACTATATATATATATATATATATTTTTATAGAGAGAGAGAGAGAGAGATACACAAGGCGGAGAGTAAATATCATCCTGTTCCATGAAAAGTATTTGCAGAAAACTAATCCAGGTTAACTTACAAAGAAAATAGTTTGGCAAGTGACTGCGGTCTCTCATAGCCATCCTCCTTTTGTTCAGGCTTCTCTTTAGGCTTTTGTTTTCCTGCCTGCCTTGATTCTGGTTTCCAGTTAGCAACTTTCAAAGACTGACCCAATAACTCAGCAATGCCTGTCACCATAGCTTCTGCCTTCTTAACATATGGAAAAGTTTACTCCTAAAAGAGGTGAGACAACCACAGATACATAGGCAGCACCTGATGTTTGGTCTCCAGATCCAAAAGCTCAGCATCATTTCGAGCAGAGCCCTTAGGCAGGCCCATTGCTATATTAACAGGTAAGATTTGACTATAAGCTGTGGCAAACCTCAGAAGATGATACATTGATTTTGGGTCTCTGACATTAATTGGTGCAAAACAAAAGTTGAAGCGATCTTCAAGAGATAGCCCTGGGACCTTCTCCAACATGTCTGCTACCCTCTTAATATGGTCGTGCCGACACAAGAAGTATGAGCCATCAAGACCGCAATTTTCACCAAATTTCTAGAGTAGCTTGCAGACCGTAACATTGGGAAGTTGACAAGCAAAGAGCTCAACCTGCTCAAAGAAAGGAAAGAGACCCACCTTCTTGACTTCTTCAAATGGCTGCTTCAAACACTCAATGAGGTACTCTAAATCATTAAGCTCAAAGGTAGTTGTGAGCCCATCAGGATATCAGCTTCCTCTTCTACCAGCTCTTCCAGCAATCTGCTTCACCTGTGAAGCAGGAACTGGCACCATCTTATCACCATTATACTTCGAGAGAGTGGAAAACACAAACCTTCTGATATTCAGATTGAGACCCATCCCCACTGCATCACTTGCAACCAAGACATCATACTCATTGTCTTGATCATTAAACAAGTTTGCTTGCTGTCTTCAAGTCTCAGGTGGCAAGGCACAATAGATGACACAGCAGCGGTGATTCGTGTGCTTCTCAATTGCCAATTTAACCTCAAATATTTCTCTCAAAGAAAAGGCAACTACACAATCACTGGATCGACCATTGCGAAGATCCCCGAGCAGTGTCTTGGCTTCAACAACCAGTGGCTTGAGTCTGCCATAGTGGCATTCATGCAACTCATCCCCAGTATCAGAACAGATTTTCCTCACCATATTCAAAACACACATGGATCCCCGCAAACATGTATCTCATCGACCTTAAGTCCTAGCAATGCTCTCGTCCATGCATAGCATCTGTATGGGTCTGCCATCATCTGGATCTCAGCAATTACAGCCACATCACATAAGTGATCAGTCAATGCCATTTCCACAGTACAAGCAACATGGCTTGAGAAAGGGACATTCTTCTTTTCCTGCTCAGTGCGAAGACTACAGTAAACTCCCAAAGCATTCACCTTGTCAAACACTTCCTTAACCAATAATCTCAGCGGACTACAATAAACACCATTCTTTGCTTCCATGAAACGCTGCATAGCATTGTATGTCTTCCCACTGTTGGTTGGACCACAATGATATAATAGCTTTCTTTTCATAGCTCGTGCAAAGGGAAACCAAGTGTGGGGCTTTGTCAAGTCAGCTGATTTAATCATGCTCCAAAACCGCCTAATCTCATCGGGAAATTCTTCCAAGCAGAACTCCACAAATATGGGGAACAAGAATTTAACAGCATCCCAACATGGGCCAAGCGAAACCAAAGTACATGGTAATATCCGCAGGGCGTTTCTTGTAGAAAAAAAATTTGGAATTTGCGGGATGCGGTTGGGAAAAAAGACATGCCTATATAGATGGCAAGAGCCTGATTAGATGCCCACGGTTGACTCTGCAAAACAAGGAAAAATCTCCCGGAGGATCTTCTACCTATCACGGCTCAGGTTCACGGGCTCTTCAGAATTACTAAGTTCCCAGTACAAATCCACAGGATCACACGATCCCACGTTCTTGAAGGGAACATCTAGAGTCGAACGAACATTACCAATGCTTCCATGCTCTTCACCTGTCACCATGTGCCATTCTCGCGCAATGGCAGCAAATCGAAATTCGGCTGCGAAACGCAAAACCTGGACTCAAAGTGTGAACCTTTCCGGGGAGATATGTTGAACCTTGCGGAAACGTGGTACAAATATAATTTACAAAATATAACTTTCACTATTACAATATTTTCTCACACCACATACAATACTCAGACAACTCTACTACAATTTCTCTCACTCACGTGCATACATAGCACACTCTACTCAACACACTCTCAAGACCCCTACACACACACACCCACACACCCCTTGGACTTCTTACTCACACACTCTTGGTTGGACACTCAAGGGGCAAGAACCCCTATTTATAGGAGGCAAGGTGGCTTTCTACACTATTCTAGAAGTATTACTTTATTATAGCTTGACAACTAGATTTCTATGGAGAAGTCTAGAAGTGGTGCAGCTTATGGATTTTGCTAGAAGATTCTGGAGAAGGGAGAGATATGGAGAACTCTAGAGAGAGATCTAGAGAACTCCAGAAAGAGAGAGAGGCGGTGATCTTCAACACTCCCCCTCACCGACTACTCTCTCTCAATTTAGATATAGTAGCCATGCCGATATTGTTTTTGGACTCTTCAACTATCTCCCCCCATTCAGCATATTGCGAAGCTTCCTTAGATGTGGATGGCTCTATGGTTCCATCTTCAGTTGCTTCTCCTGCTGCGACTTTCCACAGAGTTTTGTGATCCTTGAATTTTTGCAATATCAATTCATTCTGCCCTTTAGTCTCCTTTTCCTTCTTCTCACTAGATTCGGTCTTCGTATTCGACATATCTCCTCTAAGAATTTTGAGATTGGAACTCATGCGGTCAACCTTCTCATTCGTGACTTTCATTTCGTGCTTCAACCGATTCAATCCCATCCGAAGCACTTCAATGTAGACCTCTTGATCCTTTTCCTCATAAAATTTCTTCCCCTTGATCTTATTCCACCGATCCTTATACCATGGGATGTAGGGTGTAGATGGCCTCCTTTTCTCAAAGAAACCTTTCTTTTTCTCCTTCAATTGTTCGTTGTCTCTTCCAATATGATTAATTCGGAACGTCATAGTGGGCTTGAGGTCCTGAAGCTTCTGCAACTTCTTCAACTCACATCGGAACTTCTCTAGCTCCCTTTCTTTTGCCTTGAGCTCTCGATCCTTCTGCTTTATCATCTCATCCCTTTTCTTCAACATATTCTCCATCTTTGCCTTCTCAACTTTTAGTTTCTTTATCATCTCCTGCATCCCTTGCAGTTTTCTTTCATGACTGCTTGTTGGCGTTGTTAGTTGCTTCTTCGAGTTCTCCCTTGGCTTGCTCTTATTCGAGGTCGTGACAGAACCTGTCGAATTATCCAACTCAATTATACAGGCAGTTGCAAGCTCTTCCCGTTCCTTCACTGCAATAGGCGCTTGAAAGTCCCATTCTTCTTCGTTTTCAATCTCCTTCTTGCAAGATGTGACGACATTTCCTTCTTCCCGCCTATACCAACAAAATCTAGCAATATGTCCTATCTTGCCACAAATGTAGCACCGTTTGCTACGCCTTTTGTTGCTCTTATCTTCGTCATCATCGTCGCAATCTTGACGAGCTCCCCCTGGCTGATAACCCTTCTCTTCTTGTTGCCTTCGCCAATCTCCATGATTTTTCCATGGTTTGCCATCTCTTACACTTGCTCTATTTCTATTCTGATCCTTGGACCCTCTTTTATTACTGAACAGGGCACTTTCATCCTTCTTAATTGAGACCTTAGAAATTTGTTTATCTAAGGCTTCTTGGTTGGCCAATATATTCTCCAACTCTGTTAGAGTTGGCTCATTTGCCCATCCACGGGTGGCCGTAACAATACCATTATATTCTGGCCTTAACCCATGAATTATTATTCTTCTCATTCTTGTCTCGTAGATGGCATTCTCGGGATCTAATTTTGAAATTTCTTCGCAAATAGATTTAACTTTAGAAAAGTATTGACTCACCGTCATATTTTCTTGCGAGATTGAGAGGAGCTCGTTCTCCAGGCATTGTAACTTGGCGTCGTTTGTCCTTGCAAACAGCGTCACCAAGTTATCCCAAGCCTCCTTCGGGGTCGTCGCACTCTTTATGTGTTGCAGTAATTCATCATCAACAGTCACGGCAAGAACGTAAAGAACCTTACCTGATTTTATGCTCCATTTTCTTAATTCGCTATCATTCGTGGGTGGTGTGGTGTTGCTCCCGCCAACGATATCCCATAAATCTTGTCCAAGCAAATAATACTGCATGCGAGTACTCCAATTATTATAATTGAAGTTGTTGAGCTTCTCCATGCCGTTCACATAACTCGAGAAATCCGCCATCGTGACTTGAGTATAATGCCCCGCACTATACCAAGTAAGCCTGGTCCCGGACCAACCGACTTCACAATCCCGGATTGTGCACTGGCAGAACTCCGACATCCTTCGCTTCTTCGCTCCTTGGCTCGACGATCCCTGATTGCCTACTCACTTACAATGGTCCCCGACCACTGTCTTTGCACGGCCTCCGACGACCTACTCTGATACCACTTGTTGAACCTTGCGGAAACGTGGTACAAATATAATTTACAAAATATAACTTTCACTATTACAATATTTTCTCACACCACATACAATACTCGGACAACTCTACTACAATTTCTCACTCACGTGCATACATAGCACACTCTACTCAACACACTCTCAAGACCCCTACACACACACCCACACACCCCCTTGGACTTCTTACTCACACACTCTTGGTTGGACACTCAAGGGGCAAGAACCCCTATTTATAGGAGGCAAGGTGGCTTTCTACACTATTTTAGAAGTATTACTTTATTATAGCTTGACAACTAGATTTCTATGGAGAAGTCTAGAAGTGGTGCAGCTTATGGATTTTGCTAGAAGATTCTGGAGAAGGGAGAGATATGGAGAACTCTAGAGAGAGATCTAGAGAACTCCAGAAGAGAGAGAAGCGGTGATCTTCAACAAGATAATCCTCCTCAAGATTCTTTCTTAGTCCCAAAGTAGGGACTCCAAGAAACAGCCCTCCTACATTTATATAAGCGTAAAGCTATACGAACCGTCTGGGGAGAGCCCCTCAAACATACGATCCAGAAAAACCTTAACCCGACCGAACCCCATCTTCTTCTTTCTTCTCCCCTCTTGCTTCCGACTTCCGGAGGCGTGGAGGGACGAGAAGCATTTCCGCTTCTTGAACTCGGTGGAGGCTTCCTTCGTGCGCACCGTCTTCGGAAACAAGAACGCAAAACCAAACTTGCAGTGTTGTTGAGTCTCCCAGTGTGTCCTGGTATCGTGGCCTTGTCCTTTACTTGGTGGCGCAAACGAGAAGGCAAGCCGAGGGCAAGCCGAGTTACATATGAGAGGGAGAGGCGATGTCGAATTGATATGACGAGCAACTAAAAATAAAATTTACCAGTGATCAAGAATGTTATTCATGATAATTTCGAGCAAAGCATAAGGAAAATATCATTATGTAAAAAATTGGGTGGGAAGGTCTAATATGCAATACAAGTATAAAAATCCCTTTAACCTTGATTTAGATGGGCAAATATAGTATCCAAGGTTGAAAAAAGAGATTTGACTAGGGTTGGCAACACCAGCTAATTGATGTGAAAACA
Source organism: Eucalyptus marginata (assembly GCA_014182565.1). Lineage (NCBI taxonomy): Eukaryota > Viridiplantae > Streptophyta > Magnoliopsida > Myrtales > Myrtaceae > Eucalyptus > Eucalyptus marginata. The sequence continues at coordinate 1,613,637 of CM024591.1, read as the reverse complement.
TATTCCTAAGGAAGTTAATTTACTCTAAAATATTTATTTCCTCTTCTTTCAGTTTTCTTTTAATGTTGGGTCTCTGTATGGGATGGTCCATGAATGTTGGACAAGGACAAAGCCACTTACATAAGAGGAGTCCTTTGATGTTTGTGTTGAATCAGGGAAGAATGATTAGCCTGATTTGTTTAAATAGTTAGCACTTTTTTTGGAGCAAAAGCTACATTATTTTTCATGAAAATATCTTACTAAATATTCAAATGAGGGTTTTAACAAGCCATCAATTCTCGGTTATATTATTACCTTTTGTTATGAGTTCTTGATATAGAGGACCGAATAAGCTAAATGGGCAGGAATTCTTTGTGACCCTCACTACAATCGACCTCCTACTCATTGGAAAGTTTCATTGAAATTTTCTCCTCATACTCCAAGAAGTCCATATTCATGACTTTTTAACTTTTACATTTAGGGAACTATCTGATAGACAAGCCTTTGATCAGCAGCATCAAGTTGATCCCCAGCTACAATCTCCCCAACCTCTAAAGGAAGATATGCTGGCTTGTGTTACTGCACTGGAGGAAGCTTTGCTGCCTTGCTTGCTAGCAAGAGAGCTTCAGGCTATAGACGACTCCCGGCATCCTTCACATCAAAGTTTGTCATTGCTTAATCTCTTATCCAATCTTTTCCCCAAGGTGGGGAGTGCTTGGTGTGCTATCATCTTCTTTCTGTTACTTGAGATTGCTCCATATGCATTACCAAACCGGGACTACTCATATTTTGGCTCTTGTCGTTGCTTGACAAAAAACTATTTCATTCTTTTATGTCCTTATGTTGTTCCTTCCTTTTGAAGCCTTCCATCAGTTAAATTGATAAACATGTTGTTCATTTGTAATTTTCCAAAATGTCAGTTTATTGCTAGGTCATAGATGCAATTACACTTGGTTCTTGTGAAAATTTTGATTGTGATTACATATCAAGTTCTAACTTGCTGAGTAGGATAAGAGTTAGTTTGTTATTGGTTAAGATTCTAGTTGATGGTTCTCGAAAAGTACATCTTAGTTAGGCCTAAGAGGAATGTCTACATTTAGAGTAATTTAGGTGATGAAAACTACGTATAATCGGATAAAGAAGTCATTATCATAAATTTTTTGAGAATCCCATATGTCAGTTGAATGACCACCACAACACTCATGTCCACAGCTATGTGTCCATCTGTAGTGGTGGATGGGGGCAGGTAGAAGGGGACATGGTAGTTTCTTTACCACCATTCTAACATCAATAGCAATCGACCAAAAAAAAAAAAAAAAAAACATCAATAGCCCTAAGGGGAGAGAACAAGAGTTCACTCATTGATCATGCCCAGCAAGGACTTGCACATGTGATGCTCTGTAAACCTATGAAGTTTTATTTAAACATATCATGATGGAGCTAGTTATCTGGATTCTAAACCAGAAGAGCATATGCTGTGGGCTTTCTCTTGCAATTGAACTCAAAAGCAGTTTTAATAAGTTGCCTTTCTAGTGTTTCTAAACTATAAAATCATATTTATAAGCTGCGAGTTTCCCTGTAGTTGTATAGTTTGAGACAATTGTTGAAGGAACTTGACCTCTTATGGAGGACACTTGGGTTATTGCAAGTCTTAAGTGGAATGCATTGGGTAATATTAGCTGGTATGTAGGAAGTGCTCTTGTTTGAGTCGTGCGCGGAGGAAGCTTGAGGAATGAAAGATCCTTAACATCTAGTTGTAGGACAGCATTCTCGCAATGTTTTTTTTTATCGAATACAGAAGGGACATTGCACTCAACTTGTAACGAAGTGTTGGCTTGGTGCCACCAGGAGACCAAAAAGTGATCATAATATCTCTAGACTTTCTGGGCTGAATAAGCTTTTTTGTAATTTTATCAGCATCTTAGATCTAAGTTACATCTGACTTGTTGCTTGTCCAATATGATACTAATTGGATATGCCTTAGTGTGCTAATGCGCTCTAAGTTGAGTTGTTTCATTTGTTAACTTTCCCCACGCATAGGAGGTTGATAATGTCTCTGTTTGTGTAATTTTAACTGTTCAAAAAGAGGATAAGATATGTGTAAGCATTCCTAATTTATCTCTCATTCATCACTAAACAAAAATGTGCTGCTAGCTATTCTCGAAAGAAATTGATAATCTTAGTTCCCTATCCTGAAGTGCAATTGCTTCACCAAGCCCCCTCCCAAAAAAATAAAAATAAAAAAATGAAAATCCCCCCTCCTGACTCTTAGCTGGTTAATTGTCGTGAATGCCCGATTACTGAGAAAGTGCTTCTTACTATTTTAGTTGATGTTGAGAGGCATGCTAGAGATTTTGTGGAGGCTGCCAAAAAACTTCAAGTTTACGAAGGTAATGCTAAGGAAATAGCTGGGAAAGTAATAAATGGTTTTTAACATAGAGAGCGAACCATTAAAAAAACCCAGTTTAAGCAAATTTTTGGATCAATTGTCAAATAAAATAAAGAAAAGAATTGAGCATAAACAACTTTTTAACATGGATAAATGTTCTGTAAATATTTATTTGGTTGTGCATATCACTACCAAGTTCCTTTTTCTTAATTGTTTTTATATATGCATAATGAATGATTGTATAAAGAAAAATTTCAATGACATGCAAAAGAAAATAAATCACAATTACATTATCCAATATGAAAATCAATTAAGTCGATGCTTTTCACAAGTTAAGGGGAAAAAACAAAATCAAAACTTCAATTAAAATCTCCCTCATGTTCGTTCGATCGAAATCACGATTTCCTTAATTTCTCGTGTCCAATTTCCCTTTTGATTTTTCGTGTTTCGCTCGTTCTGGAGACGCCGCCGCGCACACTTCCTCCGATCAAAAACCCAACGCCCGGCGACCGGCGGCGCACGGACGGAAAAGCAACGAACTTTTTCCACCGCAGGAATTCGCCAAGTACCGAGAGCAGAGGCTGCGGAAACTGGGCCTCGTCGTTAAGGAAGAAGGCGATGGGCACGAACGGAGCGAGGTGAAGACGGTGCTCGTCGGTGAAGAGGAGGAGAGCGTCTCGGATTGTCTGGTGAAGACCGTGCCGTCGCAGAACACGACCGACGTGAACTCCCAGAGGGCTTTCGCTTCTCTCGAGTCTGCTTTCCCCTCCTGGGAAGATGTGAGTCGTTCTGGTTTTCTTTGAACCCCTTCTTTGCAGTGATTAGCGTTGGAGTCGTCTAATTTGTGCTTTTGGCTTCATGGGTCGATGTAAAGTTCCGACATTTAGGTGGATTTGATTCGCTATTGTTTCGAATCAGCCCAAACGTCTCCTTCTTCTCCTCCCCCTCCTCCATCGGTTCACAGCAGCAACGGTTTGATCCCGAACTTGGATGTCCGGTATGGAGAGGCTTCAGAGAATGTTCGCCGGCGCCGGAGGTGCTCTGGGCCACCCGCCCCCCGACTCCCCGACCCTCGATTCATCCGAGCAGGTCTACATCTCCTCCCTCGCCCTCCTCAAGATGCTCAAGCACGGTATAGTTTTCCCTCTCTCTCTCTCTCTCTCTCTCTCTCGCTTCGTCTTTCGCTTGATGGTTCTTGGCTGTTGTCTTGCTTTCTCTAAATTGGGACTTGGATTTGACAGACCAGGGAGGGCTGGGGTTCCCATGGAAGTGATGGGCTTGATGCTTGGGGAGTTTGTGGACGAGTACACTGTCCGAGTCGTCGATGTGTTTGCTATGCCGCAGAGTGGTACCGGTGTCAGTGTCGAGGCAGTCGATCATGTGTTCCAGACCAACATGCTTGACATGCTCAAACAGACTGGAAGGTAATTATCCACGCACTTGGTCACATTTGCTTTTTCTTACTAACTGGATGGACATTGGACAGTTCTCAATCTATCTTTGCTTAATTGTATCGAGGCCCTTTCATCAAGCTATTATGTGTTCTGCATTGCAGACCAGAGATGGTGGTAGGTTGGTACCACTCTCATCCTGGCTTTGGATGTTGGCTTTCTGGTGTGGACATCAACACTCAGCAGGTCATCTCTTTTACCCTATATTTGATTCTTATAGGGAGCATGTAAATTGTAGTTACAAATGGTATGACCTTTTGGCCTTACAACAACTATTGGTTGGTGATGTAGTTAGTGTTATGATAGTATGGCATAAAGAGTTTATTTGACATTATCAGTAGCTTGCAATTGATTACATGCCCATTGTTAGCGGGAGTTAATATTGCTATGGTGCTTCAATGAGGAAGTATAAGATTTCAATGAGGAAGTATAAGATTTCAATGAGAAAGTATAAGAGTTTATGCTGTTTTTGATCTTCAGTCTCTTGTTTTTGTTTACTGTTCGAGATGGCAGATTAACGACTGATCACCTAGAGATTAGCTAATGAAATGAGATAAGAGTTTAGCTCTCATCTGTGGTTGGAAGAGAGATCTGTGATTAGACTTGGTTTGGGCATTACGTAGGTGGTCTGGTTTTTGAATCCTGATCCGGTTTAGTTCGGTTTCTGCCTGGGAACCGAGAACCGAACAACATAGTACAGGTTAAAAAAAACTGGCACTGGGAACCGGACTGAATTCCACCAGAACCTAGACCAGTCTTGTTCTTCAATTCCTGATTTTACCTTGGAATCATGCTCACCCCCAGTTGAAGGTTGTGGCTTTGGAAATTCACTCAAGAGAGTTGTACCTCAAGATATTTTAAATATTTTCACTCTTGGTTGATAATCATATGATTGGTTTCTTTTGTCCTTTTTTTGCTAGGCTATAATTGCTTATAGGTTTCCAGTTTGATCCAATTGTTAACAAGGCTGCTTTTTACTTGTGCTGTGTTCTTATAAAATCAGAGTTTTGAGGCTTTAAATCAACGTGCGGTTGCAGTAGTGGTGGATCCCATCCAGAGTGTCAAAGGGAAGGTTGTGATTGATGCCTTCCGTTTGATCAACCCACAAACCATGATGCTTGGCCAAGAACCCAGGCAGACAACCTCCAACCTTGGACATCTTAACAAACCGTCCATCCAGGTGAGTTTTGACCAGATAATATTCTTTTTGATTATTGAGTTTTGATCTTATCTCATGGGGTTGACTTCATGTTTCTAGGCATTGATCCATGGGCTGAACAGACACTATTACTCAATTGCCATCAATTACAGAAAGAATGAACTTGAGGAAAAAATGCTACTTAATCTTCACAAGAAGAAATGGACAGATGGCTTGACGCTTCATCGTTTTGACACACATTCTAAAACCAATGAACAGACTGTTCAGGTAAGTCAAGGTCTTAATCTGTCGCATAAAGATTGGAGAATTGGTTGCGCCAATCACTTAGAGGTGGATTCTAGACAATGCAAGACAAGAACCTCTGCTTAAGCATATTTTCATCTGATGTCCATTTTTTCCTAATTAATCAAGATCAATTAGCTTGCAATGCACATAGATTTCATTGAACTGGATGCTGAAAAGCTGTCATTTCTTGCAAAACAAATGATTGTTTCCAAATTCAGATCCTTGTTTTAGGTGGATTTTTTTTTTTTTTGGGTAGGAGTAAGATTCATGCTTTATTATCCGAAAGCTAAGGTCTTGCTTTATGCTTTACATCTAGGCTGAGAAGAAAGCATCCAGGGGAAAAGATATAGTCGTTTGTTTTGTAATAAGATTGGTTACATAGTGTGGTTCATTCTTTGGTATATTCTCAAACTATTAATGAAAGTACACTGCAGATACACCCCCCCCTCCCTTCTCTTCTTTTTTTTTTCTCTTAAACGGATTGGCAAAGACCTATTCAATGAAAGGCAACAGGGCAACAATTGATTGGTGACAATCTCTAGTCAAAGCTTTACATGATTCTTGGTGCATACGCTGGACAGGTGTTACAGATATATTAGGAACATCCACAGCAATGGACGGGGATGACATTGTGTGTGGTGTTGTAATAAATGCCTCAAGTCTGAAGACTTGAATATGGGTTTTCCTTGTAGGTTCATTTAAGTAAATGGAGGATATATATATAATTCACCCGTGGCAGGATTAGGAAAGTGAGAGGAGGGTTGTTGGCTATTGAGTATAACTGGTGATCGTTTGTATCTTATTAGAGTCCAATAACGAGTAGTGGCTGGCCACAATATCCATATGGTAGGGCCACAGGAAACCCATCTTTTTCTGCAGTTCATTATGAATATCATATCAGTTGGTTGGTGGGCGGATGTTTTTGATTTCTATTTATGCCACAATCAAAATGAGTTGATTTTTCCCCCCTTCCAATCTTGCAGGAGATGCTGAATTTGGCAATCAAGTATAACAAGGCGGTGCAGGAGGAGGACGAATTGCCACCAGAGAAGCTAGCGATCACGAATGTGGGAAGGCAAGATGCCAAGAAGCACCTTGAGGAGCACGTCTCCAACCTTATGTCTTCCAACATAGTCCAGACCTTAGGGACCATGCTTGATACCGTAGTCTTCTAAGGCCCTCCAAATCGGCATCTTATGTTACCTGCATTCTGCACAACTCTGTAGAAATCTAGTTACATCGGCTTGATCAGTAGACGCTGAAGCTTGTTAGAAATCTAGCCCTTTGTTCTCTGCTTTGCTTGTATCCCCATTCAAACAATTCAGTTACCAATTTGTTCTTATCCAAGAAAGGGGAAGGAAAGGAGACGGTTTATCCGCGAGCCTTTGTGACATGATCTCTTGTACTAAATAACGGGGCAGGTCTCCTGTCTCCGTTCAGTGGGGGATGATGAATGGAGTTGACAAAGATGTAGCCACCGCATCGCTGAGTGTGTTGGCTACGCTGTTACAAACAAAAGGTTGGGCTGTTGTATCTTTCCAGTTACAATTCCTTATTCGGTATATACTGCCATTTATTATCAACATTTGCTGTTACAGAACTGGATGAGTCAATGCTGGATGCTCTTGGAATTCTTCCTGAGCGCAAAAAGCAGAAGAAACTCTTGCTGGTAAGCATTATTGATTTTGCATCGCTTTGGCACTCTTGTAAATAATTCTAGCAAAGTGCCTTGCTTGTAATATTCATCTTTTGCTTTATGTACACGGTGGTTAAATGATATTGATTCCGAGAGTGTTATGCACAAAATTTGGACCTCAAAGAACTAAAGTTTGAAAATTCATTCAGTGATACTTTGCAGGAGTTGGTCGTCTGATCAAGACTTGTTGGTTGAAGTGAAGCTTTCTATTGAAGAGATTATCTAGCTGTTAACATTCTCTGGATTTGTATGTACATCTTTGGTCAGTTTTTCATTTCATTATCACTTTTTCCTTCAATAAGATTTTGTACTGTTTTTAGCTCATCTGGAAAACAAATTGTTGTTTTTCAAATACTATTTTAAGTTGATGATATTTTTTAGTCTAGTCAACTAGGTTTGCTTCTCATACTCTCCCTTCTGCTTGAAGCCTATGTTACTATTGTTCTCTTCTGTTCATTATCTCAATGTTGCTAAGTAATGCTTGTTTACTAGGGCACCACTCTAGCAGTCCTTACCGATAGGCTTATGATCCCACCACCATTATTATTTTAAAAAAAGAAAGACCCGAAACCTAACCTGAACTGACCCGACCCAACCCGTGCAGGATTTTTTGCTTCGGGTCGGGTCGGAGCGCACACCCCTCATGATTTGGGTTGGGTCAGGTAACATTAAAACCCGACCCGAGCCATTGACACCCCTAGGTGGTATCTCTATCCTGTGGAATAACCCAAAGAAATATATGATGACAGGGATCCTGTGGGTGTTCAAAATTTTATATGACACTTGTAAAATCTGGACCTTTGGTGCGTCTGTGTTTTTGGGAAGTACCTGAGGAATTTCTGCTTCACTAGGCCCCTCGGACTAGTTTATTATTGAATTGCTGATTAAACAATGTTTATGTACCCCACTGAGAGAGAGTCATCCTTGTAGTTTCAAGGAAACTACACTTTGTATTTTAGCTATGTGTGCATATTGAAGCCATGCAAGTTTCACATGCAAAGCAGTGGAAACTCTCCATGCTTAACGCATCTCCTCCATTTGACCTAAAAGAAAACCTATCTCCTCCATCACGCAGCCTGCTACCCGTGCAACAAAGCTAGGATTTCTGCTTGCAGTGGTGAGGAAGCGTGGATCTCCTTGGTGAAGCCATCAACAATCACGCCATTTGAATTGCGTAAGATCCCTGTGATCGAGCTTGGCATCTCTCTGTCCACCCATGAGCAGTCCACATTCAGCTTCAAAGATTGGCTGTCCGGCGGCTCCCATCTCACAGGTATAGGCCACAACTTAGCTTTTCCTTTTCCCGTTCTTGGATTCCATCGGCTGAGACTTTGGCTTTGTGCTTCGGCTGCTTCGATAATGGCGTTTGGTTGTGGGGCCTTGTCGCGGAATTCCTGATTGTTCCTATTTTTCCAGAACTGCCAGAGCACTTCTGCTATAAATCCTTCTTTCGGTGAGTTCGGTTTTGTTTCAAAAAATTCTGCCAGCCACTTGTCCATTCTAGTTGCTGTCCTTGTGCTGTTACTGAGGTTGAGGCATGAGTTTGACCAGATGTTTTGGGTCCATTTGCAGAAGAAAAGTAGGTGTTCAACAGTATTTGGATGTTTCCAGCATAGAGGGCATAAAGGATCGGGTAATATTCTTCTCTTGAACAGATTTTCCTTTGTCGGTATTGCATCTTGACATAAGCTCCATAGGAAGATTTTCATTTTGGGGGGATAGATAGAGCCCAAAAAATGAGGAAATTGTAAAATTTCCTTAATACTATTCAACAAGTGCATATGGACACTTGTTCTTAGGCAATCGATGATAAATCCTTGTTCATTTTTTATTGTTGCGTTCATTTTCGCTTTGCTTAACTAAAAATGAAATAAAAAAAAGAAGAAGAAGAGCAACCTGTTAAATCCTGAAATTGACCCTGGAACTTATAATAAGGTAGTTTCCAGGTTATGACAGGTACTTTTCAAGTTCCGAAAAATAAAAAACCTATACTCAAGGGTAGGTTCTAGGTTTCAGGCGGAACTTGGAACCTCTCACCCCTAGTGTAAAATGTTGGTCATGGTTTGAGATTGGTGACAGTATATATTCTGACTCCCCTTCTGAAACTCCCATTTTTAGAGGGCCATGGAGTCTGAGCTATATGAAGCCGCAGTGGAAGGAAATGTCCATTCGTTGCTTACCCTACTTAGCAAAGATAGGTTACTTTTAGATAGAACTATGGTTGAAAATCAAATCGAAAGTCCTTTGCACATTGCGGCGATGCTGGGACACTTGAGATATGTAGAAGAGGTCCTAGCTCAGAGGGCTGAAATGACTAAAGAGCAAAATTCTCAGGGATTGACCCCTCTTCATTTGGCAGTGGCAAAGGGGTACTTCCACATAGTAAAAAACTTGTTAAGAGTTGACCCTGAAGTGTGTTTTTTCCGTGACAAATACGGAAGAAACCCACTTCATGTCGCGGCTATGAAAGGCCACGTTGACATCTTGGAACTATTGGTTCGAGTGAGACCCTGTGTAGCCCGGGATATCTTGGAAAATGGCCAGATGATTATGTATCTATGCGTGAAGAATAACAAACTGGAGGCTTTGAAGCTGTTGGTCGATATTTTGGACAATGAGCAATTTATCAACTCGAAGGATGAAGATGGAACACAATTCTCCATATGGCTGCTGATGATAGACAGACCAAGGTATGTTCATACAATGACACCTTAGGTACTAGGCACATTTAGTGGAGCAAATATTAAGTGATGTCGAAGTGTCAGGTCAGTTGCTGACTTGGTATGCATTTTTTAAGTCATGGCATGCAATAAGATGACATGAGTCTGCTGAAAAAGACTAGTAGCAAAGTTAATTCTAGAAAATTATATAACACAGGTTCGTCCTCTTCAAAATTGACGTTGGTTCATTCTGGTGGCAATCATCTACAGACTGTACTCTTCCTGAGTAAAAAAGGAGTTTAACCCAAAAATTATGAACTACAAAGGTTTCTCAGCTCTCGTCCTATCAACAAAAGGTGAAAGTATGGAATCGAAGATTACATATATTATGTAATGTACCTTCATCAACCATGACCTTTGCGGATTCCTAATTAAGGCAGCCATGTGAAGATGCTTATGGCTATTTTAAGCATAAGATACATGCTTGGGCCCCAGTGAACATCATCGATGATTAAGATAGAATGTAGAAGTGAGTGGAGACTTTATTTATACATTCTTTGTCATATGAAATGTTTGTATTATTTCTAGAATCGAGATTACAAGTCCTAATACCATGGAATATTCCTTAAAGGAAGCATCACAAATCAAATCAAGTAAAACATCTGTCCACAATACATGAAAACCCCATTGTTTTACATTTATTCAGACATAAAGCCACTAAATTGTAAGATACTCTCGCTTCTGTTTCTTCAAGTCCTTGGAGATGAACTTCGGGACTTTGAATTCGGGACTTTGAATACCGATTTCAAGACTCCAGGTAATCATTTTAGGATCGGGAAAATAAGTGGCACCCGAAAATAAGAATCATTAATACAGCTCATACCTCCATTGCAGTCCCAATTGTTTCGTATGTAAAATATCATTCGTCGTCCTCTGTCAATACTAATATCTGCATAGATAAAGCACCCCCATAAAGATGACCGCAACCCACGTGGTTAGTATGGCAATCCTTGTGAAGATCCACTGCTTTAATGAAAAACTTGCCAATAATAGAATTATGGTAAATGATGTGGCGAAGCTTATCACGATATTTTGCACAAAAAGCTTGTCCAAATTCCATAGCCTTTTAACCATTGGCAAGTCGCTCTCAGTATGTGCTGCACGATTTTTTCTGCCCTCTCAAATTTTGTTAGGTAAGTTGATCCATGCTTGGGATGCAATGCTAGCTAATAAAACTGCCACCACATTAAGCATCTTGTGCGTACTGTTTTGCCACTTTTTCTTTTTTTCTTTTTCGTTTTCTTTTCCTCCGGGTGGATGTAGTGCCTGTTTGGTTCGGCTTTGGGGAAATGCCATTGGGAGAATGCAAATACCTTTAAGGTAAAGGGGTTTTCCGAAATACTAGACTATTTGATAAACTATAACTGAAAAGTGTTTTATGGAAATGCAAGATTGTTTGATAAACATATATTTAAAAAGCTCTTTAGTGTGACCAAATTAAGTTTTTTAGTTTTAGTATTTTTAAAATTGCAAAAAAGAAACAATGACTATATAACTTTTTACATTTTCATGTTGAGAGTAATGTAAAAGATATATATTAATAAATTTATTTAAAAATATATATTAAAAGATTTTGATTATAGATTAGATGCAAAGCTCAACTTTTGGTCTAGGGTTCTTTTAGGTTTGTTTTCAACTTTGAATAATTTTTTTTTAAAATTATTGTAGTATTAATCATCTTTGTTAATTAATGATCATTCTAGTGTATTGATAAAAAATTGGGCTATTGATTGTCAAAAGATAAAAATGACTAAAAAAAAAAAAAGGTGAACACAACATTTACAAATGGTTTTTATTATTTTTAAAAAAAATAAAAATAAAATCCGATGAAACTCCGTCGCCAATCAACGGCGGTTAGGGTGTGGGGAAGATGATCGGTGTAAAAAGAAAAGAAAAGAAGTCAACGAATAAATAGTAGAGGTGGACTTACATTTCCGAAATGTTAAAAGCCCAAAGCAAGTCCCCACCTATTTTGGGCTTTTAGCATTTCAAAGGCCAGCATTTGGCAAAGGACAACTCCAAATACTGAATCAAACATCTAAATTTTTTCCCAATGGGCTTTTGGGGCTAAAAGCCCATTGGGAATGCTGAACCAAATGAGGCCGTAAAGTTGTGAGCATGTTATCCGCAATCTTCGATTCCATGCTTTCACCTATCAACAAAAGGTGAAAGCATGGAATCGAAGATTGCGGATAATGTATTCACAACTTTACATCCACCCGAAGGAAAAGAAAACGGAAATGAAAAAAAGAAAATGGCAAAACAGTACGCACAAGAAAAGGTGAAAGCATGGAATCGAAGATTGCGGATAACGCGTTCACAACTTTACATCCACCCGGAGGAAAAGAAAACGGAAAGGGAAAAAAGAAAAAGTGGCAAAACAGTACGCACAAGATGCTTAATGTGGTGGCAGTTTTATTAGCTAGCATGACATCCCAAGCATGGATCAACTTACCTAACAGAATTTGAGAGGGCAGAAAAAATCGTGCAGCACATACTGGGAGCGACTTGCCAATGTTTAAAAGGCTATGGAATTTGGACAAGCTTTTCGTGCAAAGTATCGTGATAAGCTTCGCCACATCATTTACCATAATTCTATTATTGGCAAGTTTTTCATTAAAGTAGTGAATCCTCACAAGGATTGCCATATTTACCACGTGGGTTGCGGTCATCTTCATGAGGGTGCTTTATCTATGTAGATATTAGTATTGACAGAGGACGACAAAAGATATTTTACATACGAAACAATTGGGACTGCAATGGAGGTATGAGTTGTATTAATGATTCTTATTTTCGGGTGCCACTTATTTTCCGATCCTGAAATGATTACCTGAAATCGGTATTCAAAGTCCCGAAGTTCATCTCCAATGACTTGAAGAAACAAAAGCGGGAGTATCTTACAATTTAGTGGCTTTGTCTGAATAAATCTAAAACGATGGGGTTTTCATGTATTGTGGACAGATGTTTTACTTGATTTGATTTGTGATGCTAAGGAATATTCCATGGTATTAGGACTTATAATCTCGATTCTAAAAATAATACAAACATTTCATATAACGAAGGGTGTATAAATAAAGTCTCCACTCAGTTCCACGTTCTATCTTAATCATCGATGATGTTCATTGGGGACCAAGCATATATCTTATGCTTAAAACAACCATAAACATCTTCACATGACTGCCTTAATTAGGAATCCGCGAAGGTCATGGTTGATGAAGGTATAGTACATAATATATGTAATCTTCGATTCCATGCTTTCACCTTTTGTTGATAGGACGAGAGCTGAGAAATCTTTGTAGTTCATAATTTTTGGGTTAACTTCTTTTTTACTCAGGAAGAGTACAGTCTACAGATGATTGCCACCAAAATGAACCAATGTCAATTTTGAAGAGGACGAGCCTGTGTTATATAATTTTCTAGAATTAACTTTACTACTAGTCTTTTTCAGCAGACTCATGTCATCTTATTGCATGCCATGACTTAAAAAATGCACACCAAGTCAGCAACTGATGTGACACTTAGAAATCACTTAATATTTGCTCCACTAAATGTGCCTAGTACCTAAGGTGTCATTGTATGAACATACCTTGGTCTGTCTATCAGCAGCAGCCATATGGAGAATTGTGTTCCATCTTCATCCTTCGAGTTGATAAATTGCTAATCGTCCAAAATATCGACCAACAGCTTCAAAGCCTCCAGTTTGTTGTTCTTCACGCATGAATACATAATCGTCTGGCCATTTTCCAAGATATCCCGGGCTACACCGGGTCTCACTCGAACCAATAGTTCCAAGATGTCAACGTGACCTTTCATAGCCGCGACATGAAATGGGTTTCTTCCGTATTTGTCACGGAAGAAACACACTTTAGGGTCAACTCTTAACAAGTTTTTTACTATATGGAAGTACCCCTTTACCATTGCCAGATGAAGAGGGGTCAATCCCTGAGAATTTTGCTCTTTGGCCATTTTAGCGTTCTGAGCTAGGACCTCTTCTACATATCCCAAGTGTCCCAGCATCGCCGCAATGTGCAAAGGACTTTCGGTTTGATTTCCAACCATAGTTCTATCTAAAAGTAACCTATCTTTGCTAAGTAGGGTAAGCAACGAATGGACATTTCCTTCCACTGCGGCTTCATACAGCTCAAATTCCATGGCCCTCTAAAAATGGGAGTTTCGGAAGGGGAGTCAGAATATATACTGTCACCAATCTCAAACCATCTCAAACCATGACCAACATTTTACATTAGCGGTGAGAGGTTCCAAGTTCCGCCTAGAACCTACCATCAAGTATAGGTTCCTTATTTTTCGGAACCTGGAAACTACCCTATTACAAGTTCCAGGGTCAGTTCCAAGATTTAACAGGTTCCTTTTTTTTTTTTTTTTTTTTTTTTTTTTTTTCATTTTTAGTTAAGCAAAGCGAAAATGAACGCAACAATAAAAAATAAATAAGGATTTATCATTGATTGCCTAAGAACAAGTGTCCATATGCACTTTTTTGGCTCTATCTATTTCCCCAAAATGAAAATCTTCCTATGGAGCTTATATCAAGATGCAATACCGACAAAGGAAAATCTGTTCAAGAAAAGAATATTACCCGACCCTTTATGCCCTCTATGCTGGAAACATCCAAATACTGTTGAACACTTCATTTAGGACTTGTAATCTCGATTCTAGAAATAATACAAACATTTCATATGACGAAGGGTGTATAAATGAAGTCTCCACTCAGTTCCACGTTCTATCTTAATCATCGATAATGTTCACTGGGGCCCAGGTATATATCTTATGCTTAAAACAGCCATAAGCATCTTCACATGGCTGCCTTAATTAGGAATCCGCGAAGGTCATGGTTGATGAAGGTACAGTACATAATAATTAAAAATATATTTATGGTGCTTAGTTACTTCTGTGTGCAGCGGTGGCCTTCAATTCTATACTCTACTTTATAATTGCTTAATTGATTTGTTTTAGGCTATCAAGTACCCATCCGGCTGCAGGATTTGGTGCGAAGTTGCTTGCAGTTTCCGGGAATGGCATTGTTCAGTCGTTTATCAATGCTCGCACAGTTACTCCAGGTGGTCTGGATTTATCATCCAGCATACTACAGAATTCCAGATGATGCTGTGGATTTCTGAGAATTGCTCTAGAAAGTAAGGGTGGGTATAATGTAGTACTTTGGGCGCTTCAGCTATGAAATGTTCACAGTTCCACAGTTACTAAAATGTTTTCAAAAACCCACTGACATTCTTTCGATTTAGGCATATATATCTATCAGGGTCGGGCCGTCAAGACTAACATGAGAATGTTTGTTGTTACGTGGTTCAGTCTTTCAAATTTGTTTGTTTGCCTAGTTTTTCTTTTCTTCGCCTTAGTTGGGTCTTTGTTGTAGCCACTATGAAATCTAATTCAATTGTTTGACTTTGGATATCACAACTTTATGTGAGTTTTTAAGCTGACTTTTTTACACCTGTAGCTATATGATTGATAACTCTATTTTCTTTAAATAAACTTATCAAAACATCTATATTTTGGTGATAACATATGAGCTTCCATTAAGTCTGATAACATATTAATTGTATATCTTCAATGAGTTCCCAGGACCTATGAGTTGTTGGTTGACATCATGTCAATTTTATATTTTCCGCATCATGCAACAGAGATGAGAAAACCAAAGGTGGCAGCTGAAATTGCTAGGAACCTACAAAAATTCCATCAAGTGGATATTCCAGGTTCTAACAAACCTCAATTGTAGAATGATATGTTAAAGCGTTTCAAGAAAGGTTCTTCCTCTGTAGCAGTTCACTTTATCTTTTCTTCATCACTTCATGGAAAAGTAACTCTTATTTCACTGTTGCAGTCTGTCAAATGTTTCTTTCAACAAAGTGCTTTTAACTTAATGTTTCTTTTGCGTCATGTTTGTGCGCCCTTTTTTGATGTAGCATCTGATCTCAAATTTGAAAATCATGAAAAGCAAAGGACGTATGAGACAATATCTTCTGAGGAAATTTATGATGAACTTCTTGAGCTAAAGGCAAATTCCTCTTTTAAGCAGCTTTTCTATATATACCAACTCATACATGAGATATACTGTGGGATGGCTGCTACATCAATGACCTCCGATACCTTTATTTTCATTCCGGCTCTTTTAAAATTGTCTATTTGGTAGGCTGAGAGGTATGCCTGAAATTATTAACTGCTTAATACTACTTGCTGAGTGGTCTTAGTATGTCATGTCATGGGTTTCTCGCTGGCTTTCCAACAATATAATGCAGTTTGTGCTAGGATGTGAGGTATTGTAATGCACGAGAATGGTCTCACGAGTTCCTAACAACTTCTTGTCTTTTTAATGCTCTTTAGGGAAGGTTGCCTCTAAGAGCGAAAATTAGTATTCCCCACAGTGTTCACAGGTGTTAATTTCACTTTATTCACATTGATCATTGCATTGTACGTAAGTATAACAGACTCGTCCTCTTATGTGATGAAATCTGCTGCTTGATGGTGGGAACAGGAATTAACGGGCAAAACTATGTTGAGGTAGACTTTGAAACCAACAGAATATATATACACCCATATTGGTTTCAGTTTTCACTAGGCAGTCATAATCACAAAAGCGGACAAGATGCCATAGCAAGAAGTTACACAGTCCCTTTTGTTTGATACACAGCAAATGTAAGGTTTACAGTGACCAAAAATGGGATGAATTAAAAGATCACGAAATTCATGAATATATTCATAGTGGCCATTAAACCGACATTCGCTGATTTCAAGTTACGCCAGGAGAAATCCAAAGGCTAAGTACGATGAACAGAATCATTACCATCCACAATCATGGAACTCATTCTTACCAGTATTTTTTATCCAGAAAAATTTTATTAGATGAGGAATGTTTATATTCTGATTAAACCAAATAGGTTAAGATAGAATAACTTATCTGGGTACATGGACGAAGACAGGTCTTTCAATGACTTCGAAGTATCTCAGATACATGAAGACTTAAATTATGCCACATTAAAAAACAAAAAAAGCAAAAGGAATTGCACGGCTTATGTACTTCAGTATCTTATTAAAACTAGGGAGTATTCAAATAAATACCAGTTGAAAGTAAAGCTTCCACAACTTCTAGCACCAAGACTAATGAACACTGCAGTATCAGTTGCTAGGACAGAGAGCTTACTGTTCATAGACATCCTGTTTGAAGATGACAACATCACCTGTGCATGCATGGCCTGCATAAACCCCCTTTATCGGTCCAGATATGGCACATGAATAGAAAGGAAGCTATTTTGTAGCATGCTGCTATCTTTTATGTTAACTAACCAAAGAAGTAAAATATGAGTTGATGAGCAGCACGTCACAGCAGCATTTCCTTATATTCATACTTTCACAGATTCACAAGAACTGTGTATGATGGGATGGAGAAGGCAGTTTTTCGGTTGGTGCTATGTATATGACATAAGCTATGAACCATACCAAGAGTAGCTGTAACATAACAATTTATAAGCTCATGCTATTTTTACTTAGGAATTTCTAATACAGGTACATTGCTTAAAGAGAGCGTACAAGTTTTGCACCTCGATACGAAACTAGACAATGGATAAACTCATCCTCCTCACCGGGTGACGAACCTAAGAAATCATTATGCAATTATCACTAAAAGGAATTTATGAAGTTGTACATGCAACAACGTATTTCGTAACTAAGACTAAGAGGGAGAAATTACACTACATGCTCCTTGATCCGCTGAATGAGTGTCTCCTTGTTGCCCGTCAACCTCAAACAACTTTGAGTGTCTCAAGTCGGCCCGCTACAACAGAAGGAAAAAACAGAGCAA
This sequence comes from Eucalyptus marginata, assembly GCA_014182565.1. Taxonomy (NCBI): domain Eukaryota; kingdom Viridiplantae; phylum Streptophyta; class Magnoliopsida; order Myrtales; family Myrtaceae; genus Eucalyptus; species Eucalyptus marginata. The sequence continues at coordinate 1,596,127 of CM024591.1, read as the reverse complement.
ACCATGATGATCCAGCTTAAAATCCGAGACAACAGCATACTTCACACCCCTCTTACGTGCCTAAGATGGCTCGAATCGAAGAAGTCAATTTTGCAAATGAGGCATCGTCCAGAAGCCAATCCAAATCGGAAAACACAGAAAATGAAGTAGAGACCGTGCAAATATTCATCCTCTTTCTCATCAATCTTTATAAGAAGCTCACTCGCTGGTCAGCATCGTCACTCCATTCGACGTTTTTTCTTGTTTTTACGCGATTCCCACGAACAGCTCCATCTAGTTTTGCCCAGAATAGGAGATGAGAGGCCACGTACTGAGAAACTTCTTATATAAATCTAGCTCACTTCATTATAACTTTTTATGGCGCAAAAGAAAAGAAAAAAACAAAGGATTTATAAGTTTCATTTTTTTTTTCAAAATTTCGCTTTTTTGGGTTTTTATAGTTTCGGTACCTTTGTCACTTTTATCGTCCCTATATTATTCTTATTATTATATCGTGTTTTGACATATAATAAAATAATCACTTCAATATATCTTTTACATTGAAAGTGGAAAGCACCGGAGAAATGTAGATAAAAAAAAAAGTATCATAATTCATTTTGCATAAAAATAACACCAACCAACGTGATTCATCTCACTTGCAGGATCTCGTGTATGCAGATGCTATAGCGGGAGAATTACCAAAAAAGTCCTAAACCTATTGCAATTGTGCCAATTCAGTCTTAAACCTTTTTTTTTTTTTTTTTTTGTCTAATTTAGTCCTAAACCTTTTATAGTTGTGTCAATTCAGTCCATCCAGGCCAAAATTGGCTAGCCGGCGCTGACGTGGATGCCGGCGGGGGATAGCCGGCCGGCGAGGTAATTTTTTAATATATATTTTTAAATTGTTTAATTCTTTTTCTTTTTCTTTTTTTTTTTTTGGCCTTCTTCTCCTTCGGCCGGCCAACGCCGGCCAGGTGAGGGCCAGCAAGGCTCGCCCAAGAACGGCGAGGGCGAGGGTCGACCTCGCCCAGTGGCCGGCGAGGCTGCCGTTGCCATCGTCGCCCCCACCGCCTCCGCCACCTCCCCCGTCCCCCCGATCGTCGGCACGATCTACCCCTCCGAGCTCAAGCGGCCCTCCCCGATCATGACCATCGCCAAAACCTTGTTCCAACACCTCTGGATCGACGAGGACGAGATCAAGCTCCTCCGCGGGTTCCTCGACTACACCACGTAGCGCGGCAGGGCCTCGCCCTCACCAGTGGCTAGCAAGGGCCGAGCTCGCCGAATCTGGCGAGGCTTGGCCTTGCCCAGCCTTGGCGAGCGAGCCTTGCCCGCCGACGACGAGGCCGCCGTCGGCCGGGCGAGGCTCGCCTTCACCGGTGGCCGGCAAGGCAAGCCTCACTAGTGGCCGACGAGGCTGACCTCGCCGGCCCTCACCTCTGGCCGGCGCTGGCCGGCCAGAGGAAGGAGAAGAAGGGGAAAAAGAAAAAGAAAAAAAGAATTAAAGAATTTAAAAATATTAAAAATTTGAAAAAAATAAAAAAATATATATTAAAAAATTGCCTCGCCGATCGACTGTCCCCCGCCAACGTCCACATCAACGCCGGCCGGCCAATTTTGGCCGGATGGACTGAATTGACACAATTATAAAAGGTTTAGGACTAAATTGGACAAAAAAAAAAGATTTAGGACTGAATTGGCACAATTGCAATATGTTTAGGACTTTTTTGGTAATTCTCCCTGCTATAACATCTGGTTGTACTCTTGTCACTATATAAATACAACCTTTTATCAACCAAAAATATATATATATATATATATATATATATCACTTGCACTTGCACGATTTGATCAATTTGGGATAGGAGCTCGTGGATCCATGAACAATCATGATGCACAGTATATAAGCCACGTAACTATTTGAATAAGAGGGAAATGTTTGTTCACCAAGCAAGCATCGGAGTCAATTATATATAAATAAATTGTTGAAAGATTTTGCATTCTCCCCTCCCCCCCAACAAAAAGACAACTATTCATAAACTAAAAATAAAAACCTAGTAATCAATGATCAATGGAACAGACTTATTGATTAACAAAAATATTTTCTTTGATAAAAAGTAGAGAGTTCGTCTCATTGTCCTTTTGACCATTTTTTTCTTTTGGGGGGAGGGTGTCTAGTTAAACTTTTAATGTCCGTCAACTATTTTTTAACAGCTCTCTACTTTGACTTGGTAGGATGAAAAGAAAAAATCGAGATGGGCAAAGTAGGTTCGATAGTTACCTATCTAATTTGCAAATTTTAAGAAAATATGGAGAAACAAGAATATTACCAACAGATCCTGTGCTTATCTGTTCTTTGAAGCGAACAAATATCATATTCAATCTCTAATTTTTCTAGGCCCCACCCCTTTTTGTCCCCTTGGTGGGGCCCATCCACATCCAGGCATCTTTATGCGCGAGCACATGAGGAGAAGAGATTCGCTACTCCATACGATTTCTTATTAGTTCCTGCTTGTTTTCATTGGCTTGCCTTTTGCTTTCGACTTGCCCTCATTACAAATTTTCAGTTTTTCACTTATTTGATAGATCTTCGGCGGATTGCATGCGTAGGTTGCATCTACTTCAGGTGGGTGACAATCTTTTCTCAATCGTTCATTTAATTGGATTGTGTTAGAGATCTAACATTTTAGAACAGCTCATATAATCCATTGGATTGATATCACGATAGTAAAATTGCATTGATTGAGACTCTAAAGCGATGCCTTCTTTCTCAAGCAAGGGCCGTCTGGTGTCACTATGTTAGCAGGGTCTGCTTGTTATTATATTACTGGTTAAACTTTAACTTTGAGCCACATAGCGGCATTGTAATGATACATAACTTTTAATTAAATATTTATGATTGAATTATATTAAAAAAATTATCGATTAATTTGGCCCTAACAAAAATATTTTTCGCATCATTTGGTATTAACATCATTTTTTTACTAAGTGTTATTTTCTATTTTATTTCCCCTATTTTACACTATTTTTGTACAATTATTATTATTTTAAAAAAGGGAGAGGCCAACGTGGGCTGGGCCTTCGCACCCAGCCCCCTTTTCTTCTTTTTTCCGAGTGGGCCTGGGCCCATCTCCCCCCACCTTCTCGGCCCGGCCCGTCCCTGTTTTCCCTTTCATTTCTTGCGCCCTATTCGGGCTCGTGGACTAGGCTGCCATTGCCCAGTTCGCGCGAATCTCCCGACCATGTTCGTGTGTATAGGCTGCGATTTTCAAATGTTACTCGTCTGTGGCTTGAGCAGCTGCCAACTAGACATTGTCCTTGCTCCCTGTGCCGAGGCCACGTTTCTTGCTGAACCCGCTCTGTTCCTTTTCCCGTTCAGATTTCACTGATTCAAACCATTGTTGACGTTGGCTCTCTCTCTCTCTCTTTGCAGGACGCCTGGTTTTGACTCGTCAAGTTATTGCCCCTGCCACTACCATGTGCCACTGAGAACCATCAAAAAGTAACGTCCAAGCCATATTCTTTACTGATGAAACATAGGCGTTGACTTCACCATATTTGAGTAATGTCCATATTTATTATACACCAATTAGAGACCTAATTTGATGAATTTTCTTCAACACGGTTCTTCTAAGGTTCTTCCAATGGCTCGAGCACAACATCTTACGAGCCTTATGAATTGATTAAGTTTAAGACTTGATTTATACAGGTGATCATGTTGAAAAGCAGTTTTTGCATGCCATTTATAAGATTTGAAGACGTGACATCCTATTCCCAAGCTCAAAATTCTCTAATGCCAAACCAACCCGTGCCAATCTTGGGGGTAAAGTATTTTGTTGAAATTAGAGCATGTGGTTTTTGTAATTTTTAGCTTTATAACAAAATGCTGCACAATTTAAAAAGAAAAAAGAATTTTAAGATTTTGTGTTTATCTTGTGAAAATTTTGCCCATCAATGAAAGTTAATTGTTCAGTCAAGAGAACATTTCCGATAATCAAATAGGACGCATGTCCTTGAACAAATATTTATTTCAAGAAAGATAATGTGAGAATGATCGAGCTTTGAGGAATTATATAATTTCTACTTATAGATACATATCAATCATAGAAGAAGAAGGAAAAAAAAAGTAAACCATTAACATTTAAAATGCAACAAACAGTAAAAAATTAAAAACATGTTATAATACTACACCACGTGCTATATCAATTTTGCCACTCAGTCTTGGTATTTGTCTCGACAATTGCAGCCTCGACGACTGATATTTAAAGGAAAGTAAGGTGCAAGACTCCAGCTTTACTAGCGTCGCCATCCATCGCCATCGCCATCGCTGAGACCTTTTTGCCCTTACTTATCCATCTCCTCCGATCAAATGGAATCCGGTGAGATCCTGGACGGTTTGCAGTTGATGATTCTCACCTGATGTCAAGCCAGCTTCTTAAATTTGGAGCTCTGGTCTAATTTCGATAATAGTAACCATTGTTCCATTACCATACTCCGGATGGTGTTGGTGGCCTTATTAAGCTTGTTCTATGCCGTTGCTGTTCGTGGTTCAATTTCGCTTGATGAATGCGTCGATTGGCCGGCTACCTCCAAGACAACAACTAGCAAGCCTCGAGGATCAGTTTTCTGCGGGTGCTGTCTCTCTCTCTCTCTCTCTCTCTCTCTCTCTCTAATGTATTGTGTGTAAGGCGGCTTGCCATGGAAACTTAATGCCAACTGCGGATTATCAGAGAAAGCTAAAGGAGGAAGTTTTGATGTTGAGAAACTTCTTGAATCCACCATCGGATTGCCACCACTGTTTGGTGCCGGAACAATCAATTGTCGGACAGTCTCTTGCCAGAAATCACCATTAACAATGGCAAATCACAAAGCAGAAAGAAACAAAAGATGGGTTTAGATTCGGCTAACTGGAATCAAGTCCATTCGTTAATGAAGTTATTAAGGGAGAAGTGCCAAAAAAGTCCTAAACCTTTTGCCTTTGTGCCGATTTAGTCCTAAACATTTTTTTGGTGCCGATTCAGTCCTAAACCTTTTTACGTTGTGCCAATTCAGTCCTTTCCGGCCAATTTTGGCTGGATTTTACTGACTGGACGCCGGCCGGTTGACGTGGCATGATCGGCGCTGACGTGGACAACTTTCAATAATATTTTAATATTTTTTTTATTTTTTTTAATATTTTTATTTTTTATTTTTATTTTATATTTTTTTTTTTTTTTGTCTTCTTCCTCCGGTCGGTCACCGAGGTCCGGCGACCGGCCGAGCCGGAGGCCGGCGAGGGCGAGGTTGACCTCACCGGCCACCTCGCGGGCGAGGCTCGCCTCGCCCATGGCCGGATTTGGCAAGGCTCGACCTCGCCAGATCCGGCGAGGGGGAGCCTCACCCATGGCCGGCGGGGTGAGCCTCGCCCATGGCCGGATCTGGCGAGGCGAGCCCTCGCCGGCCATGGGCGAGGCTTGCCTCGTCGATCCGGCGAGGGGGAGCCTCGCCCATGGCCGGCGAGGCTTGACCTCGCCGACCATGGGCGAGGCTCCCCGCCGCCGGATCCTCGCCGACCATGGGCGAGGCGAGCCGAGCCTCGCCCATGGTCGGCGAGGCTCGACCCTCGCTCGCGAGGTGGCCGGCGAGGGCGAGGCCGGAGGACCTTGGTGACCGGCCAGAGGAAGAAGACAAAAAACAAAAAAATCAAAATCAAAAAAAAAAAAATCAAAAAATCAAAAAATAAAAAAATAAAAAAAATAAAAAATATTATTAAAAGTTGTCCACGTCAGCGCCGATCATGCCACGTCAGCCGGCCGGCGTCCAGCAAGCAAAATCTGGCCAAAATTGGCCGGAAAGAACTGAATCGGTACAACGTAAAAAGGTTTAGGACTAAACCGGCACAAAGGCAAAAAGTTTAGGACTTTTTTGGCACTTCTCCCAAGTTATTAATGTACACCAATTCGCCCTCATATTGCACAAAAATCATGAGCTATTTCGCAATTGCTAGCCTTCCAAAGAAGGCAAAAGTGTCAAGCTAGCCTCATTAAGCCCCTCTTAACTAGGTTCAAAGGCAGGGTGAAAATTTTTCAATCAATGTCCACACAGCCGCATCAGACATGGCATTCCCCCCTGATATTAATATACCTAGTACCATGGTGCTCTCTAATTCACCTTCGTCACTCTAATTCCTCAGCATAACCAGCCTGCTTTTTCCAAAATTAGTAAGTAGCAGTGCAAGTAATTCTTTTGTAGACAACAATGAAATAATGACAAAGTCTAGAACATACAAGCAAGTTGCAACTACAAAATAAATCAATTTATCAAAACTACAAACATATTCATTAGCATACTTATAATTCCGCAAGGAGAGAGCATAAACAAAATGGAACAATCTAGATTAAACCCAAGTAAAACCTCCGTGGCCACAAGCCCACTATAAGTTCCTTCAGCAATTTATACTCCAGGTAAAACTGCAAATTCTGGCCCTTGAGTGAGTAGGTGGAGGTGAAGCTACAGACCTTCTTGCCTCCTCTATAATCTTTCCTCTCGTCTCGACTAACCCAATTACAGCCTCCATGGCGACAAGCCCCACTATGAGTGTAACGACCTGGGCCCATGAGTGTAACGACCTGGGCCCCACTGTATAATGTTGTCCGCTTTGGACACCGAGTCCTCACGGACTTAAAACGCGTTATGCAGGGGCAGAGGGCCATCCCTCGGGCCTTCCCTCTCCCAAGCCATAATATTGTCCGCTTTGGAGGCACTGCCCATCGGCCCGTTCTCCCTCACGGCTTTGTTTTCAACGCAGCGGAAGCGTACGTGAAATGTGTTATGCAGATTAAAGGGACCCAAGCCTTTATAAACTAGCCCAGGACTCTCCCCCTAAGCGATGTGGGACGGAAGACATGTCCTTAGCCTCACCCGCGTACTGCCAAGACGATCTCAGTGCATCCCTCCATACTGCCTCGGGTTTGGGTCGTCACATTCTCCTCCCCTTAAGGCATGGCGTCGTCGCTGTGGCCCCCACACGCAGTCGGGAGTCAGCTCTGATACCATTTGTAACGACCCGGGCCCCACTGTATAATATTGTCCGCATACTGCCAAGGCGATCTCAATGCATCCCTCCATACTGCCCCGGGTTTGGGTCGTCACATTCTCCTCCCCTTAAGGCACAGCATCGTCGTTGTGGCCCCCACACGCAGTCGGGAGTCGGCTCTGATACCATTTGTAACGACCCGGGCCCCACTGTATAATATTGTCCGCTTTGGACACTGAGTCCTCACGGCTTTAAAACGTGTTATGCAAGGGCAAAGGGCCATCCCTCGGGCCTTCCCTCTCCCAAGCCATAATATTGTCCGCTTTGGAGGCATGGCCCACCAGCCCGTCCTCCCTCACGGCTTTGTTTTTAGCGCAACGGAAGCGTACGTGAAACGCGTTATACAGATTAAAGGGACCCAAGCTTTTATAAACTAGCTTGGGACTCCCCTCCTAAGCGATGTGGGACGGGAGATATGTCCTTAGCCTCACCCGCATACTGCCAAGGCAATCTCAGTGCATCCCTCCGTACTACCCCGGGTCTGGGTCGTCACAATGAGTTTCGACAACATTCATGCTCTAGGTAAAACTGCAAATTTAGGCCATTGAGGGAGTAAGTGGAGTTGAAGTTTCTGAGGATTACACCATCACCCACATTTGCAAAGTTAGGTCCTTGAGCCCAATCTTCTTGAACAAGAAGTCCCTATGTTTTCTTGTGTAGTCGTGACCACCACTTGCGGCCGAGCCTAGAGATCGAGCTTGAACGGCCATGGCTGCCCCGAGCTTGAGATTTGGCATCCATAGCCGTGAGTGGAGCTCTACCTCTAGCAGCCATGGCTGCTGTAAGAAGAAGACACGACAATTAATGGAGAGAATCATGAATGAGGGAAAGGTGGAATCCAACGTGGCGTCCGTTCATAATATTCCATCGAATTGAATGGACATAATTTTTCCCCCACAAAATCTACAGTAACATTCATTTGAGCGGAAAACTATCCATCAGAAAATATATACTATAAAATTGGTCCAAAAATAAAATGCTGAAACTAAAAAAAGATATAAATAGCAAATTATTCATTAACTAGCATAAGGGTGAGAGCTTGGGAATGCTTTCACTTAATCGTGCATTCCACTTAAATTAGGTTGAGTGGTTACTAAAATATTATTTTCCAAGCCCATTAGAAATAAACTTTTTTGTTTGGCGAAAGCTAATATTTAAAAAGATCTCCAATCATCTCTATCGACAAAATAAAGTAATAATTGAAGAATTATGCCAGGGTTAGTACTTTAGCTATAATTAGCAATTAACTAAAGTAGATTATCAAGATGAATGTGCGGTATATATAAAAAATAATCATCTAAAAAAGATCAAAATTAATAACGGCAAAGGCAAAAAGACAAAAAATGATCGAAATTTTCTTCTTCTCCTGCGTTCTTCTTCCCGTTGCTTGTCTCTCTCTTTCTAGAACGTCGGATGCTCTTATGCCCACAACCGAAATTAATAACGATGGGGGAGTTAGGCACACCAAACCTGCATTTAATGACTCTCACTACTTTTTGTAGTGATATATGATATTGCTATTTACATAGTGAGCAGGATTGTGTATCCCATGCACTCTTAATTCCCTACGTCTACTTCGATTTGATGGACTTAAGGTGATGCACTATTCTCAAAGGTGGACTCGTCACCGGTTACTGTAACTTGTTTTTGATTAATCTATTTGTACCGTTTTGCTTTTTTCTCTTAAGTTTTCCTTTTGTCTTCCAAATTTTAGACTATTTTTTGTCGGGTGGGCTAGGCAGGCCTGGCCTACCATGTCCATCTTCTGGGCAGGCCTCCCCACCAAAATGGGCCCCATGGTCTCGGTCTACACCAGCCAGGGTGGACGCTTTGTTACCACTTAGGGTGGGCCTGCCCAATGATCATTTCTTAAGCAAAAGAAAAGCCCCTCTCTCTTTGTCACTATAAACCATGTTGTTGTTTCGTGTCTCGTTCAACTGCGCTAGATACTCAAATCTCGGTCGACTTGTCAATCTCTGAACTGCTGGGTAGAGGTGGCAAAATGGGTCTTAGACCCATATATCCATATATGACCAATTTAAATCATAAATAGATCATATATGGGTCACTTATTTTTTGAATAAACTAGTTAAATGGATTTAATACTTAAGATAGGTGGATCTTAAGTAGGTCTTAAATGAGTTGGATTTAGAACTCATTTTCAACCAAAATCTCACAATCTCTCTCTTCCCTCTTTAACTTTACAAATATATATATATATATATATATATATATATATTGAAATTATAATTATTTTTTTATTTTCTTTTTTCTTTCCGTTTTTTTTTCCTTTCTTCCTTCCGGTGGCCGGCACGGTAATGGCCAGCGACTAGCCAAGTGAGCCTTGAGCTCGCCGGATCCGGCAAGGCGATGAGGGGCGAGCTCGAGCTCATTGGATCAAGTGAGACGAAGGCCTCACTGACATCCAATGAGCCTCGCCGATCTAGTGAGCCTTGAGCTCGTCGGCGTTGGCAAGCCGGGCGAGCTCGAGGCTCGCTTGTGGCCGGTCACCGGCTGTCGTTGTGACCGGCGGTCGGCCATTGAAGAGGAAGAACAAAAAAGAAAAAGAAAATAAAATTTAAAATTATATTCTTAAAAAATAAAAATAGTTAAATTCGATTTTTTTAAAAATAATTATTTTAAAACTATTTTAGCAATACAATTACATATATAATAAATAAGCTTTCTTAGGTTTAGTTAAATGGGTCGGGTATGAGTAAAAAATTTTGCATTGCAATAAATGGGTCTAAACAGGTTAAATGGGTCAATTTGGGTCGGACCATTTATGACCCAACCCGACCCACTTGTTTAACTGGTCTATTGCTGGGTGAGCTCTTTCCTCATCGATTCCACTTAACGGCTCGGTAACAACTGCATGCACTTCACAACGACACCGCCAAATGAAGGTTCGAAAGTACGCATGTGAGAGACACGAGAGCAACTCGGTTGGTTTTCTCCTACAAAACCCTTCTCTTGTGACTCAAACCCCTCCTCTTCGTCTTCTTCAAGCACAAACCCTACTCCTCTCATTCAACCTCGCCCATCCCCGTTGCGCACACAGCAGACCCACCTCCTGCTTCTCTCGTTCCTTGTCCGCGTCCTTCTCTGTTCTGTATCTGGAGAAATCTCGGGTAAAAGCCCTTCTGTCTTTGCTTTGATCGCAGTGTTTCTTCGAAGCCAACAAGATTTGCTTTCCCGGGAGCCTTTGTAAGCTTCCAACGATGCATGCTTTTGTTGCTGAGAATTAGGTTGTCAACTTTTTCATTTCGGGTCGCTGCTGTCTTTGTTTTTAAGACCTCGTTTGCTTCTTTCGATGGCTAGACCTTGAGAACCTCTTGTTAGTCTTTTGGGTTGGTGATCCGCGACGCTCTGTCTTTCGATTGTCACTTCATGTACTAAAAGCTTTAGATCTTCGTTCGTTCTGCCATTCGATTTTTCTTTCTTCCATCCGCGCCAATCTCTCGTTATTTTTCTTTTGACGTGCATTGTTGGGACGTTCCAGGTTTGGTAGAAAATGTCGGAATACATCCATCAATGTTCGTCACTGTCTGTCCCCACCGTCACTCCTAATGCTGTCGCTGAAGAATTCAACCATCTGGCAATCGATGTCAACCGTCCAGGTCTGAACGATGCGATGGACGACCAGGTTCAGGATTCGTCCATCTCCAGTTGCCTGAGAATTGTCTCTGCTGATCAATTTGGAACAGCCTCAGCGAGGGAGACAAGGTCCACTGCTATATTAAAGAGAGATTCATCTCACGACTAGGTGAGCTTGGGGAGCAAGTTACCGTGGTGGCAAATTCACCGGAATTGCTACTCTAGTTTCTCGGTGAAAACACGGTCCCAGGTTTTCAACTTACTCAAAGGCAGTGCAGAAGTAATGCAGCAGTGACACCCTAAGTAGTACCGGCACTGACATGCGACACGACACAACACGCTGACACGTCGTTTCTCAAAAAATAGAGAATTTCGACATGTTGGGACACGTTGTATATTAAATATATATTTTTATATATACATAATAAATTATCATTTTTATGATTATTTCAATCAAATTAATTTTATTCAAATTCACAAATAAATAAATAATTAAAAAAGGCTAGAATGAATTTACACTAAAAACATTAATTCACCATTTATTAATATCATTCATTTCAATTTGACAAATTCAACTCTATTCAAATAATTCATAAAACTTGGGAGAAAAAACAAGTAATCGACATTCCAGACGCGCATGTTAGATATGTCAGAAGAGGGAAAAAAAAACTTAAGGAGTGAATTGTGTATCACGGAAAGTGAGAGTAAGAAGAGAAGAAAAGACTAGGTTTTTCTTCTTTCTCCATTTATTATTTTTATTATTGTGTTTTATTTTTTCACATATATACATTTTGACATCTCATTTATCGAAAATTTTTAAAATTGATCTCATATTGGAATCACGTGTCACAAACTCTTATATTGGAATTTCGACTCGAGTGTCGAAAAGTGTTGGAAAAGTTGACTAGGTGTCGGATTTTCCGACATGCGTTTGTTGACGCCTAAAATTTCATTTTAATTAATTAGGTTTTACTTTATTTTAGTTTATTTTATTTTATTTTTATTTCATCTTTTTCGGATAATAAAAAAGAAAACAAAACAAAAACAGAAAAACAAAACAAAAGCAAGAAGGAAGAAGCAGCCTCCGCATGGGCCCTGGCCCATTTCCTCCTCAGCCCGGCCCAGCCGAGTCTTCTTCTTCCTCGTGCCTCTGCAACGCACGTGCGAGGGCGCGACGCCGGATGGGCAGACGGACGGCAACGTGGGGGGAGCAGCTGGCGTCGGATGGGACGCGGGTCCGGCCGCCAGGAGTCGCTCGGCGCGCGAGGGGGACCGGCGGTCAAAGTTCCACCGACCGGCCACCCCCTCGCCTATAAATACCGAGGCACCACCTCCGTCGAAACACGTGCAGCGGCCAGCGAAGCTCCGAGCATCCCTTGAGAGACTTCGGGGAACTCAAAGCAAAGCAGAGGCGAGGCGATTGGGTCGCGAGCTCGCCGACCTCCCTCTGAGAGACTTCGGGGGAGATCGGTGGCGAGCGAGCCCATATTCGCAAGCTCGCGGCCAGAGAGAGAGAGAGAGAGAGAGAGAGAGAGAGAGAGAGAGAGAAGGGAAAGGGGGTGCACCCTCTGCCGTCGCCGTCTCTGCCGCTCACCGCCTACCACCTAGCCACAAGTATCTGCCGCCGTCGCCATTGCACCCCCATCACTGCTGTCACCGCCGCATCCGCTCAGCCCTCCCCTCCTCGGCGCCGCGAATCAAGAACCCTAGGGTTCCCGATTTTTTCGGGTCGCGACCCGGGTCGTTGGGTCGAACCCGAGTCGGGGGAACCGGGTAGGGTTTCACCGGTTCCTCCCCCTCCCCCCCAAAAAAAAAAAAAAAAAAACGCGATGCTGTTTCAATATAAAAAAAAAAAGACAAAAAAATCCGAGTCAAGCCCACGTTGCGGGCCCATCCGCGGTCGGTTTTTTTAATTTTATTTTAAATAATATTTTAAATAAATAAATAATAAATAATTTATTTTCCGAAAAAAAATCAAAAAATATAATTTATTTTCGAAAAATATTAAGAAATATTTTAATTTCCAAAAAAACCAGAAAATATTAAAAAATATTAAAAAATATTTTATTTTCCGGAAAAATAAAAAAATCAAAAAAATTCCATATTTTCCAAAAAATGCCAAAAAAAAAAAAAAAAAAAAAAGCAAAAAATTCAGAAAAAGCCAAAAAGACTTGTATTTTTCCAAAAAATACCAAAAAAAAAAATCCCTTTTATGTCCAAAAAATTAGAAAAAGACTCAAAAATGTTTTTCCTCCCAAAAATGCATGGAAAATCCCTAAAACATCCAAAAAACCTCAGGGTTTAAACAAGATTAGGTACCGAAAGGGCATTAATGATTAACTAGTGTAACCAAGTCCCCGATCCTAATTTCTCTGGTTGCGCAGGAGCGAATATTTCTCCCAATATTTCGCATGGGTTTCTAATCAACCCACCTATTAAAGTCCATTTTAAAAATTAACTTACAGGTTAAAAACTTAGACTATTAAAGTCGTGAATTGGTGGACTTGGGAGAGTTCGGGCTTAATAAGTCTAGCCGAGCCATTAGCCTCCGCTAGGCGCCCGCCCCGGTCGGGCGCCGAAAAAAAAGAGGTTGCGACAGCGTTAACCGAGTGTCGGACACGTGTCGAATTATCCGACATGACACAAAGGCTCTTAAAGAGTGTCAATGCTTCATAGGTGACACTGCCAATGTGAGGTATGCATGGTATGCGACCTCGAAGGAGGAAGTCCCCAAGATCTTCTCCTATGGCTTTGATTAAAGTGACAAGCCTAAGAACAACAGCTTCTATGGTTGTGGAGTTTATTTTGCTCCTCTTAATCATACTCTCGAAAGGTACATGAGTTCCCTTTTAAGATACTATTTGTAAAGTGGTACGATAATGAAGATATGTTAATATAGCATCTTACTAGATTTCCTTTGTCACATAGGATTGGATATATCCAATAGAACTAATATATTTCGCAATTATGTTTTTGGTCATGTGTTAGAATGTTGTGCGTAAGATGATATTGGCCTTAGATGGTTTCTTGGTGATGCCTTGGCAGCGTTAAGTTGGCCACTATTAATTGCACAAATAATCGGAGAGATATTGTTTAGAAAGTCTCATTTAACGTGTTATTATATTTCCCTTGTAAGCTATGATTGGTTAAATCCGGTAGATTGAGTATGATTTGGTGAAATTTCATAGATCAAGTTTGTTTCGTGAGCATGTCGTTTCTCGAGTTACATTAACAAATTTGCATGTGATGATATTGGCCTTAGATATTTTCTTTATATTGCTTTGGCAGCATCATGACTGCTTCCATAGATAAAGATGGCATACGGCATTTGTTGTATTGTCGTGTCATACTGGAAAAATCAAAGCTTATTAGTCATGGCTTGGAACAGTCTCATTCTAGTTCGGAACAGTATCATTCAAGCGTTGGTGACTTATCATCTCCAAGAAAATACATAGTTTGGAGCATCCACACGAACATTCATGTGTTACCGGAGTACATTATCAGCTTTAAAGCCCCTTGTTGCTCAAGAGGCAAGCGAATTTTCTTTCCCATTCCTACTTTTGCATTGATCATATTTGTGTGTTTGACTTTGTTGTCCTATTTACTGGCCTGGTGATTTGTGAAATTTACGTTCATGGAATCCGAACGTTGCTTGGATCCTGTTTTGGTTTTTTATTAAGGAATTCTAGAAAACCTTCCCTCCATCCGACATCAATTTGGTCTCCAAGTACTATAAGGCTTACAAAGTAAGTGCCACATTGACATTGTCATCATGAAATTCTTGTCTTGCAAGTGTTTTTCTTTTTTGCTTACCTAATGTTGAATTATTTCATGATCATCGTTTTCCAGAAGAGAAAGATGTCGAGGCAGCTGCCAGTACAAAAGTCAGGCAAATCATAGGTGATAGGTGGCTGATTGGAATCATCAAAAGTTTTCGAGCTAAAAGGTTTGAATTATGATCCTTTATCAAGACAATAATTCGAAAGCACTTCCATGCCTTGATGCCTAGTCATGGGTAGAGAGAGCTTGGGTTGCATCGGAGTATAACGTTGATGATTGTTTCCGTTGTCTTGAGTTGACAGTGAATAATTTATTCTGTTCTATATATTTTCGGGCATGAAGCGGGTGATCGTGGGACCATGGATGGACTTGAATAAGATTAGCATACGAGGCACATGAATAAGACAAGTTTCCATTTTGATGAGTTCACAGAACACAGTGGCAGGAGCAAATGGTACGAGGAGGAGGCCCATCCAGATTGGACGCTGACACAGCTGTTGACTCTTAGATTGGAAAAAGACTGTTTTTAGAATTTCTATTATTTGAACATTGGCACTTGATTACAATCATATAAACTGCGGTCTTCTCTTGGTCCCTATGTCACATGATCGTTTGTTTTCAATGGAGTATCGCAACTCTTCTTTTGTTGACATGTTATGGGAATATTTTTATGATTTGGCAATTATGTAGGAGATAATCACTTTTCCACTTGATGATCAGTCATGACATGACGAGATCGTGAAATTTTTTTGGAAGCTTTGATGAAAATGGAGAATAGTGTTTTAGCTAGAAATCTTCGGGATAATCTTTTATCTCTAGCGGCCTTTATTTTCTTGAATTAGGCATCTATGTTAGCTTAGTTATAGAGGTAGATGAGTCCTGTGAGCCCGTTTATAATTGACAGTCGACCCTATCGATAGAGTAAAGGGTGATATGATGCACTTTGTTTTGTCAAATTGTCTTTCTTTTCTTATTATTGTGAAAGGTCCTTGCTTTGCCTTTATAGATGCAAAACTGCCACTAGAAGTTTTGCTCCTTTGAAAGGAAGCTTATGCTACTTCTTGGAGGTTCGATTCATGCCAAAAGGTCTTTTATCTTCTAGCATTTTATTCTTTATATATTTATTTTTGGTCATATCTTGGTGGGCATATCTTGGTGGGCATTGGTCAAGTTTTAGCCTAGTTTTCAATCTATTGAATTGACAAAAAGAAAAAAGGTCAGAAACGTGGAAGAAGCCCAAACCCAAGTCCCACTTTTATTGATAGTTGGGGAGGATTTCCATTTGACTTGGACTTGGCTGCGTTGTTCAATATGTCCATCCAACCTTGGGGCTCAATCATTAGTAATGTAATAGGGAGATAGATATGAAATGTTTGAAACTGAAATGTGAAAATGCAAACAAATGCCATGTCAGGTAATAGATGGGATAGCTGGAAAATCTGTTAGATAAGATGAAAAATAAGAATAAATTTCATAGGTGTGAAAGTGCTATTTTTAAGGATAATTCCACCCCTCGTAATACTTGACTCAGTGCTACTTCCTCTAGTAGTGGGAGATACAACATATCTTCTTCTTTTTTGACATGTTTTGATTGTGATTTTGGAGATTCTCTTTATAGAAAAATGAAAGAGAGTGTTAATAAAGAATCAAATCAAATAAGATGTTACAATTTAACCAAAAAAAAAAAAAAAAAATCGAACGAAAACTATCAAAATATCAAACAAGGATGGCAGATCATAAGAATAGTGTCAGCTTAGCTGTAGACTTTGTTGTACTGGTGAAGACCAAAAGTCAAAAATGGTGGACAGGAAATGATGAGAGGAAATGCCTTATGTTGGGTACTTGGGAAGTACCCGTGTTTCTTGGTGCCTCCCGTCTCACTTGAAGCCTTCTCATGGGATCTTTGAGCAGATGCTGCGACAAAATGAAGTCCAGAAACTTCATCACTTCCATCGAAAAGGGTGCGGATGAATTTGGGACCCATGAGAGGCTGAAGCTCTTGTGCAAATGCCTTCTGATAGAAAATAAGCATGTGGGGGAAAGCCTCAAAAAGGGGTATGGGCCTCTGTTGCAGAGGAACTCGGTGAAGTTTAGAGCAGTTAATTTGATAACGACTGCATCATGTGAAATTCCTTGCCCTTGCTATTTCTAAGTCTAGCATGCTTGAACTTACAGTCATGATGAATCACTTATCTGCCTTCTATTGTTTGGTCAGGCATCGCCATATGCCTATGCAACTGCATCGTCAAACGCCAGACACTGAGGAGGATTTTGAGGACTTCCAAGGATAAAATTTTATCAGGTGAAGATCGGGTTAAAAACGAAGAAAGAAGCATAAGGTCTAGGGTCCTGCTTGGGGACATGGCAGTGATACAGTTGAAGATGTTAGTGGTCGGTGAACTTGATCCTCTATCAGAAGAAGAGGCGATAGGAAATAGTGACTACTGTTTGGAGCGAGGATTGCCTGAGCTGTATCGGGAAGTCCAGTTCTTGCAGAAGGATAATTTAATTGACGCATTCTCTCGGTTTGGGCCTATGAAGGAAGTTGAAACCTAGCTGTTAAAAGATTCTTATATAACTCAGGTCATCCTTGCAATGAACAAAGCTTTCGGCGACGCATTCAGGAACTTGGAGAAGAGTAACCCCAATGGTTCAGCTCTCATGAAGCATCAACTTCAATCGGCTCAACACTCCAAGCATCCTGCCTGGATCAAGCACTCTGCCTTGTGAGATTCCCCCTCTCAGCTTTCATAAAGCAGAATTTGTAGATGATGATATCCCTTAAAATATATGTCAAGTTTAAGCACTCTGAATAAACACGGTCTTTATTGTAGTGTGGTGACTTTCCTAGAATTTTGTGTAGTGCTGCAATTGTTGGTTAGATGTTATGTTGAGGAATTGCTGGGCAAACAAGCAAGCTTCCATCCACTGCTATCGTTGGCAATTGTGTATATGGGGTTGAATGGCCTGTTATGTGCTGAAATTGTTGGATAGTGTCTTTCCATTTAAGTTTTGTGCTGCTGCATGCACTTGATATTATCATGTCACTCTTGCATCATTACCTTTTTTTTAGTCGGTCCTCTTGCATTATTACATGATCTTTAATAATTTGGCAAAATCTGTCAACTATTATTTTATAATCTATCCACCTCCTCTTTACTTCAACATAAGAAAAAGCAAAGTAGTCTTATGGATTGGTTTATGATTGCATATCATACTCCCTACAGTATCGTTTCCACGGTAGAGGTTAAACCATCAAAGTTTGGGATGTTATATCATTAGCCATTAAACAAAAGGTACAACACGGACTAAGCGAGGAGAAATATTGGTGGCAGCTCAAGAAATCTCCCTCCATCACCCATTCGTGGACTTTATAAAGAAAAATGGCCCACTTGATAAATAGGAAAAAAAAAAGTAACACTGTGATACACTGTCCCAATTTATAGAGTTGTTGCCCGAACAGCACTAAAATATATCGATGTTTAAATTTTATTCCTCTTTTTCTTGAAGTAATAAACCTTATCC
The DNA here is from genome assembly GCA_014182565.1 of Eucalyptus marginata. Lineage (NCBI taxonomy): Eukaryota > Viridiplantae > Streptophyta > Magnoliopsida > Myrtales > Myrtaceae > Eucalyptus > Eucalyptus marginata. The sequence goes on along the minus strand of CM024591.1, from coordinate 1,578,171 downwards.
AATGTTTTAATTCTATTCCTCTTTATAAAATAAACCTTATCCCATGTTTTAAATTATATTCCTCTTTCATCATTTGCAACAAACTTGCCTTAAATTTAAAGTAACTATTGTCCATCCGTTTTAAGTAGTTTGATTTTCTTTAAGAGAACAAATTCCTTTCCGTTTTATGGACAAAATTCTTTTTTACTCTTTTAGACTTCTCCGGGGAAAAAAAGGCCATTAATATTGCTTTGCTTTGCCAAATCCAAAATCAAAGGTATATATGCGCTATATTTGTCAAATTATCTGTGAATAAAGTGGGTCCAAGGGAATCAATTTATTCTTTGTTCTCATTATTGCATCGAAAGAGAATATCAAATATCATTGTAATCGCGTGAACTTGTGAACTTACAGACCGACCATAGTCGGAGTAGGGAAAAAAAAAACAACAGAAGTAATTTACACGAGCTATTTGGAACAGGAGACATCCATGTTAAACCCTCTTGCTAGTCTAAAATGCACAAAACTCGATTTTCAGATTATCGCATTAATTTACACCTTAGTTTATAGTTCGCAGAAAATACGAAGAAATAATAGGTTGGTAATTATCGAGAAATTTGTCTACGAAACTAGTTTCGTTACTCTCGTTTATCAAACAACTCAACTTGTTCATAACAAAATTCTTTATTAGAAGATAATTGTAACATTCGAAGACAAACCATATTACCTCACTTTCCTATGTACCGATTTCCTGGTAATTCCTTAACTTATCTTTTTCTCTCAACCACCTAGAGAAAATTATGAAAAATGTCATAAACTTATTATATGATAGTCAATTCGGTTCTAAACTTTTTTCAATTTTTCCAATTTAGTCTTAAACCTTTTGATAATTGGCCAAGATAATCCTTCTAGCTAATTAGTATTGAAAGTTACTAACGTGGATATCGGCCATCCTATGTGGTACAACAAATGCAAACATGTGCAATTTTTATAATTTTTAGAAAAATTGTGAATTGTTTTCCTTTTTTAAGGTAGATTTAGTGAGACCTTAGCTCAAGCGAGGCAACCCTAGGGCCAATCACTTCAGCTGGCCATCAACAAGGCCCGGTGACTAGCGAAACAAAATAAAAGAAAAAAAGAAACTTAAAATGATTTACAGCCTAAATTGGCAAGAAGTCCTATTTTTATAAATTGTCAACAGTTTTATGACTTACTTGAAAAATTTATCACTGGATTGATATATATACAATATGTTTAGGAATATTTTATCAATTATCTCCAACCGCCCACTTAACTTCTCCCACTATAATTTTGTCACGTAGAAATTGTATGTTCTCTTCTCATAGTTAACTTGTTACATGTCCATGCAGACCCAAAGAGGCCAATAATACTAACAAATTGACACGTAATTAGCAAATAACTAGTTATAAAGGAATTTAGCTAGAGAAATCTAAAGCATTTGATGCACCTATTAAAGTATTCATTAGAATTTCACAGGTAACTTTTGTTTAATTTATAACTTAAGTGGCAATCTTGGCCTCTCTTTAATTCGGACGTGTTGTGAATGAGCCCATGCAAGAATTCATGCTGCCAATTGCACATTTTCAATGCACACCAAAAACATCACATGAGCAAAAATAAATAAATAAATAAAAGAACAAATAAAATACTGTTGAATCTCGTCTCAATCTTATCTGTCCAAATTTCATCGACCATTGAACTAGGTTCCCAAACTCCAGCTCGATCTGATCTCATTTGTACCCTCATTCACATGGGCCCAAATTTTAGTACCCCTTAAACAAATTAAATATGGCGATTAAAAAAACACCAGGAAAGGTATCACGAAAATCTCTATCCTACCCTCTCCATTTGGCCTGTAATTAATAATTCTACTATTAAATAAAAAAAAATGCCAAAAAATGTATTACCAAAATCTCTTCTCTATCCTCAACTATTTGTCTATAATTAATAATTTTACCAAATAATAGAAAAATAAAGAAAAAGGCATTAAGAAATCTCTATTTGTATCCATCCTATCTAGTTTGTAATTAATAATTTAACCGATAAATAAGAAATTTCCAAAAAAGATATTACAAAAATTTCTCCTTATCCTATCCATTTGGCATGTGATTAAAAATTTTGCCAAATAAATAAAAACCATGCCAAAGAAGGTATTACGAATCCCTATCCTCTTCATTTGGCTCGTCACTTGGAGTTTGGGAACCCAGTTCAGTGGTCGGTGAAAGGTATCACGAAAATCTCTGTCCTATCCTCTCCATTTGGTATGTAATTGATAATTCTGCTATTAAATAGAAAATGCCAAAAAATGTATTACCCAAATCTCTTCTCTATCCTCACCTTTTTGTTTGTGATTAATAATTTTACCAAATAAATAGAAAAATAACAAAAAAGGTATTAAGAAAATCTCTATATGTATCCTCCCTATCTGGTTCCTAATTAATAATTTAACCAATATAAAAGAAAAAAGATATTATAGAAATCTCTATCCTTATCATCTCCATTTGGCATGTGATTAAAAATTTTACCAAATAAATAAATAAATAAAAGACAAAAAAAGGTATTACGAATCCCTATCCTCTTCATTTGGCCTATAACTTAGTAATAGAAAAAAATGCCGAAAAAGATAACGACGAATTTCATGGTAAGGACAGTCTCAAGGGCACTCTTGTCTTTTCACACGGGTCAAATCATCTCATTCCTATGGTCATTACCGCCTCTATTTTGCACTTTTCTATTTTATTCATTTTTATTTTTTTTGTCGGTCCTACTCTACTTTACTCTAACTCTCACTCTCAGACTTATTAAGGCGTACATAATTTGTAATTTTTTCAATTTTGGTGCACTAACTTCCTTAACATTGAACAATACTTACTCATTTTGTTCCTTGCATCACCTCGGCACCTACCAATATATCCTATTTATGAGAGAATCCTTGAACTTCGAGTGTTCCAATTTATTCCACGCATGAGTTCAATTAGCTTCGGGAACGAGCAATCATCCCGTTGTCATGCCTAAGGTGTATTTTATATGTAGATTTTTCAATTATAGTACACTAACTATTTATAATTGAAAACGATTTTTGTCCCTTTGTTGCTTAGAATCTCTGTTTAGGATGGGATATCCGAACTTTGAAGGTTCAATTAATACCCCACCTCTTGCCGTCGCGTCCATGTGCATAAATTTTTTACCTTTCATGCTTCACCGATAGATTTTATACCGATCATTAACCGGATTTTGTTAATTGACGCTTTTTAGGGTTTTTTTGTTAATTATAGATGATAAAGACATATTTTCATGTTTAACGTCCCAATCATGCATTCCGAAAGGAAGACGATAGTTTGAAAATGAATTCCTGTATTTTGATGGTTAAGAAGCGTTCCTGAACATTTGTTGATAAAATGCCAATATTTACTTCAGGTAGAACATTTTTTAGTGAAATTTTTATTTAATTATTTCCAGGGAAAATGGCAAGCGAGAGCGGTTCCCTTGCCTTTCTTCTATAAAATCCTTCTCCTGCGACTCAAATCCCTTCTGCATCTTCGTCAAGCAAAAACCCTACTCTCATTCAACTCTGCCATTCACGCCCCTCACTCTATCAACTCTCGTCTTGCTCAAACGCAGACCCGCCTCTGCTTCTCTGCGTTCCTCACTCGCTTCTTGTCCTTATGTGATTCCTGTGGCTGGAGAGATCGTGTAGGAATCCTTCTTCATCTTTGCTTCGATCTGGGTGTTGCTTGAAGCCGACATAAATAAACGCGTGCTTTCGTTGCTTAACGTTAGATTGTCGACTTTCTTGGTTCGTGTTCCGTCGCTCTCTTTGTTTTCAAAACCCTTTCCTTCATTCAATGACCCGGCCTCGAAAATCTCTCGTTGGTGTTTTGTTTTGGTGATTAACGAGTATCTTTTCTGCAATTGTCACTTCATTGACTAAAAGCTTTGGATCTTCACCAGTTCTGCCGTTTTATTTATTTTGAATCGATTCGTTATTTTATTTTAACGCACTTTTTTTGGGACGTACCAGCTTCGGTCAAAGATGTCCAACTCCATGCATCAACGTCGGTCGCTGACTGTACACAACGCTCCTGATGCGAGCAGGAATTCGACCATCCTGCGATCGATCTCAACCCTCTAGATCTGAACGATCTGAGGGAAGATCAGAATTGGAAGATCAGAATTTGGATTCGTCTGACTCCGATTGAGAGAGCATCGTCTCCATTGATCAATCTGGCTTAGCTTTGGTGCCGTTCATCAGTAGCGGGTTGACCAAACTCAGCGAGGAAGACATGGTTTACAGCTTTCTCAAGGAGAAATTCATCTGGCGGCTAGGTGCGCTTGAGGCGCAAGTTACCATGGTGGCAATCCACTGGAACTGCTATTCTAGCGTCTCTGCCAAAGCACGGGCGCAAGTGTTTCAAGATTGCTTGCAGGTATTGCAGAAGAAAGGCATCAGCAGCGACGCCAACGTGAGGTACGCACGGTATGCGACCTCGAGGGAAGGGGTCTCCGAGATCTTCTCCAGTGGCTTTGGCTCAGTGAGAAGCCTGAGAACAGTGGCCTGTATGGTTGTGGACTTTCTTTTGCTCCTGAGCCTCTAAGGCTTTATAGAGATATTTGTTGCGAGCTCTCTCGAGAAAAATCAAAAGTAGGTAAAGACATTACGTGTAGTAGGAGGATAGATTTTCATGCTGCGAAAGAGCTCAAGAAAAGACCAGGATACGTCCACAGTGCTATGCGATTTATAGGAGATGTCTCGGAGTACAAGTGGGAGAATTCTCGCACTTGTACCAATTCCTCCCACTTGTACTTCCGAGACATCTCCTATAATTCGCATTGTGCCATGGACGTATCCAGTAATTTTCTTGAGCTCTTTCGTAGCATGAAAATCTATCCTCCTAATGCACGCACTCTCTTTGCCTACTCTTGAATTTTTTTCCCAAGAGAGTAAACGTAGCATGACACAACCCTTCGTCAACACTAGTAGTAAATGGTGGAGCAAGGAAGATCATGATTCATATTGGCAATAGAGGCACGTCAATGACCACAACAAGGAAGATCTCAGATAGTGTAAGGTCTCGCAATAGCGTGCCATCTAGAAGGTCAAGTTTGGCATTAATGTCACCAATGTCATAGGGCGGTAGGCTTCATAGATTGAGTTCAAAATAGGAACAATCTAGCTATAATACCAAGTTAGAAAGTGAGAAAATTTTGAATTGTGTATTGCTTTATTAAATAATGTATTGCATTAAACGGGTACACTTCTTTAGTGTTCTCCATTTGCTTGACATGGTTTTATAATGTTCTTTGTCTTGTGCATTGGGATCTCCATATTTTCAAATGCCAAAAGCTAAATAAATATGCATTTTTCAATAATCAAGAAATACTAGATCAAATATACCCATAGATAGACAAATGAAAGGAAAAAATTGAATATAGAACAAAATGATTTTGAGGTATAGTGGTAAGATGAGCAAAGGATTCAACATAACAAGTACCAAAGTAAATGGTTGCGCTATGGCAAGATTGTAAAAAAGAAAAGTAATTGAATGATTGTGTTTGCTTTGAATGTCTATTGTATTTTTTTTAACATATAATTTCAATGTCGAATAACTGAATACCTGAAACCTTTTTAATGACATAAATATCCTTATGTACGTGTTTAGAATTTTTTCCCAACCGCAAATATTAATAACGATGTTTTTGGTTTCAACACATTGTAGGGAAAGCTAAAGCTTCCCGTGAAATAAAAAACAGTCGCTTCTCAAGATACTACTCTAGACTCCAGGACATTTCATGTCAAGACAAACTTAACTATAGAATTATCATCATTGCTTAGATGTAGTTTACCATATCAAGCAATCGACAAGTAGAATATCAAGAGCAGTGAGATAGATTCACCTTGTTAAATTTTCTACACACCATCTTAGTAAAGCAGACCTTCGCAACAATTGAGCAAAACATAAACCAAATATTGGGCCTAAGCCAAGAATCGTGCCTTGCTCGACCAGTGCCATTCTGTCGTCATGGTTTTCTGCCTATCTTATTGACCGCACTAATTGTTTTCATCGAATGCGTACCTTATAGATCGATGCATCAACATAATAAAAAATGTCCACATAAGCTTCGTAGAGCAATAAACACATTCAACATTCTAAAACTATGGGAAAATAAAATAACCCATTCAACAGGAAGATAGTAAAGTCTTTCGAAGAGAACTACATAACCTTACTATCATTCATCCATCACAATCCATAATCACTTGTTAGGAATGTGAATCTTTGAAGAGAAAAATAGAGAAGGAAAAACAAGTAAGAATTTTTATGTAGAAAACCCTTCCAAAAATCAGAAAGGCAAAAACCATGCTAGCGTACTAGGCAATTTCTCCACTATTAGTATCAACATTACAAGCTCTACAGTTACAAGCTTCAAGTTATGACAATAAAATATATTGCCCCTAGATATAGCAGGAGTTTGGGGGATACATAATTATGATAGAAATTACATGTATGCTATAAGCAATAGTAAAAGCAATCTAATTCGTGACATGGTCTTTTGCCATCCATCGAGTGAGCGAAGGTCGTTCGTTACTTGTGGGGCAAAAAAAACCGACTATTTTCTTAAGGTGAACCGGGCATAGAAATAATAAATATTAATCAAATATAATGACCTTTTTCATTATTTACATAAAGAAGAGTATCGCAGTGAATTAACTAAAATTACAGACACCAATATCAACACGGCAAACTTTTTTGTCCCACCTATATTCTTAAATTTATATTGACGTGACAAAAATACCTACTACCTAATTTAGGGTTTTTTGGTGGTACCAACTTTTATTGAAGAAAACGTTGCTGTATTCCAGTTTAGATCAACTTATCGAAACAGTGAATGTGTATATGCAAGGCCACCCATTACACTAGATTTGAATCCTGAACTAAAAGCATTTGAACTGCCTGTTGCTCACGAGAGGGGTACCGTCTCGTCCTCTGCTTTGAGCCTAACTCTTTCCAGCGAAAGGCCACAGAAACCAATTTCAAATACAAACACAATCAAAACCTAGTTGTTCCATTATCTTTCATGATATATTACAAAAGTCGACTCAATTAGATTCCAACTACATTCTACTCTCGGCTCTGTTAACTAGCAAGTCGCTGAATCTCTCCCCGTTTGTCCTTAAAATTGGCTGGGAGAGGCGAATGAAATAAAGCATGGGAGGCAATTCTCACAGCTCCATGCACGCTATTGAACACTTCTTTCTCTGTATGGTATGTTCCTACACAAGATGATCCGCGCACCCAAATTTGTGAGATTGCCCAGAGGTGTTGGTACGAGACTACAAACAAGTCACGGTAAACCGCGACGAGTCCACCTTTGAGAATAATGCACCCAAATCTGTAATGCTGGGCACATTTTTAAGATTGACCATGATTTCATCTTTTGAAGTGGTGTCACTCAACCACTTGTTATTTCTATTAGGGATTGGTAAAGAAAAATTGAATGGATAGTCATGTTCAAACTATATGAACTACCAAAACAATGATATCAATTATTTGATGTTAACAATTTACTACGCACTATATTGTTAAATTGTCCTTCCTTGTCGGAAATGTAGGCGGCCAAGCGAGGTTTTGAATTTCTATTTTGTCCTTTATCTAGGGTCTTGTTTGTAAGGAATATATGCTGATTTTTTTTTTTTTTTTCTTTCATTTTTTTCCCCAACTGTGGTCCAGCTAGGTCTGGGTGAGGACCTCCGCTCCTCACCTACAACAGGGTGTCGGGGCCTTGTCCAAATCCAAGAGAGGGCCATGAGCTCCTCGCTTGTTTGGCGCCCTTGCTTGATCTTGACGAGGTGCCCGAAGGCCCTCGATTGTGCCTGATGATGGTTGGCCGGTGAGTTGCAAAAAGGGAAAAAAAATTATGAAATTTATATGTGTTAGATAATATTCATGATTGGATGGAAAGCATGGATATGGATTTTATTTTTCAATTATTTTGATCAGCCCTTTCCCTAAATAAACAAATTACAATCTAAAAGAGCTCATTCAACAGCTCCTGTTCAAATATAAGGATGTCCAAAAGCTTTGCCTCTTTGCTTTATCTCATTAATGAGACTCGTTGCTATCTTTGAAACATCACTTTTTTTTAGCATTAAAAGATCCACAACCAAACACGGTTTCGTGCAAATCTCATATAGAACAATAAGCGAACATAAGTAGAAGTCATGTGAGCACCCTACCCAGCTCACATGAGAAGTGAAAGAAGGTAAGAATATCATTATCTGCTTATGTGATCATTGAAAGGGTAAAGTAAGTGTATCCTAAATGTGATTTGCATTAAAAAAATGTTGCAACCAGCTTCCTCATATTTGTTTGGGTGATTTTAATTAGATATAATATCATTGAGAGAAGATCAGGACTTGTATGGTTGAGTTTTTATAAATCAATGGCCTTTCACGACATCTTAAATGCATGCACTTTAATAGATTTGGAGTACAAGTGATGAGCATTTACTTGGGATCTCAGACATAGGTTGAAATGGTGCTCTATAAATATCACGTTGAGCTCGAACTTGGTAGAGCTTGACTCTCCATCATGTTGACCCATCTCATTAGATCATATTTACCTTAGTTCTCGACCTAGCATTTGGCCATAATTTAGGGCCATGAACAATGTAATCACATAATGTCACGCCCCGATGCTCGAACGCATGCCCATCCCTTACCTGGTCGATTAAAAATTTGCGATATCCCAGGATGTATTGCCAACACTTTCATTTTAATAAGCATGCAGAAGCATATAATAAATCCCCAGATAATAAAACATTGGGATAGAATAGTAGGACTAAATTTCAAACCCTTAAAAACATTCACTCTTATATACATTGCAAACCAGTTCACATATATATACAAGGTGAACTATTAAGTCCAATTCAACTTAAGCCAGTTTAAAAACAAGGTCTACAAGCAGAAGTGGGGTTCTATAAACTACGGGTCCCCGTCCTCCTCTTCATCATCCTCCACACTCCAACTGGAGCCTTCAGCAGAGTGCACCGGACTTTCGAGATCTTCAAAATCCAAGTCTACTACATCTAGGGACCTGAAATGGTTATTCAATAACCAATGAGATAACGTCTCAGCAAGTCTTACCCCCTAAGACCCGATTAGTAAACCAATACACCTTAGGGTTGCCTATGCACAACACAAGTCAGAGGACATACCTTAGCCCCATATTCCACCTGCATATTAGCTTAGATCAAATAAACACCCAAGCAATCACATCACAGATCGAAGCATTAATCAAATCGACCTAGTCGATTACATGTCAACAAGACCACTTTAGGTCATTTCAATTATTCCAACTCAATTCCCAATTATAAATCACGGTTCTTAGGACACAACTTATTTATAGGTGGTAATCACTGCCCCCACTGAGCAATTTTCTTAGATTTAGTGGTATCACGGCTCCACTCGGCAACTTTTAATATTTAGTGGCATTACGGCCCCACTCGGCAACTTTTAATATTTAGTGGCATCACGGCCCCACTCAGCACGGCCGATTCCTATTTCGGCGGTAATGCTGAATCACGGCTTAGCGAACACGACCTCTATCAGGTGGTGAATCACGGCCTAATGGGCAACAGGTGGTAGATCACGGCCCCAATGGGCACAACCGATTCCAAATTCGGTGGTAATGCTGAATCACGGCTCAGCGGTCACGGCCATACTTTGGCAGTTTAATTAACTCAACCCACAACATCCCATGACCATTCAACCGCGGCCAACAATATTGCACTTCGTAATGAAATTCCTCAATTTCATAATATCTTGGCATAATTTCTTGGTATCAAAGATACCCGATAAAATATCGTGTGTGGGTATACAATCGGCCTTAGCCAAAATAGAATAATTCCTTTCTATAAATCCCACCATTTTCTGTAGTCCACAAAAACATTTTTGGCATTATCAACCAATGCCCGGTTATTCTTAAATTGATTTTCCAAAATTATTCAATTTAGGAATAAATCCTAAAATCACTCATAAATCAATTTACCACAAAATAAAGTTCAACTAAATAAATGGACTGCACCATGATCATCAGCATAAAATCCCGGTCACCGGCCATCCCGGTTGAATTTCTAGAAAATAAATAAATAATTAAATTAATTTTGAAAATTAATAAATAATTACTAAAAATCCAATTTAGACCCGTAATGCCTAATTGAAGCCCGAGACGGTTCAGGAAAAATCTTGAAATGCATTCAATAAATAATATAGGCCATCCTCTAGCTAAATGCATTAATCGTATTCTTAACATGCCTCACATTTAATTAATAATCACTAATCTACTCTAATCTAACCACCTAATCCTACTTAATTAACACTAATCAACCCTTAAGAATCATTAGCAAACTAAGTAGGGATTAGTGAGCTAAACTCACTGGGCAAAGCGAAGACCGAAACACCGTGACGGCGGCCGAAATCCAAATTTTCGATGGTGTCGGCGGACACTCGGGCCAGGCCCAAAAGCCTTGCAAGCCCATAGAAACTTCTGGGCTTGGTTGATGGGCTTGGGCCTCAAAAACTGGGTTGCTGGACTGAGGTTCACTTGCGCCGAATTGTTGCGGACTTCTTGCTCACGGGCTGGACTTCAAATGGCCAAGATGAGGGTTGAATCGGACTGGGTTTCTGGCCAACTGTGGGCTGTTGACTGAAGACGCGGACAAAGGGAGCTGCTTCATTTGTGGGCTAGCGCGACAAAGAGGAACGGAGGGGTGGGCGTTGGCCAAGTGGTGTCGCTGGCTTGGTAAGACATTGCAGCTGGCGTCGTTGGCAGGAGATGAAGACACGAGCTCGCAACGAAGGAGGAAATGAAGCAGCTTCGTTGGTGGTCTTCAACGCCGGTTTGTTGACCGAATAAGGAGAAGACATGATGCTACTGCAGCTCCTTCACGTGGGCAGTTGGCGAACTAGTGGAGAGACGCACGTCCAAGGAGCCGAGGAAGTCAACAATCGAAGGCAGCAGGGGGGAGTTTGACTCATGGGAGACAAACGGTAGTGGACATGGGCAGTGGGGCTTTGCTCGGTGGAGAGAGGGACGCGCGGCTGCTCCTTCCGCTAGCTTCTTCCTTGCTAGTTGGTGGCATGCGAAAATGAGAGGAGAGAGAAAGGATTATGGCCGGTTGAGGGGGTGAGAGAGAGGAGATAGAGATAAGATGGAGGGCTCCACATGACTTGATATTTCCACACAAATATCTTCAAGACTCAATATTGGCCATGCATGGATGCTTGGCTACCAATGATCCACCAACACACTCTCCATGACCTCTCAAATGGTCCAAAAATACTAGGGTGGAGGGGGTACACAAAATTGGCACCTATCTCTCTCAATTGGACACTTGATTTCACTTGATTCCCTCTCATTTGGCCTCCATAATTTCAATTGATATCACAATGCTTCCTTTGATAATTTTCTTCACCCATACATCCACCATGCCTTCCAATTTTTCCATAAAAAACAATCATCGACTATTTCTGCACAAAAACAACCCGGCGACGACTTTTTCCCAAAAAGTGTCGGTTGTCAGAAAAATCTTCTGAGACTAAGTCGACGCTCCTAGAATTTATTGTGATATGACAGAATCTTCAATTTCTGAAATCGAACTTGAATTGGCGGTTAATTTCCATTCGGCGCATTTTTAGTGTAACCAAGGCTACCGGGTAACTTTTAGGCATTTTTATAGCAAATGACCCGTGGTCGATTTTCTTCGAGCCACAATGAACCCACTTGACTCATTGGCGACTCTCGGTTGTCGTGAAAATCTCGAGGATCTAAATATGGACACAGGGTACCAAAACAATAAGAAAATCGGTCTAGTGCCGGTCGATGAGAATTTTTCAATTTAGTGGTGTCACCCACGATTAACCACACATCTCTGTCAAACCAGCCTATTTCTAATTTCAAATCGATTTTATACTATGCCATAATGGCCTCTAAAGATAGACATGGTCGAGAAGCCGATTTCTAGTCGAATTCTCAAGTCTATTTGCCTTAAAATCCTTATTAGTTTCCCCAGATAGCCTAGTTATCTCGAGAGTGATCAGCTCTGGGAACAGCTCGATAGGCGCATTAATGAAATGCTCGATTTATTCAATAGAAAACAGAGTTGAAAATCTGGGATGTCACGCATAATATATTGAAATCCAATTTATTGTTGACTACTCCAAAAATATAGGTTATTAGAAACTGTACAAAATAATCAATAGAATTGCTATTTTCTCTAAATTTTTATTAGTGTTGCATATGCAATGACTCTAGTTTTTCACTTTTACTTTATACTTTTAATGATTAAATCTAAGCACCCGTCCCTGTTGTGACCCTTTTTTTTTTCCATAGGGGGAAAAGACAAGTTTAGAGGAAATGCCATGTTGGGACCAATAGTTCTCAATTGGTTTTAGTTCTTCCAAATTCTTACCTCGCGCAACATTGGGATTTTCATTTAAATTTGATTGACCAAATGAAAATTCTATATGAGGAGTTGTTATTAGCCTATTAGGTTTAGTTAGAAATCAAGTGATATATAAGAGTATACCTTACTTCCTATGCATCTAGAGATGTAGGGTTAGGGATTTGATTACCCTTTAGGTACATAAACTTAATTATTTATTAACTAAGGTATCCATGCAGTCTTTTTACCAATAATGAGTCCTAAAGTTCTTGTCCTCTAAGTGTCCGTGGAATTTTTTTTTTTCATTTATTATGATCCTAGAACGAAACCTCGCCAATCAACTATGAAAATGAATCACAACACAAATGATATGAAAGCAATCACAACATAACTTATCAAAAATAGTAATAAAGAACGATTAAAAGATATTATATAGTAAAATAACCCGATACAAGTCGGGCAAAAAATATTAAATAGCATTGTTATTAAGTCCTAGGACAGCAATCCCACGAGCTTAGTTGATGTTGAGTTCAATCTTTTTTCTAAAGGATTGACCTTCTAAGGCTACATTAAATCAAAGGTGTCCACTAAAGCCCTAAAATATATATACACTAACTAAATGAAACTAAGCTAGTTCTAATACTAAAATCTAACAACCTACTCAAAGCTCTTTTTTTAAAGCCAAATTTCCGTTTTTTTTAATACTTTTTTTTGGAATTTTTTGGCTTCTATTTTTATTTTTTGTTATTCTTATTGTTATTTCAGGAGAAAGGACTAGGGCTGGGTGTGTTCGGTCGGACTTGGACTCACAAAGATACGGGCCGAGTTCTAAGGCCCAGTCCACATGCAAAAGGTCGTATTTGGATTTCTCAAGGACAGGTCACAAACGTGTTACGGATTTTTTGAGCACTTGTGGTTCCATTATCTTCATTATATTTGATATTTCCTGAACTGGTTTATGCCATTTCGATTTACTATACAAAACTATGAAAGGCCTGATGCCAATTTCTGTTACAAACAGAGATCATAGGCTCAACCAATCATCAAACAGATTACTTTCATCTACAGAAATGCCCACTTATATCTGCTATTCAATCACAAAAACGTAGGCGTAGGGAAACAAAAAATTGAGTGCACATAGACAAGAGAAAATAGCCACCTACCCATAACTTCTTAAATTCGAATTGGCAATTGGAGTTTAATCGGCAACAACCCAACATTTATTGTAATCTCCATGAGATATTTAGTTAAAGATATTTTCCACTTGGGTATATGACACCAAAAACTTGAGAATAATGCCTGCCAATTTAACACGGTCTACTTAAGAAGACAACTAAGAAGAATGTATCCTCGACCGGCTTAGAGAATACTATCACATAATTGTAAAAGGTTTATGTCAATGGTTAAAATTCACTTATATAAGGATAGATTGAATTTTGCATGATTTAGGGATATAATGCGGCAAATTAATCACGAGTACCTTAGCGAAGAACTATCAACCAAACTTTGTCAGAACATAGTTGGAAGAGTATTAGGTCCCTCTGATTGAAATAAACACAGATCAGAGACATTTAGCCCACTGAGATGCAACTTGAAACAAAAGTAAATGCAGGGTAATGGCCAACATCCTATCAACTGCTCAAAAGCCAAATTAAGTGATATCTCAACAAAACGCCTTCCATAATATCTGACAAAATTCTGTACATATAGCTATCCTCTTCTAAGATCAACTGCACCAGCCAGTAAAATTACATAGCATTTTAAAATTTTTCACCTTCTATTCCTGCACCTGCACCTCCTGATATCATCTCCTTTTACCCAATATTATTGGGGTTAAGAAGATAGGTGCTAACTTCAAATACCCACGACATTTTCAAACTAAGATAGCTGTTCCCTAAACAGCAACTGCCCTCTTATCAGACGAAATTATTTCTGCCATTTTGCTTGAAGATTGGCTACTAACTCTATATGGCTATGATTGCTGTATGATCCCGATGGGAATTCCACCTAATTCAATTGTGTTGCGAGCCGTCAGACCCATAATCAAGTCTAAACCACACATCACTTACCAGTTCTCCGGTAAACAATGCAAACCAAGAAAAACGATAGTTAAGGTCCTTATTTTTCTCTAATTTTATCATTGATTTCAAGATATTTGTAATTTTAAGCTCAACTTTATCCTCTTGTTTCATCTCTAATCTCCATTTAGCAAATCATTCTCTCTTGGTCATACTCTATAATCAATCAAATCTTAGTGACGAGGATGCATCATGTAACCCAATCTAAATGATGGGTCAAGTATATTTCCACGAGGTACCGTACTTTTACATTTTTATATTGTCAGTTTTTTATATAACAAATTTCTGTTTTTTTTTTTTTTTTTTTGTCGAAATAGGAGAACTATATATTCAAGTGGTGAACCCAGTACAACCTGCAGCTAGTGCATCAGCACATACAAGGTTGAGCAAATAAAAAGGAGGAAAGACAGCCCAGTTTTGGGTTAGGTTTGCACGATTGTGGGCCTTGGCAGTCCAATCGACGACAACATTGGCCTCTCGTCTATAGTATCGAAGGCTGAGATTAGGGAAAAGAGAAAACAAAAAGGCAGCTTCAGAAAACAAAGGACGCTCCTCCCATGGCGGCTCTGTGTGTCGATTCAGCGTGTCAACGAGGACGAGACAGTCCGATTCCATGAGCAGATCCGTGTGATTGAAGCCTTGGTGAAGCAGGTGTTGAAGAGTGAGAGAAAATGCTTGGATCTCCGCCTATAGGGCCGAACAAGCAGCGAAGCGTCTGGAGAAGCCATTGGTAAGTCTTCCATGGTGATCTCGGCAAACACAGGCCATAGTACCTTCCTTATTGCCTGGCTGATGTGCTCCATCGATGTTGACCTTCAGGACGCCTAGATCTGGTGGCCTCAAAAGAGTTTCTCTGTTCAAGATCGATCTGCCTTTGCTAGTCTGGGATCGAGTGGATAGCCGAGCGACATGGGTGTGAGCTAGCGCTGCCTCGCCCATGTGTATTGGGTCAAGACTCTCACGCCGGAAGATAAAACTGTTACGAGCTCGCTAGATTTGCCAAAGGATGTTTGCAATGGTCTCCAAAACAGGTAATAGTTGTTGTCTTTGAACTTTCTCTATGAGCCAAGCATCAATGCGCTGTATCGCACGAGCTGAGATCTGAACATTGATTTGGGGATGAGACCATATTCGCTGAGTCCATGGACAAAGTAAAAACAAGTGTTCGAGGGTTTCTAGTACTTGTTGATTGCATAGAATACAATTCGGATCTATGGTAATATGTCTCCGGTATAAATTTGCTCTGGTGGCTAATGCATTGTGACATAGCGACCATAAGAACGTGTGAATTTTTGGGGCAGTTTGGAGAAGAATATGGTCCATGGGTTCCTTTTATTGGAACTATGTTCCTATTTATTTTTGTTTCGAATTGGTCAGGGGCTCTTTTACCATGGAAAATCATAGAATTACCTCATCGGAGTTAGCCGCACCCATGAATGATATAAATACTACCGTTGCTTTAGCTTTACTCACGTCAGTAGCATATTTCTATGCAGGTCTTACCAAAAAGGATTAAGTTATTTCAGTAAATACATTCAACCAACTCAAATCCTTTTACCCATTAACATCTTAGAAGATTTCACAAAACCTTTATCACTTAGTTTTCAACTTTTCGAAAATATATTAGCCGATGAATTAGTAGTTGTTGTTCTTGTTTCTTTAGTACCTTTAGTGGTTCCTATACCTGTCATGTTCCTTGGATTATTTACAAGTGGTATTCAAGCTCTTATTTTTGCAACTTTAGCCGCGGCTTATATAGGTGAATCCATGGAGGGTCATCATTGACTCGTTTTCAAAATAGTCGTTTTTTAGTTTAGCCCAAGGTAATGTATGTGTAACTCAAGATAATCTACTTAGGCAAGATAAAAATAGACAAATAAGGTATATACGATCGACAGGAATAGGAAAAAAGATTATGATATTTCGATTTTAGGGAATTCAAAAAAAAAGAAAGAGATCTAAAATATCTTTTTCCTCAAATTCCTGCTTGGCCCATTTAATTTATATAATACCTACCCCCAATAAATATTTTCTATTACTATTTTATTTTTCTATTACTATTTTATTTAATAAAAAAAAATAATTAAATAATAAAAAGAAATATATAGAAATTCTATTATATATAGAAACAAAAAAAAAGAAAATAATTCTAAAAAAATATATAAATAAAAAATGGTATGAACTTTTCCTTTTAAATCAATGAAATACTGATATTTCTACCTATGCTATTCAATTATTCGACCTAACGAATTCGTCCATGTAGGTTGTATTGAGCGGTCATAAATTTTAAACTTTTCAATTAAATGATGAAAAAGGTGAAAGCATGCACAAGAGTCCATAGACTCACCCCTAATGGTCCCAAATAATCCCTAATCAGGACAAAATTGACGTAGAACAGCAGTTACGAATTCTCGTGGATAATGGCAAACTCTTGACATTTACCGACGAGCAGCCCGATGCTGACGAACTCGTCCATCATGTGCCGATTCAGGAATGGCATCTCGGGCTGCTCCGTCTCGGACCGGCTCCGCTCTGACCGGACGAACTCCGATTGGATCGGGATCACCCTGGCCAATCTTACTGGTCCCAAGTCCTCCGCCTCCCCGGCTCTGCGAGCCACCTCATGCACCACCTTGCCATGAGGAAGATTCTAGCGAAATCCGCATGCTCCTCAAGCCACGGCTCGTGGGACTCGCCCCAAGCCACCGAACTGAGCCACTTGAGGGCTGCGTAGCCGTCTTCCATGGCCACAGGCAGCCGGTGCTCTGGGGCCAGCCACAGGTAGGCCGAGATGCATATGGCCCGTGCTGGGGCGGCCAGCTTGGTGTACGTGTTGTGGTACATGAACCGGTTGGCTTGGCTGATGCAGAAGCGGCCGCGGTGGAAGTGGAGGAAGACGGGGAGCTTGGCTGAATCGGCCTCCGGGACGTCGTCTGGGAGGTAGATGCGGACGCAGCAGCCTGACTTCCTGCCGGTCATGACGTCGCAGACAGCCACCCAAGCGACGAATTCCTCGTGGGGAGGCACAGGGTCGACCATGAACTTGACCTTTGGCAGCCCCGTCCATGTCCGGTCGATGGAGCCGTCCTTGTAGGCTCGGAGCCAGCCGGGGACCTCGTCCACGATCTTCACCTGGTGAACCATAGTGACTCTTTATGTATGTGGCGTTAAATTCAGTGCGAAATAACAGAGAATTGGAATGGTGTCAGCTGGGAATCACCAGGTGATGTATGTGGCAGTGTGCTCATTTCAGTGGGTACATCCGAACCCATTTATAATAGTGATTTGGAAAGGGACATTTGAGGGGAAAGTTCATAATCATTTCCCATTTTCCATAACAAATTCATTACGAAGGTGAAAGTTCTTACTCATTTCTTTATAGGAAGTGGACTCTTAAATCATTTTGAAAGGTCTAAATATTTGTATAATCTTTGGAGATATGCAAAACTAAGTATATATTTTAATATTGCTAAGATGTAGAATGATCTTGAGTCATTATCTTATTGAACATGAACTACACCCACGAGTGATTTGACTCAATTTCAAGCCTACCTATTTGTCGCAATTCTCTCTCTGTTTTTTTTTTTTTTTTTTTTTTTGACGGATTTATCTTTACAATGGTTGGACAACGTGGAAGAATATTTGGGACTGGTGGGTGTATTGTCTTTATGCGAATGTCATTGAGATCGAAGGTCATCAGGGTAGGCATTAGTCCGCCACTTTAGAAAGAAATATTGGCTAACTTATGATTCTATGTTGGCGAGAGTTGCTGAGTTTTATAGATAGGTCTGACACTAAGTATCTGTTGCTTCTGTGTAATACATCAGTTTGATGATATAAAGTTTATGATGACTATTTATTATGTTGCTGTTTGATTGCCTAATGAGCCAGTTTTCATATCGATGTGCAAATGGAATTTGATTTTCATTCGTTAGAGAGTCCAACTTTCATCTTTTCACTGAAGTTCGGCTGAGAGAAGTGTGGCAGATATAATATACTACACCTACAATGTTGATGAGGTGTGATTTGAAGCAGTGGTTCTGGTGGTAAACCTTATGTTCGGATTAGATTTTTAATTATTTTGATTTCTTTGTCGTGACGTTTTTAAGGGTTAAAAATATTCGTTAATTTGACCCAAGAGACAAATTAGTTATTTTTTCTGTTTATTTTAATCATTTATTTGTTTGAATATTTTGCTTGTTAGATTTAATATTTGTTTTAGAAAATCACTAAGAAAAATCAAAAAGACATTTGAATTGGGATTTCAATTGATTCTAGAATATTTCTGGTTATTTTGCATATCTAGAATAAGGATTTTATTTCAATTTAGAAAACACAAAAATGCATTCATTTAGGTTGTTATTTTTTTATTTGAATTGCACGTTTAGTTATGTGTTAGTTTTAATTTCAATTTCATAAAGAAAAGCAAAAAAAAATCATTGTGCATATTAGGTTAGAATTGCATGTTTCATCTTTAATTTAGATCATCTTTTTTAGATAAATTGCATGTTAGATTAAGATAATGTCTTAGTTTAAATTGGGATTTAATATGACTTAATCCTTAGTTTAAATTAGATAGAATTTCAATCTAGCTAGATCATTTTTGCATTTGAATTTCATGAAAGAAAATACAAAATTTGTCTTTACATAAGTTAATGTCAATTTTAGGATAGATTGCATTTTTTAAAAATAGGAACATCAAATGCACGTCATTTAGTTTATTTAAGTTCATTTAATTAGAACTTTCATGTCATTAGATTAAGTCATTTAATAAATGTCACGTTACATATAGCTCGCATATTAAGTTGCATGAGGCATGTCATTTTAAGTTTAAATAATTTTGTATGTCATTGCATCGCATTGCATATCATTATAATTAGATCATTTAGATTGCATTTAATTATTGCATTTCTTCATGTCATATAGTTTATGTCATGTTGTCATGTCATATTATATTATTGCATAAGTCATGATTTTCATTAAATAAAGTGAAAAAAATTGATTGCTTGTTAATTAGGAATCATATCTAGGACTTGTTGATGTGAATTCGATTTAACATTTGCGATGCTTTTCGTTTGCTTTAAGGTATGCTTTTGCATTATTTAAATTGCTTTGATGTGTTAAATTGGTGGTATGCGCACATGTATGATCACTTCACACGTTAGGAAGCTCAATTAAAATCAAATCAAGCCGCCTGCAAAACATTTTGAAAAATTAAAAAGAAATGGTACCGAAAGGGCACTAGGATAGTCTAGTGTAACCAAGTCCCCGTATCCAAAATCTCTGGTTCGGGTAGGAGTAAGATAATCCTCCCGTTATTTTACTTAGGTGTCTAATCGACCTATCCTAAACCGATTAGTGGCGACTCCTAGATAATGATCGTTTGCATGTTAAATCCTAAGTCGCGATTTGGTATGGGCTTGGGAGAGCCCGAGCTAAGCTTAAAGGCTTAGTAGTCCATCAACCTAGTTTTAGGTGGCAAACCCGAAAATTGGGTCGTGACAGCTTGGCGACTCCATTTGGGGACCTCGTGTTAAAAACACTTAGTGGACTTAGGCCAATTTTTCTTTAAAAATGTTTTGTTTGGCAGCGAGGATCCAGTACGTCCTAACATTTTTAAGGTGTTAAATGTTTTTGCAGATGGGAGGTATAAGGGGAGTAGTCTTTGCTAACCTTTGTCATGTAGGTTGGAGTGTGGGATGAATGCTTTATTTTCCCAATTAGAAGTGCTGTTTGCATTTGAACTGTTGTGCATGCTTTATTGCTTTAGCACCACACTATTTGCACACACAACCTACGGTCCGACCTAGGCTGCGATAGGGATTTCTAGGATGGTGTTGAGAAGTATTCTTCCTCCAAAGCGAGACCGCTATGTAGAGGTTGACCTTCTCTTCCCCGAAAGTTTTTCATGGTGTCGAAATGTGTTTTGTCCATATCCGCGAGACTGCGTGACTATTGGACATTCCATTCGACTGAGCCCGGAGTTAAGGGGACCTGAAGTTAATGCGAGACTGCAACGATCAAATCACCCTCTTAGCTCCACTTTGTTAAGCCTTTTAGATAGAAATCGAGCCTCACGTCTCATGCGATGTGTCTATGTGATTGCCATTGATTTTCTTTGGTCAAGTAAGTTTCTATCCCTATACCATGCAATTTATTTTGTTATGCTTTTGGGTCGGTTCATGACAATCTAAGTCAATCATTGATTTAATTTGTCAGTTACAAACGAAATGAGGAAATTGCCATGCAATAAATCATTTGGAAAATAAAAAATTGGAAATTTGTTTTCAATTCATGTCTTAGCTCTTCCTACTTCATGTTTAAGAAATTTCGTCCCTATTGGGGCATCCCATGTCTTTATTTTCCTAGTCTATTTTTAGAAAATCCTTTTCATATGTGGACTTTTCTTGACTAAAAAATAGATTGTTGTCATGGATTGGTTTTCTCATTACACCTCATTCTTACATTTTCTCCATTTTCGTTAGGTGATCAAGAGCTAGAATGGCCGACCAAACTGAAATGTGTGATTGTATCTCCACTATGGAAGACCAACTCCGACAATTGCTCGCCTCTATGCAATTCATGACAGCTCAAATCCAATCTCTCCGAGCGGATTTGACTCCGCACCTTCTCCCGAGACAGGTAGTCTAAAGCAATCGAGGCAAGACCCAAATGAGCAATGATGATATGCCTGACCCGGAAGATGATCCCACTTTTTGGTCACCGCTGAAAAACTAAGCCGACAATGTCCCTAAGATGAGACAAGATGAAGTGGAAGTGATGGACACTCAGGGGCAGCCTAGTGGCAAGTTTGATTACCAGGTGAAGTATTCGGCTCCTCCCAGCTTTTACTTTGACTCCCGCAACATAATTCCAAGTGGATGGGATGACATGGACGATCTGACACCTCCAAAGACAGAGAACTCTGATGACGCCCTGGAAGGAATCACAGGTCTGTTCGATGACCTCTTCATAGGAGCCAATGACGAAGAACCTCTGGAAGAAATGGACCATGAAGAGTGACCTAGCACATTCTCCTGCATGAGAATTTTCTATCGCTTTTTAGGAATCGTTTTCACTTTCTAGGAATCATTTTCGATTTTTCTCTTTCTAGGAGTTTAGGAATCATCATTTTCATTCCAATAATGTAATTCATTTGATTCTATTCAATGAAATTACAATTTTATTCCCAATTTTGAGGACATGATGAGGTATACCAAACCGGTCCAATGACGATATCCAACCATAAAAAAATCATCCACGGAGAAATCCTGAGGGCTGGACTTTCTCATGCTTCCTCCTAAAAAAAATTTTCAAAAACAAAAGGCATTTCATTGTTAAGAAAAAAAAAATCATTTTTTCAAGCCATTTCCAAAAGCATGCATTAGGTTACCCTTGTTTTTTTTCTAACTCATTTACTTCATGTCTCAGAGCATAACAGAGAGGCATTTGAAAATAATGCGTCAATTTCCGGTGATAGTTCGCCCGTTGATTTTGGAACATACATCCGAAGGAAAATAGACATGAAGGCAAATGATCATTTCTAGCCGATTGTGATGACATCTCCCAAGAGTGAAGAAAATCATCTTAATTCCAAAGTGTGATATGTGACACCTCTCATAATAATTGGTGTCGAGATGTCATTTTCGAAGGCCAAATGAAGTTTCTCATTTCCATGAGAAAATGATGAAACAAGTCAAAAGAAGATCATCCGTCTTGGATGAAATGGATACATTGCGTTCATGAATATAATTAATTTCGGAATTGACACTTTTGTTCTTTTTCTTGCGGATGAAGAATTGGGGCACTACAGATTCTAGTAATGACATGACGAGACAAAATCTCGATCCGAGCCAAAATGGTTGTGCAATTTGAATTTACTCGATGTTGCATAGTATCCTATTCATGCACGTTCTCTTGTGCAGGGGCAAAAGCGGGTCTCCACTTTTGATGGATAGAAACGATCCAAGGACATCCATTGCTGAGGCAATTCTTTTGTGGAGCAATTCTCCTAAATGAGTGCTTAAAACCATGTTTTGAGTGCAATAAATTGTTTGTTTTGAAGTAACAAACTCTTTTCATGCTTAAAGTTGCTAGACTCTTTTGAAAAGGGAATTTTCATATTGATTTAGCTCACCAATTTCATGTGGAGATTTGTCAAGATAGACAATTCAATAGAGTGACATCAATGATTGAGCATATTAAATGAGACGAGTCGGGATGATGAAAGGCAAACCTTGTCCTATACACAGTCCCATATTTATACACTTGTGAGATGAGCGTAGGAAAGTTCATATCCATAAGGTAAAGAGTTCTCTCGCAAAAGGTACGGCAACCGAAATGATGAGAGGCAATTCATGGTTATATCCCAAACACTACAGGTGATCAATTGATTAACCCTTTTGAGCCCATACACTTATGGATGTTCTTTTCAAATTACCCCTGTCAAGAATCACCCCACATCGGGGCAACTAAGAGATCAAATGATATCATGAGGTGAGAAAAATGAATTGAATTTTTCTTGCTCTCACTTGCATCAATCTTCAAGTTATGCTATTACATTGAATTCATGTGTTAATTTAAGTGCCTTAGGATGACGAAGAGCATTTCTTTCTCTATCCAATACACTTATATCCTTTGCATAGCCCACTTGAGCCTGTATTTCATTTCTTTTAAACCTAGTTGATGATCAACCCCACACTAGGGGCAAGGCAAAACCGGTTGATGATCAACCCCCACCTTTGGGGCAAGGCAAAAGGCAAATGAAGACTCTTGAAAAGTTCTAGTGTCATTTAAAGTGTAATTGCTTGATGCATGCATTATGCGCAAGAATTGAATTCAAAATAGAACTAAGGGGCATGAAAAAGTAGTGTGCCTGGTAAAAGCAAGGCCGATGCCCATGAAAAAATAAGTGAAGTAAAAATGCATGAGAACTAAAAGGGCATGAAAAAAGCGTGTGCTTGGTAAAAGCAAGGCCAATGCCCATAGATGAAAAAAAGAAAGTCAAGATAGGTGATTGTCAATTGCAAGAATTGAATCCCAATGGAGTAATACTCAAAGAACTCAAATGTCGAGTTTCTACAATCAATGGGGCACTTCATAAAGACAATCCCTGATGGTGAAAGAAAACTGGTGGCAATGCCAAGATGATCATCAACTCTCACCCTTTACACACATTTTGAGCCTAACGATCCTTTCATTTCTCAACCCATGAACCCTACCTAGGTTACGTCCCTTACAAAGTCTCTTCAGATTATGGCACTTGAATTAATGTAGGAGTTCATATGTTTATAAGTATCGCTCGAAGAAGTGCGAGCAGGATTATTTCTTTCTCATTTTTTGCAGGGTTCTTGACTTATAAACCCGGAAATGATTACAAGACTGTTCATTCAATAGCCTTGACTCAAAGAGTCCATTTGTTAAGCCATTGGCCAAACCCACATTATGGTCCCTGTTAAAGACCTCTCAAATTGGTAAGATCGTACCGCTTGCGAGAATATTCGGACCCATGTCGATATGATGAGATTGAGTGATTCTCATAAAATAGTCATTCTAAATGAGAGTGAGTGAAAGTCATTTCTAACCGAAAGTCTCTCATTTAGTATTCTTAAGAAATCCATGTCATGAGTGAAAATTGTCTTGAACGATAATTCTCTCTAGTGGAAATTCGGATGATGCAAAAGTCATTATGCATGAATCTTGATTGAATTGATAAAAGCTTCCAGGTAGATTTTGAAGTATGCATTCGAATAGCCTTAATTGCTTATTTATTTGGTGAATGCATTTTTGCTCTAATCATGTCGACGGATAATGTTTTCTCAAAAACTCAAGAGCTCCTAACATTCGGGTTCTTTTCAAGATGCCTCATGATATGAGGAGATGAGAAACCATCATGAGCATTCAAGGTGCATCCTTAATGTTCCAAAATTTATTTCTACCAGGGAGGTGAGAGGCCTCCACGGGATATCCAAGTTCCAAAAGACATATCCCAAAGAATCGAGAGATTTCATCGGGTAAGTATATCTCTACCCATTCTCGACACTTGACTCGGTCAAGCTGTTGTTCTTTTAAATTGACTGTCGTGCTTTCGTAGCCCGAGTCCTTTTATATTATCTGGCGTGCTTTCATAGCCCAAGGCCCATCTTTACGGGAGACATATCCCTAATGGAGATGTCACTAGGTAAGTATATCTCTATCTATACCTTAAATACTTGTCGTTGTACGGTATTTTCACTTTTGAGTAATTTGACACTCGATGAAGTTGTCCCTAAAGATTTTTCCAGATTGCGACGTTGGCGACCGAAGAATGGTTCGGGTCCTAGCCAAGCAAAACCCCGTTTAGGCGACCGTAGAATGGTACGGGTCCTAGACAAAATTATTTCCCTATTCAGGCGACCGTAGAGTAATGGTACGGGTCCTGGAAGGTAAATCCCCGTTTAGGCGACCGTAGAATGGTACGGGTCCTAAACAAAACTTTATTTCCCTATTTAGGCGACCGTAGAGTAATGGTACGGGTCCTGGAAGGTAAATCCCCGTTTAGGCGACCGTAGAATGGTATGAGTCCTAGACAAAACTTTATTTCCCTATTCAGGCGACCGTAGAGTAATGGTACGGTCTGGAAGGTAAATCCCGTTTAGGCGGCCGTAGAATGGTACGGGTCCTAGACAAAACTTTATTTCCCTATTCGGGCGGCCGTAGAGTAATGGTACGGGTCTGGAAGGTAAATCCCCGTTTGGCGACCGTAGAATGGTACGGGTCCTAAACAAAACTTTATTTCCCTATTCAGGCGACCATAGAGTAATGGTACGGGTCCTGGAAGGTAAATCCCCGTTTAGGCGACCGTAGAATGGTACGGGTCCTAGACAAAACTTTATTTCCCTATTCAGGCGATCGTAGAGTAATGGTACGGGTCCTAGAAGGTAAATCCCGTTTAGGCGGCAACGTAGAATGGTACGGGTCCTAGACAAAACTTTATTTCCCTATTCGGGCGATCGTAGAGTAATGGTACGGGTCCTGGAAGGTAAATCCCGTTTAGGCGGCCGTAGAATGGTACGGGTCCTAGACAAAACTTTATTTCCCTATTCGGGCGGCGGAGTAATGGTACGGGTCAGGAAGTAATGTACCATTTAGGCGACCGTAGAATGAGGGTCCTAGACAAAACTTTATTTCCTTTTCGGGCGACCGTAGAGTAATGGTACGGGTCCTGGAGATAAATCCCGTTTAGGCGGCCGTAGGGGGTCCTAGACAAAACTTTATTTCCCTATTCGGGCGGCCGTAGAGTAATGGTACGGGTCATCCCGTTTAGGCAATCGTAGAATGGTACGGGTCCTAAACACAACCAAATTCTGTCATACTAGGCGACCGTAGAATGGTACGGGTCCTAGGAAAGCAGTTTTCTTTATAAAGTCATGTTATTATTCTGGCGACCGTAGAATGGTACGGGTCCTGGACGTGTAACACCAATCTATCTTGAATCATTTTACCCTCCTTGAAGGTAAGATATTTCGGGTAGGTTCTTTTGACATCTCAGTTTGGATCTGGATGTCTTAATTCTTGTCGTTGAACATTTCACTTTGGATGTGAATGTTCTTCTCGATCTCAAATGTTTCATTTATTACCTATTTTGACTCTTCAAGAGCCTGAGTGAGAGTTGGGTACTTGTGAAGTAAATAGGGATTTATCATGTACCTCAAGATGTTTTACCGCACCGTAAGTAATTGCAAGTATGTTCTTTCCTTTCGCATCATGCATTTGCATTAGCATTTCCATGCATCATATAAATTGCATTTTAAAATGGGATTCATTTTCCAACAAAAAAATCAAAAATCAAAAATCAAATCATTCAATGCATGTGCATGGTCAAAATTTAGGTCTCAATTTATCTTTGAAGGCAACCTTTTTCGAGCTCACCTCCAAAGGGCGGTGACACACTAAATTTTGGCGGCTCATTTAAATTAGGGGTTAATTTTATTGATTTCATAGCATATAGATTTAGGTTGCATTTATTTTTTATTTGCATTTTTTCTTTTTTATTGAATCGGTGGCGAATGGATTCAAATTAGTTGGCCAAGCCTATTTTTAAATGATCATAAATTATCTTTGTGAGGAATTAGAAATTCGAAATTTTTCCGAGATGTGATGAATTTTGGGTAGATATAAAAGAATATTGCGATTGGTTTTGAAAGATTTGGATTTAGAAAAATTTTATCATTATCTCGAGTTCTTATCAGTATGGGATGAATTTTGTGAAAAAGATTTGCGAAGGTTGATTCGAGGAAGAATTTGAAAATCCAACTCCTTCCCATATAAAAGGCCGTGCGTGCGAGTAAAGGGGGCTTCTTCTTGGTTTTGAGGGGAGAACACAAAGAAAAAAAAGAAAGGAAAGTCAAAGAGGGGTTCGGTTGGAGGGGGCTTCTTTTCGTTTTGAGGAGGGATTCGGAAAAGAAATTTGGTAAAAGAGAACCGTACAAGGAAAAAAGGAAGAGAACTTCCGCTCCTTTTCTCATCAAAACCCAGGTAAAAGGAGGTGACTTTTCTGGTTCTCTGACAAGTTACAAAGGAAGAGAAAAAGCAAAGCAAAAGAGGGAGAAATCAGAAGGAGCAGGCGTGAAGGGACGTGGGGCAACAGGAAAAGAAAAAAACCAAAAAAGAAAAGGAGAAAGGCAAAAAGTGCAACAAAGAAAGGGGAAGGGACGTGAGGGTGCAGCAAAGGAAAAGAAGAAAAAAGGTAAAAGAAAAAGAAGAAAACAGAGGAACTATTCATCTTCTTCCTTGACTTCCCCATCCGAACGCCGATTGTCGCCGCGCCTGAGCCCCGCGCCGTGCCGCCCCGAAATCAGTCGCGCTGCACCTCCGGAGTTGCCCGCTGCCTCGCCGCTCCGCCTCCTGCTCGCTCGGTGGCCGAAGCCCGCCGCGCCTGCAGCCCAGCCACGACGCTCCTGCAGCGCGCACCTCCGCCCAAGCGACCCCGCTGCTCACCCACGCCGGAGATCACCGTTGATCGCTCGCCTCCATCAGCAGCCGCGTTGTTCAACCGCCGCACTAGAAACCCGACGACCCGAGCAACCACCTAGTGCCGCCGATCAGCCGCAGCTTCGCGACCCGCCGGACGCCGCTCGCCTCCGTCCAGATCTGCTCCCAGGCTCCTCCCGACGCCAGGAGACCCGAGGCCCCCGCTCCGCGCCGATCGTCGCCGCACCACCCTCGCCGGAATCGCCGGAATAAACGCCGGCGACACCCTTGCCGGATCAACGAACGGGCTGCCCTTTCTTTTTCGTTAGGTTGTTCTTCTTTTATTTTTATTTTTTTATTTTATGTTATTTTACTTTACTTTTAGTTAGTTTCATTATTTTTGTTTAAGTTGAATATTGTGAAGTTTTTTTTTAGGTTATAGTTCTTCTAGGCATTACCTATAGAATTTGTCCCTAAGGTTTAATTTAATTATTAATTTGACCCGTAAGATTTCGGGTCATTTTTTAATTGTATTAACTCTTGGGATTTGTTTATGATATATTAACTTGTTGAATCAATATATTTATTAATTTGATCCGTAAGATTTCGGATTAGATTTTTAATTATTTTGATTTCTTATATGATGTTTAGGGTTAAAAATATTCGTTAATTTGGCCCAGTGAGGACGACGGGTTATTTTTCGTTTATTTTAATCCTTTATTTGTTTGAATATTTTGCTTGTTAGATTTAATATTTGTTTTAGAAAATCACTAAGAAAAATCAAAAAGACATTTGGATTGGGATTTCAATTGATTCTAGAATATTTCTGGTTATTTTGCATATCTAGAATAAGGATTTTATTTCAAATTTAGAAAACACAAAAAATGCATTCATTTAGGTTGTTAGTTTTTTTTTTATTTGAATTGCACGTTTAGTTATGTGTTAGTTTTAATTTCGAATTTCATAAAGAAAAGCAAAAAAATCATTGTGCATATTAGGTTAGAATTGCATGTTTCATCTTTAATTTAGATCATCTTTTTAGATAAATTGCATGTTAGATTAAGATAATGTCTTAGTTTAAATTGGGATTTAATATGACTTAATCCTTAGTTTAAATTAGATAGAATTTCAATCTAGCTAGATCATTTTGCATTTGAATTTCATGAAAGAAAATACAAAATTTGTCTTTACATAAGTTAATGCAATTTTTAGGATAGATTTCATTTTTAAAAATAGGAACATCAAATGCACGTCATTTAGTTTATTTAAGTTCATTTAATTAGAACTTTCATGTCATTAGATTAAGTCATTTAATAAATGTCACGTTACATATAGCTCGCATATTAAGTTGCATGAGGCATGTCATTTTAAGTTTAAATAATTTTGTATGTCATTGCATCGCATTGCATATCATTATAATTAGATCATTTAGATTGCATTTAATTATTGCATTTCTTCATGTCATATAGTTTATGTCATGTTGTCATGTCATATTAGATTATTGCATAAGTCATGATTTTCATTAAATAAAGTGAAAAAAAAAAAAAATTGATTGCTTGTTAATTAGGAATCATATCTAGGATTTGATGTGAATTTATAAAGTTTATGATGACTATTTATTATGTTGCTGTTTGATTGCCTAATGAGCCAGTTTTCATATCGATGTGCAAATGGAATTTGATTTTCATTCGTTAGAGAGTCCAACTTTCATCTTTTCACTGAAGTTCGGCTGAGAGAAGTGTGGCAGATATAATATACTACACCTACAATGTTGATGAGGTGTGATTTGAAGCAGTGGTTCTGGTGGTAAACCTTATGTTGTGCAGCAGCAAATCGGCGTCTTTGCATCCTGGTTGCTAGGGGTTCTTTCTAGTTTGATTATGAGATGTGATATGTCGTAGTGTAAGCAATTAGAGTAGAAATTTCCAAGTTCTAGCAGCCTCAGTTTAGTAGAGTATACGACCGCAGCTTCACAGGCTATCTTCCTCCAGGCATATTGAATCCATGTGACATCTTGGGTTCGCGTCGTGGGGAATGGAGATGATGTTGGTTACTTTGGTTGGCATGAACTGTTGCGATAGGACGAGCGATCGAACAATAATATAGACAGAAAAAGAAAATAAATCGGACACCAGATTTACGTGGTTCAGTCGTAAAGACCTACGTCCACGGGAAGAGCAGCAGCGAATTTCACTATAGATCAAGCGATACAAGGAGATTACACACTCAAGTCATTCAAACACTCTCTCGGTGTTTCCCAAACCCCAATTTAACCCAAAACCCAACTCACGGCACAAAATTATCGCGCGCTCAAGCTCAAAAACAATACACTCTATATTTCTTCAAAGCTTCGCGTGGAATCTAGCTCGACGGACGTGCGGCTTCACGCTCGCTTCTTCTACGTAGGGTTCGGCGGCAATATTCAGAAGCCCGAAAGAAGACCTGCAAAGAATCTGCTTTTATACGTGGGTGTGCAGGACGTGTGCAGGGGCTCCATCTTTACGCCAAAGAAGGAAATTGTGCGCCCAACCTTGGGCCCACCTACGCTCCTTGCTTCGCTGAATGTGTGTGTGTGCCCAGAGTCAACACTTTGACTCTGGGCCCACCTATTTTCAATTCATGTACAGAGGCCTCATGCCAAAGTATTTCGGCAGAGCATGGGGCTTCGGCAGCTTACTCCAAAGAGGAAAAATTCCTCTTTTAATTATTTCCTCTTTTGTAAATCCGTCAAAAGTCCAGTGAAACTCAAACTCGAGTCATAAATTAACAATCTCCACCTTGGCTCGACGTTTGAGCCAAGTCGCAATCGTTTCGCAAAAATTCAAACTCTGCTGCTACTCTCCCATAGCCCCCGATGAGTTCAACCGCCACAGATATTATCCAAGTCCAAGCCTCGCTTGAACTTTGCCATAACCGAGGACCTTATCAGAATACCAACTCCACATGCACCTTTAACTGCTATGCAAGGATTTTCCGACGCAACCTCCTTAACCGCAGATAAAGCAAAACCATTGTTGCATCCATATCTATCAGGAGATCGAATACGTACATTGTCAATATCAGCAGTTACAGCAACCGTTGGCTCTATAGGCTCCACCTCGCTATGAGCACCATATGTGTCAATTACTTTGCTAGTACCTGTATACGCTACCTTATGAGTTTCTGGTCGCAACTCCACCTCAAGTTGAACACCGTTCAGATCCGTTTGAATACTGCTATAATCATTCCTAGCCAAAAGTACTGGAGACTCATCAAGGGTAACTTCTCTGCTGTTAACAGGTGAATTTATATTTGGGCACCACAACTGATTGCCCCACTCACCTTGTGCATAGCTATGGAATATGCACATTGCCCTCCAATCGAGCTTACCATCACTCACTCGAAAATAACATGGGCAACCAAACATTCTAAGAATAGAATAATTAGCAACGTTACCTGACCATACTTCTTTAGGAGTCCACCATTCAATAGCAGTTGATGGGGATCTATTCACCGGGTAGCTTACCGTACTTAGCACATCAGCTAGAATTTTCCTAGCAATACTAGCACTAGAGATAATTTTATGGGCCGTCTCTAGTAATGTTCTTCTCGTCAATTCTGCAAATTGTTGTGATTTATTGGCACTAGTGCGGTGTTTCACTATGCTCTCTTTCATGCAGAATTTATTTGCCAACTCCGAGCAGAACTCTATGTTATTGTTAGTCTGCACATGTTTGATCGACTTACCAGTCTCCATCTCGATCAAAGCTCTTGACTGCGTGATCTTGACACCAGCATCAAACTTGTGCCTTGGCACAAACACCCAGGTCTTCCTCGAGTAGTCAAAAGACTCTCGAACAGATGCATCTGACGTCTCCGCAGCGAAATTTTTCACTGTCTCACCTTGAAGTTTATACAGGCCTCCATGCTTGATTCCTTTCATTATCACCAAGGCACCTCATACAACCTTCAGAACTCCACCTTTTGAAGAATACCTGCAACCAGCTGAATCTAGGGCACCCAAGGAAATTAAGTTCTTTTTCAACTCGGAACATGCCTTACTCCGGTCGGTGTCTTCACAATACCATCATGCATTCTGATTTTAACATCACCAACACCCACAACATCGCACTCGGCGTTGTTCCCTAACCGGACTTTACCACTACCCGTGCACTGATAAGTGATAAACCAATTTCTATTTGGTGTGACATGAAAAGAACAACCAGAATCCAAAATCCATCCATCAAGCGATGAATCATTAGTGACAGCCAAGACATAATCGGCACTATCTGCTACAGCTGCAACATTATCTGCAGAATCAACCATAACTCCTTTACCCTTCTCATTCTTCAGCTTAAGGCAATCCCTTCTAAGATGCCCCCTCTTGCCACAGCTCCAACAAACAACATTAGCAGTCCTAGACTGACTACGTCTGTTTATATTAATACTACTATTACCCACACGTGTTATAGATCTTCTTCTATTTTCACCTACTAAAGCAGCGGAGATCTGATTCGCCAGATTCTCTTCTACGAATGTCCTCGCTCGAAATTAAATCTCGAACCCCATCAAACGTCAAACTTGTTGACCTAGAGGAATTACTAACAGCGATAGCAATGTAGTATTCCAACTATTAGGCAATGAGGATAACAGAATCAAAGCACATACCTCATCTTCAAAATCAATCTCAACTGAACTCAATTGACTAACAATCACATTGAATTCATTGATATGATTTGCAACTAACGCACCTTCGCTCATCTTCAAATTAAACAAACGTCGCATCAAATGGACCTTGTTGATCGCAGAGGGCTTCTCATACATATCCGACAGGGCTTGCATCAGGTCAGCAGTGGTCTTCTCCTTCAGGATGTTAAACGCGACATTACAAGCCAACGTCAGCCGAATAACACCCATAGCTCGTCTATCTAGCAAATCCCAATCAGCTTGCTTCATCGCCTCTGGTCTCTCCCCAAATAAGGGCAAGTGCAGTTTCATCTGATAAAGATAATCTTCAATCTGCATCTTCCAGAAACTAAAATCCTTACCATCAAATATGTCGATTCTCACTTTTACTTCTTCTGTCGCCATCGATTCGCTTCAACTTAGCCAAACCTGGCTTTGATACCAATTGTTGCGATAGGACGAGCGATCGAACAATAATATAGACAGAAAAAGAAAATAAATCAGACACCAGATTTATGTGGTTCAGTCGTAAAGACCTACGTCCACGGGAAGAGCAGCAGCGAATTTCACTATAGATCAAGCGATACAAGGAGATTACACACTCAAGTCATTCAAACACTCTCTCGGTGTTTCCCAAACCCCAATTTAACCCAAAACCCAACTCACGGCACAAAATTATCGCACGCTCAAGCTCAAAAACAATACACTCTATATTTCTTCAAAGCTTCGCGCGGAATCTGGCTCGACGTACGTGCGGCTTCACGCTCGCTTCTTCTACGTAGGGTTCGGCGGCAATATTTAGAAGCCCGAAAGAAGACCTGCAAAGAATTTGCTTTTATACGTGGGTGTGCAGGACGTGTGCAGGCGCTCCATCTTTACGCCAAAGAAGGAAATTGTGCGCCCAACCTTGGGCCCACCTACGCTCCTTGCTTCGCTGAATGTGTGTGTGTGCCCAGAGTCAACACTTTGACTCTGGGCCCACCTATTTTCAATTCATGTACAGAGGCCTCATGCCAAAGTATTTCGGCAGAGCATGGGGCTTCGGCAGCTTACTCCAAAGAGGAAAAATTCCTCTTTTAATTATTTCCTCTTTTGTAAATCCGTCAAAAGTCCAGTGAATCTCAAACTCGAGTCATAAATTAACATGAACCACACTGATTGATCGAATCCTACTCTTGTTGCAAATGCATTTGATCTTGCATCTGATATGCATAATCTCCAAGGAACTAAAATGCCGGTGGGTTGATGATCCAACTGAACATCTGTCTTCAGTCTAGATATGATTTGAGGCCAGTCTCTTGTTAATCTTCTATTTATAGTTCTTTCCAGATGCATCTTTGTCATTTCAAGTTGCTTGTGAAAGAGTGTTATGCATTGTATGACTATGATCAACTGGTAAATGGGCTACTTTTGAGTGTACCCTGCATCGGACATTTGACACGACTATTGCTTTTGTTATTTTGGCCACCACAGCTACATGCTCCAAAATGCACCTTTTATGTTGTTGGTCTGTTAAGTAGCGAGAAAAAATACATGTCTGCTGAAGGAAAAAGAAAATTGCATAACCTTTGCCTTTTTATTAGTATTTACTTCTCTGCTTTTGGTGTCCGGGGTTCCCAAGCGCATTGGTTTTCAATGTATTAAGGATGACAGTGTGTGCTCATTAGATTGGCTTGAGATGGCATCTTCGATTTTGCTCATCAGCAATTGGTAGCTGGCAAAATAATTCAGGGTTATGATCTACACTGAAAACCTCCCAAATTCTCTCTCTCTCTCTCTCTCTCTCTCTCTCTCTCTCTCTCTCTCTCTCATATCTGTACTTGCTCATATTTCCTTTAACAATAGAGCCACATGTGTTCGGTTCAATGCTTCATTCGCAGATTCTCAACCTCCTTTAATGATATAGCCGCATGTACTTTGTTAATATTTCACGGTCGTAGATAAAGATGGAGTTATTTTTGGATAATTTTTTTAGTTCTTTTTTTAGCGACTCGCTTTTTCATAGAGGAGCACACACCAACCCATTTGATCTTCGGTGAGATAATGTTTGACTTATGTAGCACGGAAATCATGCTGTCTACTCGATGACAATTAGTAAAATGAAGGTGAAGAACTTAGCTTGAATAGTTGCGAAAAGAGAATAGGAAAATTAACTTATCCTGCTGCCGCGAGAGGAAGAATTTTCCCGAATGGGGTAAAAAGCGAGTACATGGAACGTTTCTTTCAATGAGAATTCATCCATCAGACTTTGGGAATCCACCACCCGACTTATCCACGTGTAACTCAGCGCCGCGATCGCTTGCTGTCTCTACAAGGGCCCACAGCTCCCATTTCCGTGCCACGTGGATAATTTACTTTTTATATGCCATTCTCTTGTGGGTCCGGTCCAAAGTCAAGAAAGATTATCCGATATGTACTTTTGTCAAATAAAATGCTTGGAGGCTATGTGAAAACAAACGCCCAAGAAAAAAGAAGGATTTTTATCATCATCACTACATTTTCATTCTAATGCTATATCTAGTAATGTTTTTTTATTGAAAAGAGTTTAATCACATTTAAAAAAAAATCCGTGGGAAGATAATTTTTTTTTTGTTTTTCATTATTTATTTTCGTGGTTTCCTAATTACAAGCTTAAAATGAAAAAAATAAATAAGTAGAAAAATGGTTTATTTGTAATTTAAGACGCACCCACGCTCTCCCGCAGGGCCTCCGACTGACACCGCGTTCGCTGCCGTTGATCGCTTGCCCATGCCGGGCCGCTCACCGCTGTCATTGCACGGCGAGACATGTTCCGGTGACGGCGACGGCGACGACTCCGGCGACGATCTGATGGACCCCGCGCTTCAGTCATCCGCCTACTCTTGCGCTCTGGCTCGACGACTCGACACTGCAGCCACCGCAGCCCAGCCAGGGCCCGGCCGAGACTCCCCGACGACCTGCCCCTGCATCGCGCGTCGCTGCCGCTGCACCGAGGCCAAGACGACAAACTGCCGACCCTCACTGAGCCTTGCGAGTCAAGCCCTCGGTGCGTCCCGGAGATCCATTGCACCGGCGGGCTCCGCGACCTTACTGCTTGTCCATCATGTGATTGTGCTCCCGACGACGAGCTAAGCACTTCCTCATCCTTGCGCCGTTGTTCCAGCCCTGCACCGCGGGATTTCCAGTCCCGTCAACGTTGCTGCTTCTGTGGCTTGAGCAGCTGGCGACCGGACATTGTCCTTGCTCCCTGTGTCGAGGTCGCGTTTCTTGCCGAACCCGCTCTGTTCCTTTCCCTGTTCAGATTACACTGATTCAAACCATTGTTGACGTTGGCTCTCTGTCTCTCTGTCTGTCTGTCTGTCTCTCTCCCTGCAGGACGCTTGGTTTTGACTCTGCCACTGCCATGTGCCACCGAGAACCATCAAAAAGTAATGTCCAAGCCAGATTCACGTGGGTGGGTTTTACAGATTCAAAATTTTCAAAATTTCCGTCTTCCCCTGCTCTGTTCTCTCTCCTGTAGACCTGGCCCACCTCTCTGCACACTCTAACGCTCTCTCTCCTTTGCTCTCCTCTGCAGGGAAAGGAAAAACAGCATGGGAAAAGAGGGATAGCAAAAGCAGGGAAGTGGCAGCAGAACAGGAGGTCAGGGCAGAGAAGATAAAGCAGACAAGAGATCGCAGTAACAGGAGGTCTTTCTTGCTTCGCGTCGTTCAGGCTCAAGCCCGTGAGGATGAGGGTCGCTGCCGCCAAAAGGGAGGAGATACGCATGCTCCGTTTGGCGAACGAAGAGAAGGCCAAGAAGACCAGGGCGGCATCTTCAAGTCCGCGGCGTCGAGGATCTGCACCAACCTGAAGAAGGTGAAGTAGCAGCCGGTCTCGCCCGGCGGGAGGCTGGTAAGCTTCATCAACTCCATCTTCAGCGCGACGCCGAAGAGCGCTAGGAGGTGCGGTCCCGCAAAGGCGAACCTCGAGAGGAAGTTGAAGTCGGGGCAAAGCTTCTTCTTCCGCTTCTACGTTTTCCACTGTTTCTTCGCTCTCGAGGCCGTGCTTGAGCAAGCGCTCGCCCTCGACGCGGGAGCGGTTCCTCTGAAGCGGGGCTAAGAGGACGGTCCGTTTCTACCCGATGAGCGTCATCGTCGACGAGGATTGCAGACCCTGCGGCCACAAATGCCCACATCAAGGGGGTTTCTCAGCTGGTTTTTTGGTCGAGAGAGAGCAAGAGAGAAGGAGAGGACGAGCCGAAGGGAGAGAGACAGCTCGAAGGAAAACATCGCGATCGTCAGTCGTCCACCCGAGAGCCGTTGTTCGCCACAGCGCCCCACCCGAACAGGTAAGTCACCTAGGCCTTTGTGTGTGCTCCCTGTCGATCCTCCTTCCTCTCTCGATCTCGTCTCGACTCGTTTCGCCATGCACGAGCGGCGTGCGTGCGCGCGTTCTGAATTCGCTGAATGCGCTGATGTTTCGTTGAGCTCGAGAGCTGGATGCCGAAGGAAACCGGAGGGAAATGACCGTGTGCTTGCTTATTTGGTAGAGCGTGCGAGTTCCTCCGTGCGTTTGTCGAATGGATCGGACGGTTTGAGGTCCCGGCGACGCGGGGGACCTGAAAAAGTTCGAATCTTGTTTTGTGCGACGAAAAACCCTTTTTCCGATTTTTCCGAAAAAGATCGACTTTATTTTGTGAATCGGGATCCTAATGCGTGTAGATGAAAAGATTGGTACAATGGGAGAGCAAGAATTTTCAGAAACATCGGCACCCTGTTGTTTCTGTGAATAGCCATATCGATCTCTGAATTTACATGACCGAAAGCCTTCGAAAAGTAGCACAAGTATTGGCGATAAAGCTGCAATTTTTGTTTTTCTAGTAGATCTGCTGAAAATGGCTGAAGCATCCAAACCGGAGATGAAGAAGGCTGTGTTCAAGAAGGTTTGTGAGCTCCGTCCACTTGATACTGGGTTAAACCTCACGGTGAAGGTCGTTAATATGAAGGTGGTAGCACTGAGGGGTTGACAGATGCGAGCTACTGAAGCCTTGGTGGGCGATGATACGGCCATGATAGTTTTCGTCGCAAGAAATGATCAAGGTACATTAATTGTAATGAGAAATTTTGGTTCGCCGATGATGCTGTGTTATTCTTCTTCTGTTGCTAGTCATGAAAAGCCCGTGGCCGTCTGGTTCGCACGAGCTCTAGCCTGCATCGCCTTACTTTTTGTTTCCAATGTCTTGTTTATGATTAGAGCTTCGGTTGAGCTAAATACACCTCGTTATAGTAGCGCCCCTCATATGTTTGACAAAATGTCCCAGAGTGAACCGAGAAGCAACCTGGGTTGAAACTCGGTTTGGTTCGTGTTTACTCTTATATACGTCAGATCATGCCTATCTTTTATGTTCCCATTGCGATTTCATGCGATTTTCGTGGAGCAATCGTGTATTCTTGAGCCGAGGGGGATTTTTGTGCCCGATAATGGTTTGGCCGCTGGCATTCATGGCCAACAGTGGTCGTCGCCGGTTGGAGTGGACAACCGGTAGACAGTGGTGGTTCGGCGGTTGAAGGTTTGCTGGTTGCTATGCTGGTGTTGCTGTCTGGTTGAAGTTTTGGGGGAAGACGTGCAAGGAGATATCGGGGAGAAGAAGACTCACAGAGAAAAATTCGTGG
This sequence comes from Eucalyptus marginata, assembly GCA_014182565.1. Taxonomy (NCBI): domain Eukaryota; kingdom Viridiplantae; phylum Streptophyta; class Magnoliopsida; order Myrtales; family Myrtaceae; genus Eucalyptus; species Eucalyptus marginata. The sequence goes on along the minus strand of CM024591.1, from coordinate 1,540,403 downwards.
GGAAGAAGATGATGGGGAAAAGACAAATAAGAAATAAAAGAAAAGTACAGAAAAAGTAAAAAGGAAAACAAAATATGGAAAAAAAAAAAGCAAAAGTTTGCTTCGGGGAAAGGGAAGGGGAAGTGGCAGTGTAGAGAAAAGGTGCAGCATAAAAAGACAAAATAGGGATAAGGCAAAAGTAGAAAAAAATTAGAAAAAAAAATTAAAAAATGTCAGGAAATTCAATTTTTCTTTTGAAAAAAAAAATAAAAACAAACTTTTCGAGCTATTTTCTTAAAAAAAAGGACTTTCTTAATTCTAAAGTGTACTAAAAAAATTAAGTAAGCCCTTAAGGCTCTACCTTAGGGCTTCAATTGTCTTCAAAGACAATTACTCTTTATTTGCATGCTTTTACTGTTTTGATCCCTTTAGTCGACCCCTTTAGTCCAGTTAAGATTAACATTTATCTTTTCCTTAATATTAAATATTTGCTTTCCCATGCAATTTATTTAAACGCTTTTCTTGGTTATTAAATGTTATTTTAATGTTTGCGTACTCGTATAATCACCTCACATGTTAGTGGATAGATATAAATTAATCTAAACTGTCTGACAAAAATATTTTCTTTTAAAATTAACAAGATTAAGTACCGAAAATGCACTAATTGGTTAATTAGTGTAATCAAGTCCCCGACCCCAGATTCTCCAGTTACGTAGGTAGTGAGGTACACTTTCATATCTCACTTAGTTTCTAGCCGACCTCAATAGGCTAATGACGACTCCTTATTGCAAATTTTTTTAAAATATCTCAATGTCGCGTGAGGTATGAGCTTAGGAGAGCATGTGCCTAATCATAGGCCTTAGGTCCGTTCTTTAGGCAATACTCTTAAATCTATCCCCTCCCCCCGAGGGGTAGGTCACGACACCGTCCATGTTTGGATACCACAAACCCTATGTCAATTCTGATCTCATACTTTCTTTAGCAGTGAGATATACTAAGGCCATTTAAATCAGCAACTGTAAATAATTCTGGTAGAATCATTCTAGTGATATAGGAGGAATGGCCATTCAAAGCCCGGGTTTGACTTCCAAGCATTTGCATATTGATGGCATTAAAGAACTAATGCCAAAACAATAACCATATCTTTTGGAATGAGTTGAAGTATGAGTTCCCAAAGATTTTTTAGTAAATGATTGCCTCACGAATATTATAAAAGATGATGCCAATTGCACTTGTTGCTATATATTTGGGAGCAACATAACCTTGAGTACCCATCACCTGAGTTGAAACATGAGTCCGATCACCGGAGAGGCCTGCCTTTGATAAGCCAAAGTTTGAACAAGTGAATTTTAGGTCTCCAAAGTCAAGTCGATGAATTGTCTGCTACGTAGCTTATCTCGTCAAGTAAAAGTGCTATGATGACATAGATACTCTATCTTCAGTGAGAAATTGTGACTCGAAGAAAAGAGCCAAGAGGACTTTTGAACCGTTTCGTTTTTCTGAGGTAGTAGAATTTGATGCTACTATGAAGAGACTAGTGACAAATCTGGAAGGAAAAATATCTAATTTGGAGGGTTTGCATAACAAGACCAAGGAGGGTGAAGAACTCAAGCACACATGATTCATGAGCATTACTTTCTTGGCTTGATGAAAAAAACATCTGAAAAAGGCACATCAAGTTGCAATGATAGATTAATTGGCCCAACTGTTACTCAAAAAGTTTGAGAACACATTTCTAAAGACTTAATAAAATGATGTGCAAGTAAAAGAGGACCATCCATCTTGGTGAAAGAGGTATATCTCATCCTTGAACATAATTAATTTTGAGAGATGATACCTTGTTCTTTTCCTTGCAGATGACGAATTGGGGGCACTACATATTCTATTAGTGAGATGACTGAGATAAAATCTCGACCCAAGCTAAAATGGATATGCAATTTGAATTTACTTTGATGTTGCATAGTATCATATTCATGCACGTTCTCTTGTGCAGGGGCAAAAGCAAGAAGGGAGTATTTATCAAATCAAAGATTAGATTTTCGATCTTGATTCATAGGGGCAATCTGAGGAGGTAGTCCCTTTGTGGGGCAATCATTTGAATGAATGCTTAAAACCATATTTTGAGTGGTAAATTTTCTGTTTTAAAGTCACAAAAGCTTCTCATGCTTAAATTAAATTGTCGGACTCTTTTGAAAAGAGAATTTCGATAGTGGTTTTGCATATTTAACTAACCAATTTCATGTGAAGATTTGTCAAGATAGACAACTCAATGGAGTGATATCAATGCTTAATAACGCTGAATGAGACGTGTTAAGATGATGAAAGGCAAACCTTATCCTATACACAGTTCCTTACTTATACACTTGTGAGATGAATGTAAAAAGTTCCATATTCGCAAGGTAAAGAGTTCTCTCGCAAAAGGTACGATGACCGAAATGATGAGGGGCAATTCATTTCTCTATCCCAAACACTATATATGATCCATTGCTTAACCCATTTGAGCTCCATACACTTATGGAAATTCTTTTCAAATTACACTTGTCAAGAACCACCCCACATCGGGGCAAATTTGAGGTAAGATAGCACCATAAGATGAAGAAAATTAAAAGAAATTTTATTGTTCTCACTTGCATTAATTTTCAAGTCGTGTTATTACATTGAATTCTTGTGATAATTTAAGTGCCTTAGGATCACGAAGAGCATTTCTTTCTCTATTCTATACACTTATATTCATTGCTTAGCCCACTTGAGCTAGCAATTTCATTTCTTCAAACCCAGTTGGTGATCATCCCCTACATTGGGGCAAGGCAAGGCAGATGATGACCCTTGAAAGTTCGAGTGTCATTCAAAGTGTAATTGCTTGACATATGCATCAAAATAGAATTAAAGGGCATCAGAAAGCAATGTGCCTGATAAAAGCAAGGCCAATACCCATGCAAAAAGAAGTGAAAAAAAATGAATAAGAACTAGCGGCATGAAAAAGCAATGTGTCTGGTAAGAGCAAGGCTGATGCCCGTAGATGAAAAAAGAAGAGAGAGTCAAGATAGGTGACTATTGGTTGTAAAATGTTGTATCCTAATGAAGCAATACTCAAAGACTCAAGATCAATAGTGCATTCATAATGTCAATCCCTGGTGAATGACAAGACCTGCGAAAATGCCTAGATGATCATCAACTTTGACCCCTATACACATCTTTGAGTCTAATAATCCTTTCATTTTTCAACTCATGAACCTAGCTTACGTCACGTCCCTTGTAAAGTCTCTTCTGATTAAGGCACTTGAATTAACGTAGAGGTTCACATGTTTTAAGCATAGCTCGAAAAAGTGCGAGCAAAATTATTTCTTTCTCATTTTGCATGGTTCTTGACTTGTAAACTTATAAATGATTACAGAATTGTTCTTTCAATTGCCTTGATTCAAAGAGTCCTTTTGTTAAGTCATTGACCAAGCCCACATTACGGTCCTTATTAAAAACTTCTCAGATTGGTAAGGTCGTTCTGTTTGCGAGGATACTCGGACCCTTGTTGGTATGATGATAGTGAGATGGAGTGATTCATTTAAAATAACTATTTTAAATGAAAGTGAGTGAAAGTCCTTTCTAACAGAGTCTCTCAGTTAGTATTCTTAGGAAATCCATGCCCTTGTCTTGAACGACAATTCTTTCATATGGAAATTTGGGTGATGCAAATATGGTAAAGTCATTATGCATAAACCTTGATTGAACTGATAAAAATCTCACTGAATTTTGAAATGTGCATTTTAAAGTAGCTCAGATTGTCTACCTCTTTGGTAAATGCATATTAGTTTTTGCTCTAATCGTGTCTGACAGATAATATTTCCTTGAAGACTAAATAATACTTAACGTTCAAGTTGCTCCTTGAAACCTCGAGATTTGGCGTGCTTCCATAGCCTAAAGTCATTTTCATCAACATAGCGTGCTTTTGTAGGCTAGAGTCTTCTCCATCAAATTGGCGTGCTTTCATAGTTTGATGTCTTTCTTAATTGACACGTCGTGCTCTTGTAGTCTGGAGTTCTTGACCTAGCATGCTTCCATAGCCTGGAGTCATTTTCACTGACTCGACGTACTTTCATAGCTCGATGTCTCTCTATTAACATGGTGTGCTCTCGTAGCCCGGAGTTCTTGATCTGGCGTGCTTTCGTAGCTTGAAATCCTTTTTCTCTCACTATTTCTTATCCAGGATGCGCACCAAATTTGCACGGTCTTATCTATTCTATTTGGGAAGAATCTCCTTTGGCTTGGTCGCTTTTGGGGTTCTGGCCATGCCAGAATCTCCCTAATGGCTTGTCAAGCATGGTCGTGTGGAGGAGGCGAGTGGAATCCTAGCACGGATCTCTGACTCCAAGGAGGAGGCAGCATGTCGGCTAGATGAGGTCATTAGCCAGACCAGTGGGGAGGGTATGTGGGAGGCTGTCATCCATCCAACCCGATCAATCCTACACATGAGCATTTGTGTGTTTGAAATCTACCTATTCCAACAAGCTTCTGAAGCTGACATCATGCTTGTCTACGGCCCTTGCATTTTTTAGCATATGAGCATTATCAACCATAGGGAACAGTTCTTCCTCCTCATAGTAGTGGACCTTGTGAAGACTATGTTCACCCTGGTTTGCGTCATTAACATTGATTAAGTGGGGCGGCGTAGGTTGATGCTCATTAGCGTTGGCGGGATGATTTTGTCACTCGCCTCCCTTGGTGTATCCCTCACTACTATCTACCACCATAACAAGGTCAAGTGGGCTGGTGTCATATGCGTCTTCTCATTGTTGTGCTACACGGCCTCTTTTTCCATTGGGATAGGGCCGGTAGCATGGATCTACAGCTCAAGATCTTCCCGATGAGGTTGCGTGTCTAGGGGTGCGCAATTGGTGTTGTATTGGGGTAGGTGGTAAGCGGCGCGATGTCCATGAGTTTTATGATTTTGTATAGAGCGGTCACTTTGGGGGGTGCTGCCTTCCTATTCATGGGGATGGCTATGGTGGCTTGGGTCTTTGTCTACATCTTAATGTCGGAGACAAAACAAAGGTCACTCGAAGAGACTACACAACTATTTGGCTCATGAACAGCGTGGAGCAGCGCGAGGGCCAACCAAGGTGCTTGATATCGTTTTTATAATTCTGATTCTGAATTCTGGACATACTCTATTTAGTAATTTTGAAATCTCAATTAAATTTTAGTTAAGTATGACGGTTTTCAGTTGACATTATATAACTAATTGAATGATTACAGTTTCATCAACAGTAATTGAGATGTTCAAGATGTAATTGAGATGTTCAATATTATAGCATCAACTGAAAACCGTTATACTTAATTAAAATTTAATTGAGATTTCAAAATTACTAAATAGAGTATGTCCGGAATTCAGAATCAGAATCATAAAGACGATATCAAGCGCCCTAGTTGGCCCGCTCTCGCGATGCTCTACGCTATTCATGAGCCAAATAGTTGTGTAATATCTTGGAGTGACCTTTGTTTTGTCTCTGGCATTAAAATGTAAACAATGACCCAAGCTACCATAGTCATCCCTATGAATAGGAAGGCAACACCCCCCAAGGTGATCACTCTATACAGAATCATAAAATTCATGGATATCGCGCTGCTTACCACCTGGCCCACTACAATGCCAATTGCGCCCCCCTGGGCGCGCAACCTCATTGAGAAGATCTCTAAGCTGTAGATCAATGCTACCGGCCCCATCCCAATGGAAAAGGAGGCCGTGTAGTACAGCAATGAGAAGATGCATATGGCACCAGCCCACTTGACCTCGTGGTGGTGGTGGATGATAGTGAGGGATACACTCATGGAGGTGAGTGACAAAATCATCCCGCAAACGCTAATGAGCATCAACCTTCGCCGCACCACTCGATCAATGCTAATGGCCAGACTAGGGTGAACATAGTCTTTACAAGGTCCACTACTATGAGGAGGAAGAGCTGTTCATTGTGGTTGACAATGCTCATCTACTCAAAAATACGAGGGCCGTAGACAAGCATGATGTCAGTTTCAGAAGCTTGTTGGAATAGGTAAATTCCAAACACACAAATGCTCATGTGTAGGATTGATTGGGTTGGGTAGATGACAGCCCATGCCCTCCCCACTGGTCTGGCTAATGATCTCATCTAGCCGACGTACTACCTCCTCCTCGAAGTCAGAGATCCGTGCCAGGATGCTCCTCTCCTCCTCCACACGGCCATGCTTGAAAAGCCACCGGGGAGATTCTGACATGGCCAGAACCCCAAAAGTGACCAAGCCAAATGGGATTTCTCCCAAATAGAACAGGTAAGACCGTGTGAATTTAGTGCGCATCTTGGATAAGAAATAATGGGAGACGTAGGCCAGGAGGGTGCCCCCGTTCATGAAAATTTGAAACACCCAAACAAGCTTAAAAACAATCAACTTCTTTAACTTAAATTTTCTAACCTTAATTTTTACTTAGACAAAAGTTGATGATAAATTTTAAAAAATAAATATATGCTACAAAATTAGGAAAGAAATGACTACCTTGGGGATCAACGTGAGCAGGCCACAGTAAAAGGTGGGAGATATCTTTGTAATGTAGATAGAAGCTATAATAAGGGTATAACCCACCTCGATATTGATAATAAGGCGGCCCAGTAGTAAGTAGAAGAAGCCTAGCCCAAAGATCATGAAGAGGGAGCTGACAGAGAATGGCTATAGCCAACACAACCTTGATACGGCTGGGAAGTCTCTTGGAGGTGGACCCAGCTAGTGCCGACCCAAAGAGGGAGAAGAGTAGATATTCCCAACCACAAATCATCGTCCTCACCACTCAACTGTAGGTCTGGCTTTATGTATATGGTTGCCTCACTCATCACTCTAATTTCTGCCAAAAATCTTATTTGTTATACTAATATTCCAAGTAAATTTAGCCACATATAAGAAATTGAAAACATAAAAATGAAAAAGAAAATATTATGTGAACTATTTTCCAGGATGATTTATCCCAAATTGGCTAAAAAAAGAAGGAAAAAGTGGATGATGTTATATAAAATTAAGTCATTTTTATTGCTTTTTTATGCATTAAAAAAAGGACATTTGGCAATAAATATATCATTTTTATCAGTAATAAAGCTAGACAAAGAAAAAAAAATGCATTCAAATATAACCAAATTATTGTTATCATTTTTTTGCAACATCATCGATTTACAAGGAATGAATTAGTTTTTATGGAAAAATTTGATGGAATGCTTGGAAATATTGGACACAATGCTAGAGAGCTAGAGAGAGGAGAAGATGGACTAACCAAAATCTAGCATGATGCAAACTATAGATGTTGCAATCGCACAACAGGAGGCATACTTGCTAGCCGGTTCCCTTCCCTTCTTCTAGCAGGCATTGGACTCCTAAGTGTGTTATGCACGTGTCGTGCTAGCATCATGCATGTGTTGTGTCAGCATCGTGCGTATTATGTGTATATTCCAACTAGGGGTGAGCGTGGTTTTCGGTTCTAAAGAGGGAGGTTCCGGTTTTAGGGCCCATTTTTTTGGGAACCAGCGGTTCTCAGTTCCTATAGGAACTAGAACTAGAATCGGATTCTAGAATCTAAAATGTGAAAATCCTAGATTTCAATTTGTTTCTTCCCCTTTCCCCTTTCTGTTTCTTCTTTTTCCCTCTTCACCATGTCCCCGACTCCCCCATGTCACTCTAAAATCTCTCTCCGACGATTCAACTCACTCCTCACGACGATGCCCCTCGATGACCTCGACGCCCCTTGACACCGCTCTCCGTTGCTCGTCGCCCTCGACGCCCTTCGATGCCGCTTAACCCTCTGCACCGTTGGACGCCCCTCGACGCCACTCGACCCTCGGCGCCGCTCGATGCCCCTTGACGACGCTCGACCCTTGGCACTACTCGACGCCCTTCGATGCCGCTCTCCTCTCTTGAAGCTGCTCAACCCTTGGCGCCGCTCGCCTTTCTCAACGTTGCTCAACCCTCAGCATGAGTATGCATTCTTTAGGTCCCAAACTACACTCAGATGCCTGTGTCCATGAGAAAATAAACAGAAAATGAGAACGATATGTGAGAATGCTCATTCTCCGTATCTGCATGTTTTAGAAAATCCATACCTTCGAGCCCAGTTTGTTTGACCGTTTGACAATGCGATCAAGCTGCATTTTTAACAATTCCAAGGCATGTGAATTATCACTATTCTCTGCAACAGCTTCTATATTTTTAATGGAACCTACTCCTTCTTTAGTGGTATTTGAAGATGCGATTTGTGGTCTCCTTTTTCCATGCACAGGGGCTATGAACAATATTTGGACAAGGATTGGTGAAAGAACTACATAGTTTCGGCAAGTGATCTGATTCATTGTTTTTTCCTTCTCAGTTGATATATCCACTGCTCCGCCCACTCTATCATAAGTTTCTCTTATGAGTATGTCTTCTAGGGCAGTGATGTCCAGAGATTTTTGAATAAGACGTGTCGTGTGCCAGGAATTTGCAGCTCTCGAGATATTTGAGTTGGACTACACAAAAGTGTATTTCTCTGGAAGAAACATTTGACATGACTTAGGGGTTGGTTTTTCCTTCGAATGAAAAAAGTGAGCTACTCAATCATCTATCCTAAATTTGCACTAAGAAATACAAGCTATATGAACAAATGTATAGATATTCTGTAGTTGTTACGAGAAAATAACTTTTACTATTACTCTTCAAATAGTTTTGTCTACCTTGCATAATTGATCTTAGCATGTTCCATGAAAGATTCTAGCTAAACCTAACATTGGATTGAGTCATAAATTTCATGTTCCCTTCTCCAGTAAAAAAACATATGAATGTCAAGTAATTTGGGTAATGAAAGTAGGGTCTGACTGACTGCTGCGTCAGTAATTGAGTTTTCTTCGAAGAAATAAACTTGAGTCCATACGAGCGAATTACAAAGTGAGAAATTGTGACATTTTATTTTATTTTATTTTGTTCCAGCAAATGAGCAATTCCCCTTACATAGAATGTTAATCTCCAATACGGTAGGACCTGTTCATTTGTCCCATGCATAAGAAGCACCAAGAGCATCAATAACTTTCATCTTTATACAGCTTCTCATAAAATAATCCTCTGGCAATTACAAAAATTGGGTTCTAGAGATTTTAAACTATTATTTTTTCTATGACTTGCAGGTGTCTGATTGTTATATGTTACTCCATCTGAATTATTAATGGATTGCGATGGTGGAGCTTTATTGGTACATTTTTTAGCAACCAGACTGAGAATATGATCCTTAATGCTCTTGTTTTTATGGTCTAATTTGTTCTATGGTGTTATAAATTCCTTGCTACAAAGTTCCAAAACAAAATTTATGGTCTAGTGAATTTTGTTCCATTTTAATGTAGACTTTTGCTCAATTTCTTCTCTTTTATCTAATTGAATTCCTCACCAAGAATTCCTTTTCCTATGTTGATAGTTTTGTTCGTGTTGTATTCTCTTTGATGAATGACAAGCTTGTTTATTATTGTTGTGTTAATTTCATTTTTTTAAAAACTAAAAATGAAACTGGAAAAAAAGAAAAGAAAAAGAACCTGTTGGAACCTGTGACTAACTCCGAAACCTGTGATAGGGTAGGTTCCAAGTTCTTGGTTTCAATGGGTAGATTCTAGGTTCCAAAAAATGAGGACTCTATACCCAATGGTAGGTTCCAGGTTCTAGGCGGAACCTGTAAGGAACTTAAAACCGTTCACCCCTAATTCCAACATCAACATAAAAAACCTAAATTTCGATAAAAAAAAAGTATCACAACTCCAATTGACATAAGTACTAATAAGTCATAAAGCATTTTTGACTAAGCGAGAAGTAAAGCATTTTCAACTTGGTTTCTATTATTTTTATTTTTAATCAAATTTAAAATCTCTTATCAATTTTTTAGGGATTTTATCGATTTTTGAAATCCTTAAAATTTTTAATGAATTTAAATTTTTTTAATGATTTTTATTAATATTATATTCGAGGAACGAGCTCGGATTGATTTTTAATTTTATTTGTTTAAAACTGAAAAAAATAATGTATGCAACTTTTTAAATATAAATTTTGACAATAAAACTAAAAAAATCAAATACATATATAATTTTTTAAAAAAAAAAAGACCAAATCCTTCATCAGAATTTTTGAATTTTTATTTGCTTAAAATTGAAAAAAATGATGTATGCAACTTTTTAAATATAAATTTTGATAATAATGATAAAAAAAATCAAATACATATATATAATTTAAAAAAAAATCCTTCATCGATTTTTTTTTTTTAATTTTTATTTGTTGAAAATTGAAAAAATAATGTATGTAACTTTTTAAATATACATTTGAAAATAATGCTAAAAAATAAAATACATATATATAATTTTTTAAAAAAATTCAAAACCCTTCATCGGAATTTTTTAATTTTATTTGTTTAAAATTGAAAAAATAATGTATGTAAATTTTTAAATATAAATTTGGAAATAATAATAAAAAATAAAATACATATATAATATAAAAAAACCTTTTATCGGAATTTTTCAATTTTTATTTGTTTAAAATTGAAATAAAATAGTGCATGCAACTTTTTAAATATAAATTTTTGACAATAATGCTAAAAAAATCAAATATGTATGCTGAAAAAAATCAAATATATGAATAATATTTTTTTAAAAGACCAAAATATATTTAATTTTTCTAGCATTTATATATATTTGATTTTTTAGCATTATTTTGGTATTTAAAAAAATAATAACGAGGGCAAAATCAGAAATTTGAAGAATGGGTGAGGATAGTTTTGGAAGAAAAAAATAAATATTGGCATTTGAGTTGTTAGCCTTTTCAATGCTGGCTTTCACTTAAAAGCTACTTCAAAATGGTTATCAAACGGTTCAGCATTTTCCCAAGGGGCTTTAAAAGCTAAAAGCCCTTTGGAATACTGAACTAAACGCACTTGAAATGAAGCCTGAAGTTGCACTACCCATGCAAGAGTAAAAGAGCCAAAAATGGTCAATCGGGTAGGGTCCACGATGGGGACCGTTCCAGTTGACCCATGTCGTTGTCGGTCGTTGTCTTCCCCGTCCCTTTCTCTTTGATCCATCTGGGGAGGAGTTGATGGCCGATCGCTTTTGAGACTTTTTTGTGCACTTTCGGTTTCTTCTTTTCACCTGTTGTTCATCTCCTCATTTTCTCTGTCGCATTCCCTCTTAGCTCGTCTTCTTCCGTGGTTCTCCCGCTGTTCATCCCATCATTTTCTTCGTTGCATTCCCTCTCAGGTTTGTCTTTTTCCCTTTCTTTTTTTCCTTTTTTTCTTCGTTTTTCAAGTTTTGTTGTTAGTGTAGTGTTTTTTAGTAAGACGTTCTTTTGACTTAACAAGTTTTGTTGTTAGTGCAGTGTTTTTTAGTAGATGTTCTTGACTTAACGGACTATTCACTAAGCTATCTCCCTTTTTTTTCTTTTTTGAATTTTTCTTTTTAATGAATTTCATTGTTGTGATTGGTTTTTTGGTGGTCGAGCATTTCTTTTCTAGGGGAAAAAGGGGGCTAGGGTTTGGTTCTCCGCCCAGCGGCTTAGGCTCAAATTATGAAAATCGCAAAAATTGTGAGCTGGATTGACGAACTGATCGGCCGTGAATTTTTTGAACCACGCTCTGTGTTTTTCCACTTAACAATGAGCCTCTGGTCGAAGGTATTGTTACTCCTCGTAATCGCGAAAAACCAGCAATGAGCCTCTGGTTGATGTTCTTATTACTGCCTTTTGGTTGTTGCTACTTGACTGGTTGTGCAAATGCGATGGTCATTTCAAAGTTCAATAATGAGATTCGACTTTGGAATATGTAAGTTGTTTTCAAGCGACCATATTACTGAAGCAAATTTCATATTGGAGTACCCCGTCCTGTTCAGCATTTTGACATATATCGTCTGCCTAGGGAAATGAAGGGGAATGATCACTCATACAAACTACTGCTGTTTGGAACCCATATCGTTTTCGTGCCCTTGTTGTTGAAACTTTTTCCTCAAGTAGAACCTCAAGGTTGCTAGTATGTTGATCCTATCCACGCCGGAACACCCAAGCTTGGAGTTTTTGAGTTTCTATAATCCTTTGGCTTTCATTTGGTTATTTTTATAATGTAAGTAGTAGGTGTGTCTGTGGGGTCTTGTCAAGTATAAAATGGGAAGATAGCTTTAGTAAAATGTGTGAATGCGTGTGCACATTCTCGTGCATGTGTGCGGTTTCTGATTTTGTGTCGCGTAATGATTATAATAGGTTCTCCTTGAGCCTACGATATCTAGTTATATTGCTTGTGGTCATTTCGTGAAAGTTTTTCGCCATTGGAGTTGCTTCAATAGGTTTCTTTGTTTTATTTTATTTTTCATTTTTGTTGTGGATGTTGTGAAACGTCAATTGAGTGTGCATACCGATTTAATGAGTGAGCGGAAACTAATAAAAAATCAGAAATATTTAGAAAAAACGCTTAAAAATGAGCTTTTTGAGTAGTTTTCTCTTAAAGTAAATAAAAAAATCCTTAAAAAAATTGAAACCCAATTGAATAAGTCTTTAGAGCTTTTACCATAAGATTTTTTTGGATGCCTTTTTTTCCCTTTTGGAGACGATGCTAGGTAATTTTAAAGGATAAAAATAATAAAGAATCTAAAAATTCAGATAATAAATACAAATTTAGAAAATTCAGAAATCTTAGCAAAAACCTTAATGAGCTTTTTGAGTAGTTTTCTTTTAAATAGTAAATAAAAATGATAATAAATAAGAAAAATAACAATTTAGAAATTCATAAATTCATAAAAAAAAAAAAAAAAATTTGAAAAATTCAAAAATCTTTGGAAAAAAAATTAAAAATTAGCTTTTTGAGTAGTTTTCTCTTAAAGAGTAAAGAAAAAATCCCTAAAAAATTGAAACCCAATTTAATAAGCCTTTGGGGCTTTACCATAGCATTTTTTTGGATGCCTTTTTTTTCAGAGATGATGCTAGGTTGCTGATTGCGCCGTTCATTTCAGTTATACTTGATTGCGCCTCCTTCATACATTAATAGTAATTTTCATTTTTAGAATGGTTAGGATGAACTTTAAAATCTTTAATAGGTTGCTTTGACACTTTAGTTAGCAAATAGTCAAGTTTAGGTATTGAAATTGCTCTAGTTAAATAGATAGTGTAATCAAGTTCTCAAGTCTAAATCTCTAACCGTGACAAATTGGCAACTCTGTTCAGGACTCGAGGATTTAGGCCTAATAAAATCCAAGTGTTTATTATCTAATATGATTTTATGGCGGTGCAATGTAATGAAGATTAAGATACGTTTGCTAACATTGTGTTAAATGTTGATATAGGCTAGGAGGTCATAAGAGGTGGAGTGATTGTTGACCTATTTGTTTTGCAGGTTGGTGTAGGAATGTATATTTATGTGGGTGAAGGACAAATTGAAGCGTTGTGAAAACCCAAACAATTGAAGCGTTGTTTTGATATCAAATACCATGCATGCCTTTATATATGTTTTAGCACTACACTTTGCACGCTGCAATCTAAAACCCCGATCGCATTAGGAAGCCTATAGGAGGTGCCAAAAGATAGATGGGCTAGGCATAGCGTGGGCTTGGTGCCATTTTAATAAAAGGTGGGCTTGTCATGGTTAATATCCTAATATGGGCTTCGTTAGATTAGATTTTTTTTTTTTTTTTTTGGGGGGGTTCATGGGCCCATTTACTTTCATTAGGCTTTTAATGTTCATGGTCTAGACCCATGGAGCCTAGGTGAGACCTATTTGTAAAAATAAAAAAATAAAAATTCTAAAAACAATCATTTGTATATAATTCGAATAATAATAATAATAATTAAGAAATATGTCTTTATTATGTGGTTTTATTATTTTAGATGATATATAGGGATTTCTCTTCATGAATTTTGATGTAATTTATGAAGATTCCCTTTATGATATAGAATGGGCATTCGATCAGTTGCTATGCATAAACCATTCGATTTTATAGTCTCTTGTGAAGAAATCATGATAAGCAATTGTCTATATGAGATTGGGCTTGTATAAAAATTCTCTTTATCTCTATTTCATTATAAGAGATGATAGAATTGAAGCATTGTATTCCTTTCCCTTCCATATACCGACTTCTTCTTTTTTTTTTTTTTTTTTTTTTTTTTTTTTTTTATCTTGCAACTTCAAAGGTACTCAAGCTACGGCTTCCAAAAGATTTGAACTCGATCCAAGATTATACAAATGAGCCTTGAAGAGCAAAACGCTTGCTTCACCATCACCAACCCTTCAGAGTACGATAGCTTACTTAGCACAGCTTTAAACTTCATCTCTTTTTCCCAGCGTGGGAATTTTCGTTGTTTTAATTGGTTCTATAAGTAGAAACTATGAAACTAATTTATACCTTTGATCCTAAGCTCTGGTTCGGGGGAGTTTATATTGTAATGCGGCCTTATCCTTTCATTCTTAATGAAAACATGCACTCATTTTATCAAAGATGTGTGAAGGACATCAAACTGACCCTATGATCATCTTTAAGGGTTGGGTTTTCACATGCTTCCTAATTTTAAAAGTTTCCTAAACAAAGAAGTTTAAAGATATAAGGACAAGTTTCTACAAACATTTTTAAAATTGTTGTAAAAAATGATTTAAGAAAATAACATGCATTGCATTTATTATCAATATATGCCAATTCTTTGCATCATATCTCAAGCATAGTTTCATGCATACACATGATAAAAACATATGGGAGTCAGAATTACATGAAGAAAATCCCTTAAAATCTGATAGTGACGATGATATGTCAGCTTGTGATGTGACATTTTGTAACCACTAAATATTTTTTTAAATGGATGAAAGCCTAAGTCATTGAATATATTGGAAAGACATTTAAGACCACTAATAAGTGTGGCTTCTTTTCTATGTCTAGATAGAGGCCTAAATCATAGTTTAGATAGAGGCTAAGTCATACCCTCTCACAAATCCACAGTATCCATGTTATTTTCAAGCGGTGTTGTTGGCCTTTCTAGTTTTGATCTTAAACCTGTAAAAGAATATGAGGTTTAAGTTTGTCTTAAAGGACAAAAAGTATATTGTTGCCCAAATTTCTATCATTTCTTTATTTTCCTTTTTTCTATTTATGCCTATTTTGCTTGGAAATTAGAGCTTCTCTTCGATTCCGAAAATTTGAGAAAAATTTTAACATGCACAGCAATGCTCGTCATGGATGTCAATTTTTGTAAGTAGTGGAAATGCAAGTAGAATGTTAGACCTGTATTAAAAGTACTATCATCTAGACATGTAAAAGCTTCATTCACATTTTGATTTCGCTATACATGCATATTCAAAAAGTGTTGTCCTATTCATTCCCTAAAGTAAAAGCCTCTTGCTCTCTTGCTCCATGTCTAATGATAGGCCCAATAAGAAAGAAGTCATGGATGACGATCGTCATGTACCTTTTGGTGATGATGAGAGCTATAGAGAGTTCATATTATCTCTATTCAAAGAAGGAGGAGAAGAAGAAGAAGAAGAAGAAGAAGAAGGTGATAGCTATCGAGAGTTTTTACTTATTCTATTCGATGAAGGGGAAGAAGGAGACGAGCACAGCAAAAGAAGGGGAGATGACGAAGGAGGAGGCCTTCATTAATATGGAAAAGGAGGAGGAGGAGGAGGAGGAGGAGGAGGTGGTGAGAGCTATTGGGAGTTCTTACTAATTCTATTTAATGAAGGAGAGGAAGGAGACGAGCACAGCAAAAGGGGGGGAGAAGAAGAAGAGGAGGAGGGACCCTTACTTGAAATAGTGGAACTATCCATTAAAATAGAAGAAGAAGCATTGACTCATGAACTGGGCAGAGTATGCTTGCTTGTTACTATTCTTTATTCTTTCAACTAAAGTTTCCAAAATGTCTTTTTTTTTGCGTGTCTTTTTTTTCCCCGGCTTTGATGCTATGATTCTCTCTTTGGTTAGACAACGGGATTGCTTCTTATCAATTATACTTGGGCTCTTTGGCTCTTTAAACAGTTTCTCTTGCAACTTTACGCAATTGATTGAATTACATGAGGCGCCAATTGACCTACTTTGTAGGAATCAGAAGACATTGAGATCGAAGTCAATGATAATGTTCAATGGAATCCGATTGAGGACATGAAGCCACGCTGGAACAAGCGTGCCGCTACCTACACCTTCTCGGCTTCCATCATATGCATTTTTCTAGGTTTCGCTTAGTTCCATCCCTCAATAGATACATCCAATATCATGATGCATGGAAAGATTCACCCTAGTGGTCGTCCATAAAGTTTGGAACCTACGATATATTTTTGCGAATTAATTTTCCATACAGCGAATCAATTCCTTGCAACTTAATTATGTTGAAAAAACACAATAATAATTTATTATATTGGACATTGTTTTGTAAATTTATTATTGATAAAATGATAAACTTATTGACAAAGTTTTTTTTTATGCATAAACAGAGAAAAATAAAGATTACTTAATTTTGAATAACAACATCCACTTATTTCTTCTTCTTTTTGAGCCAAGTAAGTAAATTTCAAATAAAGTTCATCATACTTATTATTTATCATCATTCTTATCATTTAATCATATATTACAAAGGAAAATAGGGCACGAAATAATTTTTTCATTTTTTATGTTTTCAATTTCTTGTACATAATTATGATTTACTTGAGAACATTAGGATAATAACTAAGATTTTCTTTTTGAAATTTTGGCAGACATAGGATTGATGAGCAAGGGGATAGCATACATAAAGCCTGACCAACAAATGAATGATGAGTTCGAGGATCATCTGATGGGGGTTTTGAAGTTATCATCCCTTTATTGGGTTGATACTGGCTTAGTGGATCCCCAACAAGATTGGTTACCATTGCAAAATAGGGTTGGCAGCGAGCGTCTTCTTCGTCGGAGCCCTCATTGTGATTATTAAGGATGACTACTTCATCCTCGTGGTTGGCACCTTCATAATTATTATTGCTGCGAGCTATACCCTCATCATCGTTCCCATTTATATTGCCAAGATCTTTCTAGTCTCTTATCGGGGCTTGCTCACTTCCTTCCCTAAGGTACTCATTTCTTTTCTTTCCCCCACCCCCCTAATTTGTAACATATTTTTGTTTTTTAATTTATCATTAATGATCGTCAGGGGAAAGATTAAGGTTAGATTTTTAAAGTTAAAGGAAGGTGATTGCTTTCTTATACTTGTTTTAGTGGTTCAAGTGTTCATCAACGTGAGCACCCTCCTTAGCGACATCTCCCACTTTTCTTATTTTGGATTCACTCTAACCTCGGCTAGCGTCTCTTACTTGACATAGGAGGAATCCCCTTCCTGCTCATTTTTTGGGTCCTCGCCATGCAAGAATCCCCTCGATGGCTTTTCTTTTTCTTTCTTTTATCTTCTTCTTCTTCTTTGGCCGTTCGCTGGCCATGCGACAGCCGGCGACCAATCGAAGGCTAGCTTCCGCTGGCTCGCCAATCTTGCAAGCGGCTAGCTTGAGCTTGTTGGCCTCTAGCCTTGCCAGATCGGTGAGCTAAAGGCTCATGCTCACTACTAGCTCGCCAATTTGGTGAGCGGCGTGCCTCGAGCTCACCGCTCGCCAGAGATTAGTGAGTGCTAAGGTCTTAGCACAAGGGCGAGCCTTAGGCTTGTTGACCTCTGGCTTTAACAGAGACTTGCACTCGCCACTGTCTGGCGAGCTCGAGCTCGCCAAAGGTCGGTGAGTGTTGACACCTAATTTTGACAACCCTAAGGAAATAAAAAATAAAAATCGCATCAGAACAAATAAAATGAAAAAAAAAAAGGGAAATTCAATCTGATTGATTATGCATGGAAGTTGGGAATTTCAAATCTTGGTAAATGCGGAAGTAGTTCCCGGTCAAGGATCACGATTTAGGGAATCGGCGAGTAAAGGGCAAGGATTTTTATAAAATGGAAGGAATCGAAGCAAAATCGAGTTAATTGTGAAATCACGCTCCTATTTGTGGCCATGGATTAATGCAACAGAAGATGGAAGCTCGAACATTGTCATGAAAAACAGCTGTCTGGAATCACTATAAAAGAGAGCCACATTTTTTGTGACAAGGGGGTGGACTGAAAAAAAATTCAAAAGAAAAATTCGTGCGAAAAAGTTCGTGCAAAAGAGAACCATGAGGGGAATTCGCAAAAAAGAGAGAGAGAGAGAGAGAGAGAGAGAGAGAGAGAATTCGTGCAACGGGAGAATTTGCAAAAAGAAGCAAGTAAGAGAAAATGCAGGTCAACAGAAAAGAAGTCATTTCTTTGGGCAACCTGCTAAAAAAGGAGATAAGTCAGTAAGCTACAGTGAGAGAGACGTGGAGGGGACAGGCGTAGCAGAGAAAAGAAAAAAAGAAACAAAGAAGAAGCACTATTCTTCTTCGTTGCCTCCCGGCTGCTCGAGCCGCCGGCCACTGCGCCAGCACTACCACCGCACCTCAGCCCCCCTCGCCGCGCCTCCACACTACGCAACCACCAGCCAGTTGCCGCCTTCGTCCTACGCAACAGTAGCACCGCCTCCACGTCACCTCGCCATCGTTCTTGCCCCCGTGAAGCTGCTGCTGCTCGACGCCACTGCTCACCACTGCCGCTGCAACTCGCGACCCAACTGCTGCTCGCCGGTCATCGTCACTCCGCTGCTGCTGCTCTCCCTTTGCCGACGCTTCCGCTCATTGCCTGTAGGACCTCCACTGCAGCAGCTTGCACCGACCACGCCTCTGCTCACCCAACGCAGGCTCGCGCCTGCTGCCGTCCGCACCAGCAGCATCGAACGCCAGGCGCCCCGACAACCGCATCTCTGCAACCATCGTCGCCGCGCTCACCGTCGTTGTGT